>PUQB01000222.1:305496-385047 GCA_003024785.1 Selaginella tamariscina | reverse complement strand
CCTGAGTTGCGGGAGATGACGAAGGAGGAGTTACCAACAATGGAGACAGGGAAATCGGTGGAGCAATCACCGGAGCAGTTAGGGAATAAGGAAAAGGAGATTCCCGAGGATATTCCAGGAACAGTTGAGGAGGCAACATGCAATTTTGTTGTATTTACCAACAGGGCACCAAGTGAAGGCATGGGACGTGTTCCAATGACACGGCAGCCATGGTTCAACCATGGAGCGGCAGGGCATTCTCCAAGAGGAAGAGGTACGTTTGCACGAGGAGGGTATCCTATGCATCACGCAGGTGGGGGAATGACTCATTGCTACGAAGCTGCAACTGAAGAAATGGCAATGGAGTTTATGGAAGCCAGGGACGTTTATGGATGGTGGTAAGCGTCGGAAATCCTTCAGATAGGAGGAAGTGCCTATGGAGGTTGAGGTACAGCTAGCGCAGGTTTTGTCTCGTATGCAGCAGGAGATACTGGACAAATCGGCAAAGGTGAGTTCAATATCGCAAGATGTACCATAGTTGGCTTCAGCATTGTACAACTGTTTGTGAATATGGGGTATACAATGAAGGACAGAGCAGAGATTCGGAGGTTGATTGTAGAAGCGGTGGAGGCAGTGATAATGCCGAAGATCAACACCATGCAGGCTACAGTTAGCAGGATAGGAGCACGACCGTGAAGGCAAGGACTCCTAGTCCTACAGTTCTTGAGAAGCAAGCCTGTGAGTGTTTCAGAACCTATGCCGATGGCGCAGAAGATAATCAAGACGCAGGAAGAACTCCGACAGGAAGGAGCACTATTGACAGTGTTAGGGGAGGAACTTCAGCGACTGCAGGTGGAGAACTAGGGTCTTCGACTTCAAGTGGCATCAATGGCACAGGAAATGGAGAAGGTGAAGGCAGAGTTTGTGAGGTACAAGGAGGAATACGAGACAGAGTATCCTGAGGACCGCAGGAGAATGAGGGTGCAGAACAGGTGCAGTGAGGACACTGCAAAGATTCAAGGTGGGGAATAGTGTTAGAGGCCAAAAATATAGCATGTAGGAACTGCATACATAGGACTTTCCTATGGTGGAGGAATAACTTGTAGGAAAGTAGTAGTAGGAAATATCCTGTGTACAAGAAAAATCCTACAGGGTAGGAAGGATCCTACGGTTGTAGGAAGCAGACAGTTATGACGGTTGGAGGAGGATAGGATTCGGTTAGGGCAAGTTAGGGCAAGAAGGGGGAGAGACTATGAAGACTATGAAGGCTATGGAGAGCAATGCATGAGAGAGAGAGTATCTTTGGGAGAAAAGTAAGTCTCCACACTTGCTATCTCTTTGTATTCATATAGTAATGCAAGTGCATATTTATGGTGTATTGTGAATGCTTATACATGGCAATGGCCAAAACAAAATCCTATCCTTGACCTTAGTGACGAGATAAGTACATATATAGAGCTCTCTATTGGACGAAATCCCTACACTTTAACTTGCAAAGCTTTTCCTGTGCTGTGAACAGTGTTTTGCACACAGGAAAGTTTTGTATGTTAACACATCCTCTCCATTGAATAAATCTTATTATAAGTGTGATGGTTGTTATTATGTTGGCCCCCTTAAATCTTTAATCTCAAATGTAAAAAATCATAAATTAACACTTGGTTATTTTCCCATCCCTCTCTCATAACATTGCACATACGCTCATGAAATCTTATGCTTGTGAAATTACAAGTAACATGTGCTATTTCCTTTCTTGAGCATCTATAATATATTTCTACTTGCTCTAGTAGGCTTATGGAATTTATGTTGATATGACTTGTTAAGATCAATTACTTGTTTTTCTTAACAAGATTTACATTATATAACACTTCTATATACATTGTGCCTCTTGTAGTACCTACAAATATATACTTATATAATTAAGCACACACACACAAAAAGATGAGATGTGTGTGTGTGTGTGTGATGTACATGGATGTCTCTATTGGTGTGACAAAGGGGAATATTACATGGGAGGTGTGTGTGTCATGAGATGTCTTGTGTGTGATAAAGAGAATGTGAATGGGATGTGTTTATGTGATGTGCATGGAATGTCTCTGTGTGATAAAGGGAATGTATGGGATGTGTGTGTGATGTGCATGGAATGTCTCTATGTATGTGACATAGGGAATGTGCATGGGCTATTTCTTTTGTGTGATGAAGGGGAATGTGCATGAGATGTGTGTGTGACAAAGCATGTACACACAGACACATTACAAGCACAAACATTATAAGAACAGACATAACAAACACTCATTCTGAGACTTTGTATTGTCAAGCCACGATCCAAGAGTAAGGAGGCTTGACTCAAGAGCAGGATAAGAACTAGGAACAAAATAAGAGCAAGATAAGAACTAGGAACAAGATGAGAACATGAAGCAAGGAGTAAGACAAGAATAATACAGAATGATTGTAGAATGACTGATGTTGATAGTAACTGATTGAAATAGAGCTTTTATGTTCACAACTCCAAGAGCTAATTTATGCATGAGCTAAAAATATACTCCAAGAGCTAATCTAGTCATGAGCTAAAAATGATGTCCCTTATCCTGTAGGTATATCCTGTAAGCAATATCCTGTAGACATATTTGTAGGCATATCCTGTAAGTATATCTTGTAGGCATATTCTGTAGGCATATTCGATATCCCGTATCTTGTTCATATATCTTGTATCGGGTTCTATAGGCATATCATGTATCATGTATCTTGTATCTTATATCTTGTATCGGGTCATGACAGCACCTCCTCCTTAAAGACGAGTTCCACAAGTCTTGGGACCTGGTTTACTAGGATAACATCGATGGAATGCAACAACCTTGGAAGAAATATAAAGTAAATTGGATGCAGGTTCCTAAGTGCGATCGGTAGGGAAATAACCCACCAAGTATTGAAGTTGGCGATGATGAAGACGAGAATCAATGATAGCTGCAACTTTGTACTCAGGTTCATCGTCAATGACCACATGAGGGGGAGAGAGAAGAAGCACGACCAGGAAGAGAAGAAGAATGATATGATTCCAATAAAGAAGTGTGAAACACATGATGAAGTTTCACAGTAGATGGTAGCTTTAGTCGGAAAGCTACATGATTGACCTCAATTGCAATCTTATAAGGGCCCAATCGTTGAAAATCCAACTTAGAAGAAGGCATGTTGGTGCAAATATGCCGATGAAAAAGCCACATGAGATCACCAATCTTGTATGTAGGTGTCAGCTGATGATGAGCATCAACATGACGTTTGTATCATTCCTGTGCCTATTGAAGATAAACTTAGAGATCATCCTGTACTTGACAAAGATGCTGGAGATGATCTTGTATTGTAGGAGCAAAAGAAGGAGAAGCATGAGGAGCAAGGTTTAAAACGTGGATGGTAACCTGTAAGAGCGAAGAAAGATGTTTAGCCTGTATTTACGTAAACGGAGTTGTTGTAAACAAACTCCACCATACGAAGAAGGTTCAACGAGTTGTCATGTTAGTAACTGATGAAGCAGTGAAGATATTACTCCAAGGTTTGAATTATGTGTTTTGACTGCCCATTAGTTTGCAGATGATATCATGAAGAAAGATCTACTTTAACTTGTAAACTCTGGAGAAGCTCTTGCTAAAATCTGGACATGAATTGTGGGCCTCAATGCTCTCAGGAAGACCATGATGTCGGAACACTTCGTGGATCACCAACTCAACAATTGTCTGGCTTGTAGCCATCTTGTTACATAGTAGGAAATGAGTGTTTGGTAAAACAGTCAACCACCACAAGACTTACTTTTGATAGTCATATGTAAGATCGCCCGGGGTTGGTGCAAGGTAAGAGCGCCTAAACAATGTATCCGCTTTGCCATTCTGAAAACCAAGCTTGTAAACGATAATAAAATCAAAACGTGATAGAAATTCCGCCCACCTAGGACTTAGAACTCGAGCTATTTAAAAAAACTCCAAGTTTTTTGTGATCCGTAAGAACTTATACATGATGCATAGCACCTTCCAGGAAGTGCCTCCATCCTCGAATGAATCCACAATGGCCTTGAGTTCCTTGTCATGAATCTCGTAATTGATCTCCGCCAAAAAGAACTTATGAGAGTGAAAGGCTACATGATGAAGTAATTTGTCTTCTCCAACTTGTGATAAGATAGAACCTACTACAAAGTCTGAAGCATCTGCTTCAACAAAGAAGGGACGAGAAGGATCAGGATGTGCTAAAATTGGAGCTGTCGTGAAGGCGTTCTTGAGTGCTGTGAATGCATGTTCTGCCTTATCGAACCAAGAGAAATCTCATGTGTGCTTGGTGAGTTCTGTGAGTGGAAGTACACGCTCGGAGAAGTCCTATATGAATCATATATAGAAGTTTGCAAAGCCAAGGAAACATTGTACGTCTCGTATAGACTTGGGCCTCTCCCACTCCACGATAGTCTTCACCTTGTGCATGTCCATGGAAACGCCAATAGGAGAGACAATGTAGCCCAAGAACTTCACAGTATACCTGTTGAAAAAAACACTTTTCTAACTTTGCATACAGGCCATGCTCACGAAGTAGAACTAGTCGTACATGCTTGTCATGTGTCGCTTGGTTCTTGGAGAAAATCAAAATGTCATCGAGGTAGATCACCACAAACTAGTCCAAGAAGTCGCAAAAGATGTCATTCACTATGTGTTGAAACAAGGGTTGAGCATTGGTAAGTCCGAAAGGCATCACCGTGTACTCGAAATGTCCATACTTTATATGAAAGGCAATCTTCCACTCATTGCCTGGACGAATCCGTACAAGATTGTAGGCCCTTCATAAGTCGATCTTTGTGAACACCTTTGTTCCTCGTAGCCGATTGAGAAGTTCCGGGATCAATGGCAATGGGTACCAGTTTCGGATAGTGACTTGATTCAAATCCCTGTAGTCCACAACCAAATGCAAACTCCTATTTTTCTTCTTGATAAAAAAGATAGGTGCTCATGCAGGGGACTTTAAGTGACGAATGAAGCCGAATGCCAAGTTTTTCTCGATGTACTAGCGAAGAACCTCCAATTCTGTAGGTGACAATGCATAAATCAATCTGAACGGTGGAGTCTTCCCTTCCGCAAGATCGATAGAACAGTCCTAAGACCTGTGAATAGGAAGAATTGTAGCCTTGTGCTTATCAAAAATGTCCTGGAAGGAGTGATACTTGGATGGCAAGGAAAAAGTAAAAGGAGGAGAAGGAGATTAAAAAACAGGAGAGTCAGATACATAAGAGGTAAAAGAGGACGTAGGAGTTATTTGAAAAGCAAAGAGATGAAAAGGAGCAGGATCAGTGACAAGTTCATGCATAGTAGTGGTAAGAATTCGGAGAGAAGAAGGAGGGAGCTGTGAATGAAAAAGAGGAAGGATCTTGGGGGATGGAACAGAAGCAGAGTAATGAAAAGAGGTAGGATTGGGGAAAACCTATGCGGATGTTGATGAGTGTATAGAATTGGAAGAATCTTGTACAAAAGTCTATGAATGCACAAGAGTGAGGAGAGCCTGCGAATGTGCTGACGAATTGACATGAGGTGGATCCTGTTGAGGAGGAACCTTCGACACTAATACAAGTTTGAAAGAACCTTGTACAGGAATTTGCGAACTTACAGGAGTGGAAAGAGCCTGCAGATGTGCTGATAAACTAACATGAGGTGAATTTTGTCGAGGAAGAATCTTCAACACTGATACAGAAATAGGCATGGTCAATCCTATAGCTTGTACTGCCTTAGACACTAAGTTCATATCCTGCACGCACGAAGGTGTAGGATTGATCCTGGCTGCCAGAGAGAAAACATGAGCTCCTAGACCTCTAGTCGATTGAGGATTTGCAATCATGAACCATGGCATGCCCAAAACGATGGGAGTCGTCCAAGTCTTGATTAAGTTAAAGGAAATCGAACAATTGAATGCGCCATGAGTGCAAGAGAGAGATACGGTAGCATGGGTAACTGCGCCAAAAGTAATCAGACGACCATCTGCAACCTCTATAGGAACTGCATGCTTCAACTTCATCACTGGAATGTCATGTTGAGTTGCAAAAGTGTCATCCATAAAGCATGCATTTGCACCAATGTTTAGCAGGGCAAACTCCTTGAGCTCTCGATTATTGAGGCGAATGTGTACAAGAAACTTAAGTGATGGAATGGTATGAACATCACCAATGGAGCCTGCACCTACGTCCAACTTCGTGGCTCCTAAACGAAGTGGACATTAAAGTTTTCTGACTGAACTTTAGCTTCAACTTCACGTGTCTTGAACTTCCTAGCTTTAAAAAAAACATTTTTTTGCCACCTTGTGTCCTGTTTCACCACAATATAAGCATAAGTTCTCACTACGACGACGTTGCTTCCCGCAGTTGAAAGTGGCCACGCTTGTATTTTTCAACCTTCATAGGAACTACTCCAGAAGGTGTCGTAAGAACATGTGCTACAGCTATAGGATTGGCTTGCATGAACTGTTGACAGGATTTTTTTTGACGACGCTCGAACAAACAGTTATCGCAGCAAACGGCTTGTTGCATGATCTTCACTAAGGTTTGGGCATCCAATAACGTAAGGAGAAGGTCCTTCACATCATCCCTCAACCAAAACGGAAGTGTTCGATCAACCAGTCTCGTCCCATAAAATGTTTGTGCAAAGTTGCTGAAATTTAGATGCATAAACGGAAGCTAGTCAGAATCCTTGTGTGAACTTCCGTAACTTCGTGCATGTGGAATGGTACTTATTGGGATCTTCAAAGGAGGCTTCAAAGGCAGCCACGAATCCTTCAAAGTCTTCCATCAATGGGTCGTCATGCTCTAGTAAAAGGGCAACCCAAGCCTGTGGAGATCCAACTAGTTTGGATGCCAAAAGGCCAACCTTTTGTGCATCAGTCGGGTAATGGCGTGGTTGCATACGGATCAAAAGCCTGATCTGATTTAGGAAACCTTGGAAATCTGCGCGATTGCTAATGAACTTCTTTGGCATGCTGATCTTTGGCTCTAAGGAAGAGTTCGATGAAGAGGAAACCACAGATGCTTGAGAGAAAGCTTGCACAGCAGCCTTGAAGGATGCATCAACAACTGCATGTGCCGTGTTGGTAGAACCTTGTAGATTTGTGACCACTTGGCGCAAAGTGGCCAGCTCATGAAGCAATATTTGGTGCTTGCATTAAAATTGTGCAAAATTTGTCATGATCCGTAAAGGAAAGAAAAGGGGAAAAGCTAAGGAGGAAAAAAAAGTAATTGGAAATCGGGGAGTTATGAAAGTAGTTACTATTAAACTATCAAGTCACGATTCAAGAGCAAGAAGGCTTGACTCGCAAGATAAGAACTAGGAACTAGGAACAAGACGAAAACAAGAAGCAAGGAGTAAGACAAGAATAATACAAGAATGATTGTAGAATGACTGGTGTTGATAATAACTGATTGTACAACAATTAGGTCAGAGCTTTTATGCTCACAACTCCAAGAGCTAATTTAGGCATGAGCTAAAAATGGTGTCCCTTATTATGTAGGTATATCCTATAAGCATATCCTATAAGTATATCCTGTAGGCATATCATGTATCTCGTATCCTGTATCCTGTATCAGGTCATGTAGGCATATCTTATATCCCATATCTTGTATCATGTATATATTGGGTCGTGATATGTATTAGTGTTCATTAAAGATGCAATGTCGCTCTTGAGTAATTACTCTTTGTTGATTGAAGAAATTTTATTTTTTAGCTTAATTTAAAATCAAGAGTCAAGTAGAATTAGCTACATACATAAGCTGTTGAGATTGTGTAACTTTTTGTTTTATTTAATTACATTCTTGCATTTGAAGTCGCTTTAAGTAGGGTTGCCAATGGGGCAAGTCGGGGCGGGTCATGGCTTGCCCCATGACCTGACCTATAGCTCTTTATGCTGGCCCTGACTCGACCTAGCCCAATACTTGCAAATCCTAGCCCAACTTGACATGGCCCATTGCTTACTAGCCTTGGCCCTGGCCTAACCCGACCCATTAAATCTAGATCATAATTCAACCCATTTACTTTTTTTCCTTAAATAGGACACATAGCAATAAGAACTTCTATGTTAATGTACTTTTAAATATAAAAGAGAGTAAAAAAGTAAATTGCACTTTAGATGGGGGGTAGGAAAATCAAGGTGTCATATGTAGTGCCACATTTTGCCATATGGTGCCACATTCTTTAGGTCACCGCACATAGTTTAATCTTAAGTAAATGATTAACAATTTATATGAATATATATATATATATATATATATATATATATATATATATATATATATATATTATATATATATCTACCTTACCATATAGACATTTATGTTTGAATTGTAACTTACAAAAGAAAACATTGTGTTATATGTATTACAGAAAAATGTTTAAATTTTTTAATCAAATTAATACGAAAATAATACTACACATCCTACATTAGTAGGATCCTTATTAGTCACACAGTAACTAGGTAAGTATAGATTATAAAACAACTTATAATAGTTCTCCTAGACAATTCTATAGTCTATAGATACATACCTATATATATTACATATATGCATATGTATATTGAGATGTATATATGTATTTATGTTCAGTGTATCATATATATGTACAGATAGTACTTTGAATTTACTGTGTACTATATTGTGTAGCAAGTACCTAAAAATTTAATATATATTTATTAATACGTATTATGTATACCTATAGATGTATATATTATAATTAGTAAAAGGTACTTAATAGTTCATATAAGATATATTATGTAGATAATATGACTATCATAAATCTATAAAAACACAGTATACGTACACAGAGGTTCATTGTATGTTTGTGTACGAGAGAGAGAGAGCATGAAACACATACATAAAGATACACAATAGATGAACCTCTGGTATTCACTAAAATTCTAATAATTCACTTAATATAATATATCAAATTGTGTATTAACCTTTTGTTATAGGAGATGACTCAGAGGATGAAGACCATGATATGGACAACATTCATAAGCCTGGACGTAGTTTGGGGGATGAAAAAGGTATACACTATTTATATATATTACATCATGAATAATATAAATATGTTGATTATACATCTCTCTAACAATTTTTAAAGGTATTGGGGAGAGTAAACATTCAAAGACCCAAAGAAAAGTTCGTAGATCACTTGGGCAAGGAAAAAGGTATTTAGGTTTTTTAAGCTTGTCTATAACTTTAAATATGTTTACTCCAAAACAATGCCAACTGAGAGTGCACCCAAGGTCACAGGGAAACATCGTCGTTCGCCAAAGGAGAAGGGACTCATGGATTTATCTGATAAGCTAGATAAGATTGCAAAGATCCAGTTGGAGTGTGTTGAGAAGATGGAAAAGGGTAGAAATGAACGTTTTATGATGGCACAAGAGACACAAAAGATAATTGGACTTGGATTTACTAATGCTCTTGCTGAAGTGGCAAAGGCAGTTAGTAAAATTAGTGATAAATTATAGAACATTATTAAACTCTTGTCCTTTGTGAACCATATTGCAAGAAGTAGTTTTTCAGCTTGTCTCTGTTGTCCAACCCCATTTGAACACTAAGCTGTGAAGGTATCAATATATATTCTGCATCGTGATTTTCAATATCTTCTTCATCTACTTCCATCCGGTCTTTTGAATCAATCATGATGTTGTGAAGGATACAACATGCTATAATGGTTCTAGATAAAACATTCTTGTTTGTTGATAAATTTTTCTATCCAACAATCTCCAAGTCCTTTTCAGAAATCCAAAAGCACGCTCAACTCTCATCCGTGTTGATGATAAACCATGATTAAAGTTATCTATATCAGCAGATACCCCATGAACATATGGACGTATTAACCAAGGTAATAATGGTAACCAGCATCACCAATGATATACTCAGATATTTCATAGTCTTCGATACACATAACAGGCCCATTCAAGCGACGTCCTTCACAAATAAGCTTAAAACAAACCTGATTGTCTCAAAGTTTGGGAATCATGCACCCTTCCAAGTACTTCCGATATACACATCAATGAACTAACCTTGATCATTAACAACAGCATGTGTTACCATAGAATAGTTACTTTTCCAGTCATACCAATCTGTTGCAGTTGTGAGGGGGAAGTTCCATTTTAATATGTGTTGCATCTATAATTCCACAGCAATTTGGAAAGCCACAATGAAGGAAAGCATTCTTCATACATATCATTTCCTCACCCTCTGGCCATTTCAAATGTATGTTGCAAGCGTTGTTTATTAAAGCTTGCACACTTTTCTTTACAATTCACTGGCTGTAGGACTTCCAACCCCAAAAAGCTCTGATATAATAAATAAAACGGTGTGCCAGTAGAAAGCTTGTGTAGAGAAAGAGCAACTTGTTTTTCAATTGGAATGTGACATCCGGTTATATTTCTAAATAATGGAGTATATATTATGTGGTCAAATCTGATTTAAGAAGATCCCTTAATATAATGAAATGTTGTTACAGAAACTCAAAAAACTCTCTTGAACCTAACTTGATCATGTTAAATTAACATAAGTACTAAAGTAATCCCACCAATGACACAATCTTGGTCTAATATACCATCCATCGGGCTATGGATTTCTACTGTGACTTTGAATGTGGTGTGAAACTATTATTAAGAGAATATTTAAGTTATCTATTGTAATAATTTTTCTTCGTCATTTTCATTTACAAGAAAATACCTCTTGAACATTTGTTGAATTAAAAGGATAATTAAGAATTGTAGCTTGAATTAAACATCATCAATAGTTGAGTTCTTATTTTCCTGGTTCTACAAAGAAGATAAAATGACCATGACCATCAATCAATTATGACCATATGTAACCGGTAACCAATTTAATAATTTAATTTAAATTAATTAAATATTCAATTAAATATTGATGTGGCAAGACTGAATACTGTTCATTCACAATTTAAATACTGTAATGGGAGCTAGATCTAACATGTATCATGTGTGAGACTCTAAGTAATAAAATTATACATATGTCATTTGATACGACTTTATTTATCACATATACTTGGACATAAAATATATACATCCACACATGCATATGGTATACATAAAGCATAGGTACCTCATATAGTAATAATATTAATAAATTACATAATAAAATTATTTGATATGTCTATAACGAAGGTAAATGATCATTTATTTAGAATGAGCTTAAATATATTTAAAATAATTTTAATTTTTTAATTAAAAACTCTTTTTTAATTAATGATATTTTATAACTTGTAATAAGAACCCTTATATTTAAAATTTAAATTTGAATTAAATGTTTTATACTTTTTAAGATAGGAGGTGTGTATGATCTGGAGGACCTACATTCTGAAATTAAAACGTTTATTTTCTTAATTAATTTACAAATCAATGTAAGAAAAATATATACATACATACATGCATGCATATATATATATATATATATATATCGTAATAATAGTTAGACCAATATAAAATACATAATTAAATAGCATGCAAAATATATGATATGTATATAGATGTTGAGTATTTTCACACCAATGTATATAATATCCATGTATATAATATAGTGGTCCTTATATATCTATATAAAAGATATTAGGTTTGATATATAATTTAGGTCCGGCTCGGCATCTCATCGAAGAACCGCTTCGACAGCAGCAGATCCCCCTTGTCGGCATATGCGGCGAGCATCGCAGTCCACGAAACCACGCTTCTTTCCGGCGCGTTTCTGAAAAAGCCCTCCGCAAAACTAAGCAGCCCGAACTGGACGTGGGAGGAGATAATCACATTCCAGGAGATCACGCTCCGCTGAGCCATCCTCTGGAACATTGCTCTGGCCATCTCCAGATGCCCACAATGGGCATAACCGGAAGCGAGGCAGGTCCAGGAGACAACATTCCTCTGCGGCATCCTATCGAACAAATCCTTCGCGCTGCGGAGGTCCGAGTTCCGGAGATACACCTGAACCATGATGTTCCAGGAGCAGATCAGATCGAGGGGCTCGGGAGGCTCTCGAACACCACCCGGGCCTCCTCGAGCCTCGAAAACCTCCCGTACATGAGCACCAGAGCATTCCCCAGGAGACCGTTCTCCAACACCAGCGAGTGGAGCCGGGAAAATCACGGTTGTCATCACACTTAATCCTTGCTGTTATTTTTCTTTTTCTTTTTGTTAAGAAAACACTTCATCATATATACTGATACTTCTTGGCAAAACCGATCACAAATAACATTTATGCTTCAAAAAGACTTTGATATCAAAGGGTAACAAGAGCATCAGGCGAGCCAGGCATGAGTCAGCAGCTTTTTGGGGCTTGCAGTTAGAGCCATGGCTCTGGAGCATCCCGATGAAGTCTTTGCATTGTTCATCCGGGGCAATAGAGGAGTCAGTTTGGTCAAGAGAACTCCAAGTTGATAAAACAGAGGTTTTGTGTACTTACGATCACCAGAGTGTCCGATGTGTAGTCGGTGAGAACCTTGGACATCCTGCTCCCAATCGACCAACGCACTCCAAGTCAATGAGCACGTAACACTTCTTATCCGGCGACCAGATGACGTTAGCCAACGAATGTCTCGATGAACAAGTTCTACTGTGTGAGAGCAGCTAGAGCAGTGAGCAAGTCCCGGGCAAGCTGCTTGCAGTCGTCCACCGATCTCACCTGGAATTTGGCAGGTAGTCCCAGAGGACCCGTTCGGACCAAGTACCTCCCTTTCGACACCACCGGCGGCACCACCGCAAAGACAGCTGAGCAGCTGACGGAGTAGGCCTTTTCTATGTCCGAGAGCGCAACACCAAACGTTCTCTTGAACTCACTCCACTTTTCAATCACCTTGACGCATCCCTCTGCATCAAGCTCAACGGTGGAGAAAGCCCTTTCGTGCTTCTTGAAAAGCGGCAGCATTCTATAGAAACAACGCACAAACGTTTCTCAGTTACACCACCAGACATTAGAAACAGAAGATACGTACCCAGTGTGGACGTGCTTGTTGGTCATGCTCAAGCACACAAAGTAGAGCTTGAAAAAGAGCAGCACGAGCTTCACGCGATCATTGAAATTGCTCAGGTCGAACGCCTTCCCCACTGCTTCAGGCTCCTCGCTTGAACCTCTCTTTAGAAATAGCTGCCATCTAAACCCGGCAGCAGCAAAGGCGAGGAAGAAACGGACGTCGCCGAACACCCATCCGGGCACCGTGGCCAGCTTCATTCGTATCTCGTTGCACGCCACAGAGAAGTCGGACTCTTCCCCCTCCCCGAGCATGAAAAGAAACTCCCGCACCTCCAAGAGGAAATCAGGCCTTTTCCGCTTGCCAAGCCGAGCGGTCTGTGTGGACGTGGATCCTGATGCCGCCTCCACCCTATCCATCGAAAATTGGAAGTCTAAGCGGAAACTGATGCTCGAGTAACGCCTCATGCAGTCCAGCAGTCTGCAAAACTGGAAAATGCGGATGTTGGCTACCCGTTCACCGGAGCCAGCCATGGGAGTATGATCGCGTTCAGAACAAAACGCCAGCTCGCTTTCGATGAAAGAACGCCTTGCTTTCTGGGCCAGAAAGCTGTTCGAAGTATGTCCCATCCACAGTGGTACTCGACCGGCCAGGCAGTCGAAGTCGAGCAGGTACTTCTCCAGTGCCTCCTCAGATGGCCCATCTTCTGCGTTCCAGGAGAACTCAGGAACAGCTGCAGCCAGCGCCGCAACTCATCAGCCGCACCTGTTTGCACCGAATGTATCGACGACAATGAGCAAAACGAGAGCAATCACACACAATGCTTACCTTGAGGGCGGTGGGAAACGCCAGAGGACTTAAGCAAAAGGAGCTCCTTCTCGCGCAGCTGCTCCTTCTCCTTCAACAAGAGGAGCTTCTTCCTCCGCAGCTGCTTTAACAAGAGGAGCTTTCTCCGCGCAGCTGCTCCTTCTCCTCCGCAGCTGCTGCTTCTCATTAATCCAGTATTGGAGAAGAGGACTTTCGGATGCGCGTATCTTCTCGTCCACGGCCTCAATTTCCCTACTAACCTTTGCAATCTCCTGCTGCAGCGGGTCGTCCATGACCAAAGGTAGCCCTAAGACGTTTAATAAAATTTTGGACGGCTAAGATGCAGATTCATCTTTCAACGCTTCCGATCAAACCTCAACATAGCAACGAAAAAATAAAAAAGAATATACTTGAGACTTTAGATTATAATAAGAATAAATTGTTGTTCCGTTCCCCTTAAAAGATCACACACAACAAACATAAATATACTGAACGGGTTTTCTTTCTGTTGTAAATTGTAATGTGTGTATATGAATGTGTGTGCATGTGTGCAATATACACACGCGTATAATGTGTTCTTTATAATTATTTCTTATTTTTCATAGAAAACTGATATTATTTCATAAAATTCAAATTCGAATTTGTTAGACCATTTTTATATCAATTATTATTGTAATCAGGAGAAAATACCAATTAATTAGCAAATACTAAAATAAAGGAAAAGCACGTATTTAAAAAAAATAAATCATATACCAAATAGATGAAATACATTAACCCTTTCGGTCTTTTAATTTAAATATATATATATAATTATTAAAATAATTAACTTAATTAATTATGATTAAAGAAGGAGGCTGAATTCTGAAAACTAGCCCATTAAATAATAAGATCGAACAATTATTAATTTCATAACTGCGGGACGAGTTGTCTCTTTTAAGTGTGTATGAGGTGTTAAATATTTAAATTCAAATTCAAAATTCAAATTCAAAATTCAAAATTCAAAACTTAAATTCAAAATACGAAAAATTTGATTATTATTTCGTGTCTTAATTGCAATGAGAGCCAGTCTCATAGAGACAAGCATCACTGGGCTAGTTCACATACATGTACACGCACACCAGTCTCAAATTTGAAAATTGATTGAAAGATGTGCATTTTAGATTAACTAAATATATAAGATAATATATATTGAAATAAATTGCGAATGATATTTATAAAGGTGGGATCATAGGTTTTAAAATAACGATAATGAACTTAGAATATTAAACTTTCACCATCATATTTATAATATGTTAAAAAATAAATACATAATTAGATTTAGGTTCTTAGCTCTATGTAGTTAACAGCAATTATGTTATGAAAATAATCTGCATATCTACATAAAAAGACGCAGTCACCAGCATTACACACAAGATTTTTTAGAAGGTTTTTTCAAATTGTATCTATACCTATACATGCTATTTCACTTACAATTTGATCAACACCCTAAGACTTAGTAGAGAGAGAGAGATGTGTGTGTGGAAACATCCATTACATATATATGTTTTAATTTCAAGCAGCCACCTTGCTCAAAATTGCATCATCAAGCTCAAACTTGATATCTTTCTTGTCTCTGCCAATCTTCACATATTCTTCATACCTTTCTTTAAGATCTTCGGCTAGGTTAGTCTTGCTTGTCCATCCCAACTTCTCCTTTGCTGCCCTTGGCTCCGCATAAAAGTGCTGCCAAAAGACGTGTGCGTGTAAGCGTACACACACATATGTACACATGCATACCATATTGCGGAAGGGGAAGGCCTTCTTTGCATCAATACCAATCTCTTTGGCATCATAATGGACGATCTTAGCATCCTTTCCGGCAGCTTTCGCACAGAGCCGGACAAGCCCATCAATGTGACACCGCGGTCACTCACAGCATTAAAAATAGTCGCATTTGAGACAGTCGGCTTGCCAATTGCCAAGGTTATCATACTGGACAGGTCCGATACATGTGCTATGTTTGTTACCTGGATTCCAGGGGATGGGATTGGTACAGGTCTGTCCCGTGCAATCCCTATAAATATCATCGTAGATTTAGGGTTTAAGTTTTAGGGTTTTAACTTACTGTCGAAGAACCATTCTTCACAGTCCTTGTTGTTGCCTGAGCCAGTCATGTATTGAGGTCTAAACGAAGACCAGTATTTGAAAGACAGTTTAGATATGTACTCTTCAACAAGAACGTGTCCAGCATCGCTCTTAACCTCGTCCTGCTCTTAAACTAAAACCATTAGATGAATTAATTATTTGATAGCTAATTAAATAAATAATCACCCCTTCAACATGAGGAGGTTCCTCGGTTGGTTGTAGATTCCTGCGCTGCTAATAAACAGGAACTGTTCAACTCCTTTGGACTTTGCCCAATCTGCTACAGGCCTGCATTAAACAAAAACATTAACTATTATCTATTAAATATTAACACACATCACATACTTCACACTATCCAGGTCTTTCCCATTGTTATCCAAAACAACGTCAAACGCGTTGTTACCCGATGCAGCTCCAACATCAGCTGGATCACCCCAAACAGTCTCTACCCAAGCTCCGGAGGTTCCTGAAGTATACACATGTATATGCAGTGCGTGTGTGTACGTTTACACTGCACGCACACACACGCTTACAGAGAACTTAGAGAAGGGTGGTTTCTTCATCTTATCAGAAGTCTCATCACCGACGGTGAAGATTGTAACTTTGTTTCCTGCTGCAACAAGGTCCTTTGCCAGCCAGAAACCAATGACTGCGTGGCCTCCAGAGTTTGTGTTCACAATTAAAACCTTTCTATTAGAAACCTCCATTGTAGAACTTGCCATTACTACTCGTTTTCTCCATTTTGACCCTGGAGTGTTCTGTAAGACTGTT
Source organism: Selaginella tamariscina (assembly GCA_003024785.1). Taxonomy (NCBI): domain Eukaryota; kingdom Viridiplantae; phylum Streptophyta; class Lycopodiopsida; order Selaginellales; family Selaginellaceae; genus Selaginella; species Selaginella tamariscina. The sequence continues at coordinate 368,407 of PUQB01000222.1, read as the reverse complement.
AAATTTAATGTTTTTAAATATATTTCTTAAATTTTTAAGGTTCACTTTTATATAAAATTTTATAACATGTAAAACTATGTTAAATAGATATATGAAGCCTACTTGAAAATGTGTGACCTGGAGCTTGGCTATCCCTTTGTATCCAACCTTGAATGTTAATTACAAAATAGATTAAAACATTTTAAATGTTGTTCAATAATTACTTAAATAAAATGAAATCAATACAACAATACCGTATTTAAAGTTTGATATGAAAATCTGCAGGACAGTGGGAGTTGAATGGATATAAATTTCAAATCTCTTGTGAATTTAACCATATGAATATTATTTTAAATGTATTAATTGCAATTGCAGGAAATATGTGAAACTAAGTTGCAATCAATGTGTAACTTACCTGAAAATGTGAAACTAGGGAGTGTGAAACTACAGGAAAGGCCTTTGTAAGATCTGTTCGAGCTTTGTAAGAGGTGCAAAATGCGGCTTGTACAGAAATTGCCATCACCCACAAGCACCTTAGCCTCTCAAACGATAATAATACACAATAGATATCTATAATAATGACATAATGGTAAGTTAAATTAATATATTTAATTAGTTAACATGATATTATGATACCAATAATTAAATCTCAATTTTAGTAAAATTTAAAACTACATTTAAAAGAAAATAAATTTATATAACATTATAAAAATCACAATATATATAAAACTAAATTTTCAATGAAATAAGAAATTATAGAATTAAAAAAGTATACTTAGTTCATCCAAAGCTTTAAAACTCGATCTTTTCCACCTGATGCAACTTTCTGACCATCTGGACTCCAATCCACGGCATACACCTTACAATAACATACAAAACCATAATAAGCAGCAAGCATGAACGTGCACGCACACATAAACACACACACACACTCTCCGTATACGCTGTTCACGTATAAACCTATATTTTATTCATATGTTTTTTTTACCTCGTCTGCATGACCTGGAAGATCCTCACGCAGTTTGTGGTCTTTCATGTCCCATACCTGGATTCAACTCTCAATTAATATATGGACAATATACGCATATTAACACACGCACACACCTTGAGTGTAGAGTCCTTGCTTCCACTGAGCAAAAGCCGACTATCAGCTGACCACCTGCATCAATAAGTGCATGTGTGTATGTGTGTAGCGAGAGAGAGAGAGAATGTATACACAAACAAAATATACACGTACGCAATTTGGTATACAGGACCAACGTGACCACGAAAAGTCGTAATGTAATCTCCAGTGTATCCATTCCACAGCCTAACAGACTTATCAAATGATGCACTAGCTATCCACCGTCCATCAGGAGAGAAGTACACATGGTTCACAAGCTATAAAGAAGTATATATATAAGTTATATATTCAACACACAGGTATACCACACACCTGTTGGTGGCCAGACATGCGTGCTTTTGGATGTTTTCCATTTGCAGGCTCCCACAGAAACATTGTAAAGTCATCTGAGCCTGAAACAAGCCTTTCGGAAGACTCCCCTTTTGCAACCTTATATCTTTGAAGAGCCGACTGCATAGAACGTACATACATCGTAAAGCAGAGATACATGCATATAGACAAATATAAAAGCACATATTCATGTGCACAGATGTAACACATAAAACGCACATGTATAAGTGTGCTATATATACTATTATACCTCTTTGATTTCTTCGTCGCTTGTAAACCTCTTCCTTGTATGATCATACGGTCCAGTTCTCAACACGTATTCAGTGCTCAAAGCTAAACTGTTTACCCAGTGACCATGTCCCTGTCAAGTTTAAGTAAATGAAATAACCTCTTAGAGTTTTAGCATAATACATTATTAATATGCATGCAGACTATAACACACACACGCACGGACACATATACATATATAGAGAGGATTAAGAGCCTATAAACAACCTTCAATTCTCTGACAAGCTTTCCTTGTTGTGTCTCCCAAACTTTAATTGTACAATCCTGTGAGCTGGGAAAACAAATTAATCAAAATTAAGTCCATTACGGCATCCACGTCTGAGTATCTATCGAGGTACATGCATACACATGAACATAACAAATATTATGCTCGATTGCATGTTACACTTCATATATAGAGTACAATGCATATGCATATACACATACATGCTTACCTTGAGTATAAAAGTCCATCACCACCCCATTTTACACAAGTAACAGCGCGCGTATGTCCAGAGAGAGTCAATACACATTTCTTCCCAAAACAGTCCCATATCCTGATAGTTGCATCTTTACTTGCACTGGCAAAACGTCGACAAGGGGATTGAATGTGAGCTGGTTCCCATGTTAAAGCCGTAATCCAGCTCTTATGCCCCTGTTAGAACGCTATTATATATAAACAACTAATACGCAACAATAATGTATATATAATACGAAACAGACACAGAAACTATAAGATGAAACCGTATATACTTGTTAATATTTCAACCATATATAGACGTAAACTTACAGTTAAAGGATTGCCATTTGCTTTTCCAGTACAAGGATCCCATATGCATATATCCCCGTTTTTACTTGCACTGACGAGCATCCGACCATCAGGAGACCAAGCAATACAAAGAACCCAATTCTTATGACCTATTTTTATATAAGAATTACTTGTTATATATGTCGAAGGTCTGATGCTATAATTGTTGTGTGTGTGTACCTTTGCACGTATACAGTGGTGTTTGAGTGTTAATGTCCCAGAAACGAACTGTAGCATCTCCTGAACCACTAGCAAGGTGTTCTCCATCTGGGCTGAATGATACCGATAAGACAGCTTCCACATGTCCTGAAAAAGAATGTATTACATATGTATATTTATCGAGTATATGCGCAACATACGCGCACGCAAATGCCTTACGAATATGATATAAATGAAGATAACAATTATAGCCACGCATACAGTTGTGTCTGTGTGCGTGGAGCTAACCTGATATAGTAGCTGAGCAACGAGTAACAGGGCGAATCCGGAAAACAGCTTGTGGATGATAAACTATTTGCAAATCCTTCTCCACAGAAACTGCTCGCGAAAATTAACATGAATGTGTGTGTGGTGTGTGTGAAGAATATGTGGTATATATATGGCAAATGTACCTTTGTTACGCAATACGTGTTCTCCAAGCTGCCCAGTAAGCTCGTGATTATTGATATAAAATGCATATGGAAGTGGCTCCTCCTAAAAACAAAACCCACATACACCACATATATATATATATATATATATATATATAGAGAGAGAGAGAGAGAGAGAGGAGAGAGAGAGAGAGAGAGAGAGAGAGACTATATGTACACACACACACACAGAGCTTACATTGTGGAGAACTGTGTTGATAAGAGTTTGGAGTTCCTTGGGGCCGACATTCTGAGGAACATCCAGGCGCTCCAAAATTGTACCTTCTGGATTCACAAAGACGCAGATTATGTTGTTCACTGGAGCCTCCATAGCTGCTCAAGAACCCTAATCCTAGGGTTCTTCCGAATATTCGCTCGTAATTACTCATTTCCAACAATATTCTTTTTAAAATGCTTATTAAATTATATTAGGTAAGTATAGTGAATTATTCATAAGACGTAAAAAACAAGTAATAGTAAGAATATTATATTAAACTAAATTAAAATAAACTTTATATATAAGTTTATACTATAATATTTATTAAATATTCTAATATAAGTTTATTTTAGTTCAGATTTTATAAATTACATATAAAGTTTAGTATCTGTTTAAATATGATGTAAATGTAAGTTTATATTTTTATTTAAAAAATAATTGAAATTAAAATATTTTATATTTAACAAAAAAGGTTTAGACTTTAATATATTATTTAAACTTTATACCCTTATAATATAAGTTTATAATATTTTAATAAACTTATATTACAGATTCTAAAATATTTTAATTTTTTAAATAAAATTACCTTACTAATTATATAACATTGTACAACTAAGGATCCACAAATATGGGAATATGAACTACAGAAAACCCGACATGGATCGATGCGTGAAGCTCCTTCAGCCGTTGATTTCAGGAAACTTGCATCTCTGCTTCGAAACTGCACCACTCTCAACTCGTTACGAGAGCTCCACGAGCAGATATCTAAATCCGGACATGACCACTACACATTCCTCGGCAATCACCTCATTCAGATGTATGGAAAATGTAGCAGTCCACAGGAAGCACTTCTTACATTCCAAACAATCCGTCACAGAAACCTCTTCTCATGGAACATCATGCTCACTGCATTTGCCCAGAATGGGCATCTGCAGGAGGCCCGGAATCTCTTCAACAGAATGCCCAAACAAGACATCTTCTCGTGGAATTCTATGGTAGCTGCAAACGCACAGAACGGTGAACTGGACCACGCAATGCGGCTCTTCGAGACAATGCCCAGAACGGACCCCGTCTCGTGGAACACACTGCTTGCAGCATATGCCGAGTTTGGGGATTTGCTATACGCGAAGAGTTTATTCGAGAACATGCCGGATCGGAGCACGGTTTCATGGAACTCAATGATCACTGCATATATGAGAAGCGGGAAGACAGGTTGCGCTAGAAGACTCTTCAACCAAATGCCACAGTTTAATCTTCTTTCGTGGAACGCAATGCTTGCTGGATACACACAGAATGGGGAAAGCCACAAGGCCATTCAACTCTTTGCAATGCTGGACATGGAGGGAATAGACGTTGATATCTTCACGTACGTAAGTGTACTGGACGCTTGTGGGGCTGTTCCAAACCTTCTACTTGGTAAAGAAGTTCACCACGAGATGCAACTGGTGGAATCCAACGTATACACAGAGACGGCTCTGGTGAGTATGTATGGGAGATGTGGAAGTGTGGAGCTTGCAGAGGCTGTCTTTGAGCACATGTCTTACAGGAATGTGGTGTCCTGGAACGCAATGCTGAGTGCATATACAGAGAATGGTCTACTGGAGAAAGCAGAGGACTTGTTTCAGAGGCTGCCGGAGAGAGACTCGGCATCTGGGAACGCTCTTATCTCGGGATATGTCCAGATGGAGGATTTGGATTCGGCACGTAGAGTCTTCAATGGGTTACATGAGAGGGAGATTGTAAGCTGGAACACAGTCATTGCAGGGTACGCACGTACCGAAGAAGGGTACAGGATGCTCAAGGAGATGGATCTCGACGGTGTAAGACCAAACAACGTTACAATAGTGAGCTTACTGAGTGTTTGTGACGGACACTTGACCCAGAAGCTGCACTGTGTTGTACTGGATGCAGGGCTCGAAACAGACACCTGGGTAGGAACTGCACTTGTTGTAATGTATGGAAGACTGGGAGACCTCACCAAAGCACAAGAAAGCTTCATGGAGATCGCGGTGAAGAATAACGTTGCTTGGAACTCCCTTGTGGCTGCATACGCACGCAACGGGCGTACACACGAGGCGTTGTATCTGTTTAGAGAGATGGGCCTGGATGGTGTACAGCCAGATCCGATGCTGTTTAACAGCATTCTTTCGCTTGTAGTCACAGGGGAATGCTTGGCAATGGGATCCAGAAGTTTATAGTGATGCAGGGAGATTTCGATATAGAACCGAAGTATGCACATTTTCTGTGTGTTATAGACTTGCTGGGGCGTGCTGGGGAGCTCAGAGCTGCGGAAGAGGTGCTTGAGAATATGCCCTTTGAGGCTGATTCGTTCGCGTGGACAGTGCTTCTTAGTGCTTGCAAGAGTCACAGAGATGTTCAAAGGGGTGCTGTGGCGGGAATCAAAGCTCTCCAGGTCGATTCCCACCAACCCTCCACTTATGTTATGCTCTCCTGTTTAGGACTTTGACTATCAATCGCAAAAATTAAACACACACACATATACGCGCGATATCATAATATATTATTGTTATTTATAAATTCTATTTATTTGATTTTCTCAATTTCCAATGCAAGATATATATATATATATATATATATATATATATATATATATTGAGAGAGGGAGAGAGAGAGAGAGGACATTGGGCTATATAACACATTTCAGGCCCAATTTAAACGTCCGATAAAGTTTTAAATATATTTAAAAAATGTCGCCCTAAAACAGGGGAAATAGGGTTTACGGTACATTCTGTGACTAGGGTTCTCGAGTCGATTGTGCTAGGGTTCTTCCCTGCAATCGAATGGCGGATTTGCAAGGCGACGATGATGCGCAAGGATCGGATGGTTACGAGTCTCCCGGTGCTCCCGAAGACATTCAGGTTCGCAAAGACACACGTATACAATGTATGTGGGGTTTGAAACAAATTTGAACATATAGGATATATATACACATATATTCATATAATATTTACATATCTAGATTCAAAATGGTATTTATCAAGTTCTATTTTAAACCAAACACAGACACACACACACATATAATAAAATATAGATAGAGATAGAGAGAGAGATTGTATTATTGTAATACAATATATTCACTGTGCCTTTATCTTATTGGGAATCGGGTACAATATTATCATACATGTGTGTGTGCGTGTGTGTTATATGAATTCAGACACATACATATATTCACGCACATACACAGATGGGGGATTTGATGAAGTACAGAATGCTGTGGGCAGTGGAGGGAGCAGCAGCGGAGCCAGTAGTAGTGGTAGTGAAGAAGAGAGCAGTGATGAAGGAGGTGCTCAAGAAGCTCCTGGTGATGACTTGGAGAATGATCTTTTTGGCGCCGATAATGAGGACTATATGCGGACTACTCCACAGAGCCCGTTTCCCATACCCAGTAAGACTATACATGAACTGTGTGTGTGTGAGAGAGAGAGAGAAAGGGAAATTCTATTTTAACGTATCTTGTATGTTCTAATATGCTTCACACACACATGCATGCACATTCACCTGCACACACGTATTTGTAGTAAGTCTGCTTTTGGCGTTACTAGGATTACCCGAACTGCGAAATGATGATATTAGGCGTAATTTTCGAGGAAATAATGGGGCTGGTTTCTTACAAGGCCATAACAACAGCTATAGGAGCGACATGCTCGTTGCCGATATGAAACTTGGTCTTTCTGGTCACCATGATGAAACTTTACGAATTTCTTGTCCAGATTTTCAAGAGGTAATACACACATGTTAACATATGCATATAAATACCTGCGTGTGCATGTGTGTATAAATACCACTTACGTAGCTTAATTAACAGCACATTTGGCTTTGAGCAGCCCAGGCAGGTTTGCTGTTACAGTCGGACAGCTGATGGAAATGTTCACTACGATGAAAGGTGTCTGGTGAGTCATTATATTATAAGTATTGTATAGTATACTATAGTATTTACATCACAGAGAAAGTTTCGAAGGAGAGTACTTTCGAATTTTGAAGCGGATTTGAATGAAGGTTTTGACAGCTTCATTGACAAGAGAGAAGGTGTGTGTGTACAGACACATTATGCTATGTATATGCATTTAGTTGGACTCTAATGGTATTAGCAACAGACTTGGAATCAAGAGCATTTGGTGATTTGCTAGCGTGTATACGATCGCACATGCCATCAAAAAACCTGACTTCATTGAAAGACATACATTTCGTAGTAATATATACATCCGTGTTTATGTATCTTTATAACATGCTATACATAAATTAATTCAAAAATCCTGCCTTCTTTTGAAATCGTAGTAAGTATATACTATGTATCTCTTATATACATTCTATACATGTATACTAGTTTATTTATGAATTATGAGCATTTGTTGTAACAGAGTTTCCGAAACAATATGAACAAAATATTGGGGACTGCATATAATAGACGTGATCCATGGGAAATGGGAGTATACAAACGCTCTGGGACTGTTTATTTGGATGTTCGTAAGCTTCCTGAACCTCCTCCAACTGACTTCCAACAACGACAGTAAGTACTTCGTAGTGTGTGTCTGTGCGCGCGCGCGCGTGTGTGTGTATGTGTGTGCGCGTGCGTATAAAATTCAGAGGTATTATTTATGCATGTGTACCTTGAATTCAGAGGTATTATACATGCATGTGTACCTTGATATGATAATCGTGTGTGTTGTGTGTGTGTGTTTGGCCATCATTGGCATTATTCGAAATGTGTGATAATGTACATACATACGCACATGATTTTAAAAGTTTATATATATGTTGCAGGTGTTATTGGGGGTATAAATATGAAGAAGTTGCAACAGAAAATTCTGAAAGAGATTTGTACGAGATGTCGGGAAACGGGGGCATCCCAGTGGTCGTGGATGCCAACGTGGAATTTTGTACGGTGGTCCGTACGAAGCTCGGGCCACATAGGATTATCATGGGTGCAGAAATAGATTGTTACGACATTGGTTCCGATGGTGGTAAGAGATACACCGAGCTTAAGACTACTCGTGAGGTTTGTATTTGAAAGTAATTATATTCAACTATTTAATTTGATATAGTTAATGTACTGGCGTAGTGTAGTATTCTTTGTTATATCTTTTTTTTTAACATAAAATGGTGGTTCACAGTTGGACAGGCGAACCATGGAGAGATTTGAGAGGGATAAGCTCCTGAAGTTTGGGTAATTACATACAGATACACACAGGGAACATATGTACACACATTACATATTCGTATGTACATATTTAATTAAGTAGTAATTCGTTATATTATACTGACATGTATACTTTGCGGTTGTGTGCAGATACAATCGTATTTAGTTGGAGTTCCGAGAATTGTTTGCGGATTCAGGTGGCTATTGCTTTTGCATTCATTCAGATATATATATATATACACACAAATATACATGTATACACATACGTACAAATTTATATCAGAGGTTTAAACAAAAGCTGGATTATGTTGTAGGGATGACAATGGTAGGCTTTTACGTTCTGATATGATGGCAACACAGGAAGTTGCTCGTCTAATGAAACAAAAGCAGTACTGGGAGGTAAGCTTATGGTTAAATGTGTGTATATTATATATATATATAGAGAGAGAGAGAGAGACAGAGACAGAGAGCGGGGGGGTGGGGGGGCAGCTTGTTTTCATAACTAACATTACAGACGTAGCATGAGTTGGCCATTTTAGTGATAGTAGCTTACACACATGGACACGTATGTATCAAGTGAGTCTGATTAAGATGTGTATCCTCACAGAAAGGTGTTGTTCTGGCATTTGCTGATAGGGTTCTCTGCTGGTTATACGGGAGTGTTAACGATGGTAACGTTTCCAACATATAATAAATTATATAATAGTATATCTTTCTATAATATTTAATAAATATGATGTGTAGATGGGAATTATGTACTACGCTTTGTGCCAAATGGGAGATTAGAACTGTGGAAAGAGGACACGTGCCCTGCAGTGATAAATGAACACATAGAGCAAATAGGTTCTTGAAGGTAAGCGGAATATACCTCATTCAGTTTAATTACGTGGGGTTAAACTCCATGTATTTTTATTCGGAAAATAACAATTGTCTAATACATGAGCATAAAATAAGTTACTCGTTTATGCGCTTAATCTGTGTGTGCATTGTTTGCACGCACGCACACACACACACATCAGTGATGCTAATTCTTTAAGTACTTAACTTAATCTATGTAAAGTTTAATAATTTCTGGCACACTGCATTTGACTAAAGCGTGCTGCACGCTGTTTGTGACAGCACGCACACTATATATATATATATATATAACATGTACACAGAGATATAAACCAGAAACTCTGGGTTTGTTGGAATTGGAATGTCTGATACTTATAAACTACTATTGCGTGTCAAACATCTCAAGCTATAATTTAATCCACTGACTACCTGGTTTGACACAGAAACTAGAGACTAATATATATACATATATATTTATATGTATATTTTGTACTTGTCTTTATGTATAGATTTGACAAGTATTCCATGCATTATACATGTGTGATCACTTCAAATATACATATGTACATATAAGCACGTTTACGTGTATGTTTTATATACATCTGCGTCTGTATAGTTGTATATATGCATGCAGGGCAAGTTAATCTTTCATTTTCAGTTTCTTTCACTGTCTATCCCCTGGATTTGTAAAGCACTAATATAACGCCATATGTGTTGATCATATATATACATTACACACACACACACACGATATATGACTTTAACAAATATAAATAATTACGATTTGACATGTGTCTGTGTCATGCTGTATCTGTTGTTTCATACGGATGTATTCATCGTGTACCATAGAGACATGATATATACCTGTACGTTTATTATCCATATACATGCATACATATATTATATATGTGAAATATATATATTATAAAAAAAGAAATATTTATATAGTATTTTATGAAAAACAACTCTCCTGTCAAACTTAATTTAATAAAATACATGGTTTGACGCAAGCTAAAATACTAAAAGCTGTATTTATATAGCATAATATACTGCACTTTTGCCTTAAACAATGCATTTAGAAGTTGACACGATATTCCATGTGCACAATTCACGTTGATGACTTTACTCTATATACATATCACACATGTATGTATGTGTCCATGTCTATATATAGACACACACACACCATAATGTGTATGTGTGTGTATGTTGTGCGTGTGTGGACAGGACAAATAGCCTTTCATTTTCGGGGTTCCTCCCGTTTTAAGGATTGTGGTATATTGGGCTATGTGAAGCTATTTAAAGTGACGCTAATACAATAGTGCATAGCTTTACGTATATATAGACACACGTATACACACGCATGATAATATATATATATTAATAATCGTTTACATATTACTAGAAATGGTGTGTGTACATATCTGTGAAGTGTTAAGATAGACATACATATACGTACATAGCTTGGTGGCACTTCTTAACTTCTTTATGTTCAGTGTCTTTAATATGCTTGGTGTGTTTGTGTGTGGTGCGTGTAGAGACCTTAAGCACTACATATACATACAAGCTGCATTTTTGTACAAGAGGAAGAGTGCAAGTGATCGGTATTGAACGTACACATGTAAGGTAAACTAATAATTATGTATATATATATATAAGGTACTATGATTAGTTTAAGTAGAACTATATAAACTAATAAAAAGTAGCTAGATACGAAATTATACATATCCCGCACGTACCCGAAAGTATACAAACATACAAGTATACGTAGTTCAAACCAATGAATATGAATGTGTATAAAATTTTGTATGATGTCATATATCCCTGTACATAAATATATATATATGTTGTGTGTGTGTGTGTGTGTGTAGAGAATCTTTGTGGTATATAGCTAAATAATAGAAGTGGTTATCTAGGCTAGTAACAGTTAATTAATGGCTATAAAAGATCAAAAAGAGTAAGTTACATAAGCTGTTACAAGTATCATTCGCAGATAATGATAGTTTTTCTTTAGAAGTAGTGCAGCATGACAACACACCCTTTTACCCTTTGATGGACTTTGAAATCCAACGGCCACCACCTCTAGTAACTAGCCCTTTCCGTTTTAATGCTAATTAATGTCCCACAACCAAGAGCATTTCTTTTTTACCCTTTTCCCCCTTTGCCCTTAAGCACGGTTTCTTTACCCTTTTGCCCTTAAACCTCGGTCTGTTTCAGGAGAACACATTGGACCACTGAGATGCTAATCTGCAATCAAGGTGAGCATTGGGTGCGTTTTCTTTTCTTTTTTAATACATTAAGTAGTTTTCTATATGGCATTTGCTTTTATATGCAGTTTTTGATATACATACCTTTCGACAAAGGCTCAGGTGCAAGAATGAAGGTTAGTAGAATGGAGGAGAGTTCGGACCCCAAGTTGATGGTCAGCACGAGGGCGCATTTGGCGGTCTGAAGAGGCTGTCCGAGCGTGCAAATTCGACACCGGCAGCATCTCTCCGAGGAAGGTGTCGTTTCTTTCACCGGATACGGCAGTGGAGTGATAGAGCTTAAGAGCTACGGTGTGAGGATCGATCCGGGACTGACGGATGAAGAGCTGGAGAGAGTGCAGGCTACGTTCCAGTTCACATTCCCACCGGACCTCCGGGGAATTCCCAGCAGGGATTACCGCTCGGTCCTGGGTTTCCCGACTGGAGATCCCACCTCGGCACACAGAAGCTTCCGTCTCCGTGTGTCGATGCCCAAGTCGGGCATCTGCTCGACACGGAGCTCGGACTCTTCTGGGGCGTGGGTGGGGCCACGTCCCTCGGACCCGGAGGCGGCGTCCGGCTTGCCCGAGGCTGAGCTCGGAAAGTGCCGGCTCATTCCGTTTTCGGGAGCTGCTACGTGCCAGCATTTCCCGTCCCGAGCAGGTAACCCGATCCTGTTTGTGGAGAGATCAGAGGCTTACTACTGTGCCAGGGAGTTGTCCGAGCTCTTCAGCAAGAGCTTGCCTGAGGTTGTTCCTCATGAACAGCATCTACTCGGGAACGTCGTATTATCCGGAGCCAGTGTCCGTACACGAGTCGTGCAGGTTCAGCGGCGGCGTGAAACAGATGATTGCGAGGTGCAGCCAGCAAGGAAGAGTCGACAAACTCGTGGGGAAGAAGCCTAGACGCCCTCGCTATCGAGAGGAGCCTCCAGCGTGTCGTTATAGAAGCGTATTGAACTGGTCACGCAGCTCGGATGGATCTTCATGCGAGGAGAGAGCAACTCCACGTATACGGAGGATCGAGTTCTGGAGACCTGGTGGAGAGGTCGCACACAATGAACCGTAGACAGGAGTGGGAGTTCTACGAGGACGATGCCACCGATGTGCAACGAACAGTACAAGAGGCCGTGCAGGACATCGTAACCAAGCTTCGGAATGCAGGGTGGAACGAGAAGGACATAGCCGAGATTGTGGACTCGGACGAGGCGGTACGGAACTCGGGCACGTCCGTACGGAGGGCCGGTGATAGAGAGAGCGTTCTCGAGGGCTTGCACACAAGCTGGACTACATCTGCTTGCATGAGGGAAGCAGGATGGAGCTTAAACGACGTAACCGAGAGCCTGTGTTTCGATCTTACGGGTTCTCGGAACACCCGAGGAGTAGGAGCAAGGTGAGGATCTCTCCGGAGGTGGCATCAGGATAGAGTTCTTGCTGCATTTGTAGCACAAGGGTTAGTGGTAATTAACTAGTGTTTAGTCTTAAGTAATATGAGTTTATATGATAAAACTGCTTTGGATTCTTTTCGTGTACTTCGATATCCGTCGTGGACCAACTGATTCGCTTAAGTTCTTTCCATGCTTTATACGGAAACACGCGCACGCACGGACACACATACACACACGCACCACATACTCGTTTGATGACAATCAACATATTGACCTGCATTTTGTCAAGCCCCATCTTTCTAACTGTTATCATTGCACACCACCATGTGTATGTGCGCGTGTGGAATTTCCTACACACACCGAGAAGCAGTGACGTCATTGTGACGTGATAAGAAAACACGAGCACACGCACACGACACACACATATGATGGGTAAAGTAGGTGGGAATAAATGATAGAGGAACATTACGATCCCAAAGTCATCACTATAATTGGATTCTATATGTTTGGGTTTTATATGGTGGCCTATCTGTACACAACAACAATGTGCTTTGTGCACATGGAATTGCGTGTCAAAGTTTCTATATGTATTACGAACATTACGCTTTAAGTACCGCCTCATAGTCATAGTTTACAGTTATATATATAAAGTATACAGTTATGTTGTAATAAACACTCTTTCACACACACGCACGTGCACACGCACACACAATATAATATTCATCGTATATAGAGTATATGAAACATTTATTTATCAGTAGCCTCTAGTATTTATTGGTTCATACGAAACAGATTATCCATACCCGTAATACGATGTACATACATAGCTCTATATAGTAGTGCAAATACAGTATATGAGACAGGATGTACATCTCGAAACACACATAAGGACACGTATGCATAACTGTGTAAGAGCTATATTGAGTTTGACAGTACCATAGACTATCATGTCACAAACACGTATGTGTGCGCGTGCATGTACATGGATACACAACATACATATATAGATGATTCACGTTGTTAATTTATATAAGTATGCATTTCAGGACACTGTAGATATATACGTTTATGTCTAGTATTTAAGTGCGTTCATAATGTATAAATGTTCATAATGTATATTGATTATATACAAATGTATTTAAATTAATCTCCAAATCGATACATCAGAAAACATATAGTTGATATTGGTCAATTATGCGTATGTAATGATTATATGGCCTTTATTATTAAGAAAAAATTTTACCTCAAAAATTTATCATATTTACATATATATCTTTAGAAGTTTTATTTACATAATACCCTTGAAACTTCAATTTAAAATCTCAAAATTTTAAATTAAAAATTAAAAATTTTAAAAAATTAATATGTAAGGTAACTACATAGTACCTTATAAATTAAAATTATAATTAATTTATATTTATTAATTCAGGTCCAAAATACAACCTTTAAACATATATATCATAATATAATATAATTATTTTTAAAAATATTTCATTTTACTATATAATTTTTGACATTTAACACTTAATAAACTTAATTATTTCATTTGCAATACATTATGAATTAAAAATTATATTTTAATTAATATTATTATCAAAAACTACTATTGAAGTTTAAAAGGGTATAAATATAAATTTAAAATGTAAATATAAAACTTCAAGGGTATATATGTAAATACTAAAAATTTGAGGTAATTTTCCCTTAACTGTATCTTTGTACATGTTTACAATGTACATTATAAAAATCACATAAATTAAAAGAGAAATTATCATTTATAATATTTGATTAGTACAGCCTCGGGTGGAAAAGATTAATTTTATGTAATAAGCGGCACGCACGTACACACACACGAATACACACATGGATTTCACATATTACAAAAAAAAAACAGTTTAAACTCTTATTAAATAATAAATATTTAATAAAAATAAATAACTAATAAAGCATAAAGAAAAGGCTTAACGGTAGCTTGTTATAACCAAGGTGTTTACCACACGTTATAGTTCATTATTCGATACGTTTTGTTTATACTTAAATATTACGATATTATACAATTAACTTAAATACGTTTGTCCCAGCTTAAGTTACTTATTATAAATAATATTATCATTAAAACTCTAGAGATATATTAAATATGAAAATTTTAAAGTATAAATGTAATTTCTTTATAGTTAAAGAGGCAATACCACTGTTGTTTAATATCTATTTATTTATAGAAAACTATTAAATTAAAAATATTTTGGTTTCAGAGATATATTTACAGTATATATTAATTAACACATATAATTAAACATAAGTAATATATGTGTAATAATGTTGTGGCTATCTGTGTTGGTATGGTACATATTTGGGTATGTATAAGATTGTGTAGTGTGGTTGAGAATCGTAGATACAATAACATCTCTAACTAAACCCATTTTATAAACTATATATATATAGTTTATTTCTATATTAAGTAGTATTACACACATTACACATTTGTTATAATTTTTAAATATATTTGAATTGAACATTATATTAGATTTTTCATCTTCAAACCATAAATCTCACTCTAAAAGTTACATTTTAAACATTTGGAATTAATAAACACCTGATGAATTATCACTTAATTTCTTTTAGTATGATTTTATCTTAATACTTTAAACTTATAAGTATATTAATACCAAGATATTTGATTTAATAAATTTTGTAATATATTTATTGTTTTTCCGTTGCCTTAATTTATTATTATCTCTTTTATTTATTTGATTATTCTATTTTAAAATATATATAATAAATTAAATATATATTATTATATTTTAAAAGAATCACAACTAATTTAGAAAAACATTAACTTATTGTTTTTTTTTGTACAAGTAATTAAACTTAACTGTGTGGTTAGTCTTTCACAGTTTTATTATTTATTCCAGGTAAATATATCAATTAGATTTATTACAAATTTGTAAATCAGATTAATTTAAAGAGTATTTTAATAATTAAGATTAACGGTGACGATGTCCGAGGTACACTCCTATGCCAAGTGCCACACCGAGAGTGGCTAGCATTTTCCATTTTATCTTCCAATGTTTCTTTTCCGGAATCTCAAGCAACGAGTTTATCTGCAAAACACCATTAACATTAGTTATGCTTATAAGAAATATAATTATAATATCTGTAATAAAATATGAAACAATCACCTCAATCGGTTTATCCCAGCTTGACACGATACCCGAGACGTGACCTTTGCCAACCACAGCGACTATAGATGGATATTTCCCCACAAGGTCTCGCAACACGTATGTCATGAACCTGTTCCGGTGTTTAATATAAATACAATAGCATCTCTCTCTCTCTCTCTCTCTCTCTCTCTCTCTCTCTCTCTCTCTCATAAAATAGAGAATAATCTTACAAATCTCTTTCCGTTAAGAGAGTGTCTATTAGCGTTGGGAAATGTTTGCTGTATTCCTGAATAAGTATTGTCAACATATCCGTGTCTGACATCTCAGCCAACTGATGCAAAATAAAATAGTGAGACACAGAGAGAGAGAGAGATGCACAACATACCATTTTGTTGAGCTCTTCCACAGAAGGCAAGACGAATATGTTCGATAGCATATGGAAGGCGAGCTTCATTCTGCTCCAGTATGTCAGTCTCGACCAAGTCCTTTGTAATGTAATCTACATAACAAAGCATGCTCAAAACCTTTCTACAGTGATGTCTGCGTATATAGGTACTTAATGCAAGCAACTGTGATGTGACTGAAATGTCATATACCAATGAATAGACGCGCGTGCGCATGTGTCTGTATATGCTTGCGTACTGATACACAAGTATCAAATATACATACTTACGTGAACAGGCCGATCTCCAAAAATAATAGCAGCATCACATGCTACGCCTTCCTCAAAAGCCTTCCTGAATTCTGCTCCTGGTAAACGTCTAGCTTCTCAGCAACCTGAGATAAATTTCTTTCATTTCACATTGCATACATACATACACAAGTACACCTCTCTCTCTCTCTCTCTCTCTCTCTCTCTCTCTCTCTCTCTCTCTCTCTAGACGCATGTGTCATACATGCCACACACACACAAACATAGCATATCACTAAACTTATTATATCTTTACCTTTGCAAGAAAATACGAGTAGCATATTCCAAAGGCATTCATCTTCTTATTTCTCCATGACTCCAACATTTCTTTCATTGAAGGAACCTAAGTAGAGTCATGAAATATAAGAAAATAATCAACACGCAAATGACTGGGAATTACCAAAAATACGACATTGTGGGTGGGTGTTTATACAAAATAGACACTATATACACTATAAAGTTTACCTCTAGCTTCTTAGGCTCAGCGACCATAAGACGTCGATCCCTACACAACTCAAGGAAAACAGCCTGTGTAATTACAAATCCATCAGAACGGAACCTATAACTAACAAAGCTTTGATATTGCAAACCTTTGGTTTGATAAAGCGAATGGCTGCCTCAACATGCTCGCAAGATTCCTGTATAAAAAATAGCCAGTTTTCACGCACAACGTTTGTAGATGTATATGTGCATATGCAGGTTATGTCTGTATACGTTTGAGTTACACAAACAACATAAGAATCTGCATAAATATATCATATTTCCCACCTTTGAAACCTGTGGAGGTATATACATATGTATGTGCATATAGCCCAATACGGTATATACATGTATACAAATATATGTGGCATATCCATAAGTATGCACACACATGTGTATATAGAACAAACATGCTAACTCTGTGTGCGATATATATGGTGTGTGTATAGCATATCCACCTTTCAACGTGTCTAGGTACACATATATACTCGTATTATGTGAACAAACGTAGTCCAGATATACTCGTATATGTGGTGTCTGTAGTACGTACACAAACATCTTATATATGTATATATGCCACCTTTGAAACGTGTATATATCCATGTGTCTGTATATAGTACACACGCACACACAACCCATACATATGCCAAATTGAAACGTGTGTATGCATATGCATAGATACTCGTATATATCGCGCGTGTGTATATAAGCAAGCATAATGTGTATATATACAACATACGCCTGGTATATACACTCGTATATGATACATACACAGACACCCTATATGTGTGTGTGTGTGTGTGTGTGTGTGTGTGTGGTATTGTAAACATATAACAAATCCCAACCTTGGAAACGTGGGCTGTTCCAACAAGGTATATTGTGGACTCTGCACCTGTTTCATTTGATCTGTGATGAATGATTTTAACAAATTTCTCCATCTCCGCAGGCAATTCAAGAGCTGCAGATTCATTAATTTCATGCTCACGATCTTCCTCCTGGCCCTGTTTTGCTACACTCTGATCCATCGCTTCATCGTGCTCATCGTTTGTATGAATTTGCTCGTCCTGGCCTTCTTGCTTCTAATGTACTGTGATCGGTTACCTCACTTGTGCGCAGAGAAGGAGTTCAGCTCCTGCGGAAGATCGTCGTGCTGCACTGAATCGCGCTCGCTGCCATACCAGCTTCAAGAACCCTAAACAAATTAGGTCAAGATTTAATCAGTTTTAAAATGATACAGAAGTCGAACTAGACACTTTATATATTCACCTTTTAACCTCTCATGTAACGTACATTAGTAAATATATTAATTATTTATCAAACTTACAAAGACGTTATATCTTTCTATTTAAATAATGTATTATATGTTTTTATTTATATATTTTAAAATATTATATATATAATATATATATATATATATATTATATATATAATTATATATATTATATAATATATAATATAATATATAATATATATATATATATATATATATATTAAAAAAACACATTAATAATTCTAAAATTAAAATGTAAGCTTTTATAAACTTTTGCAGTGGGATTCTTCGTTTTCCTCGTCAATATAAACTTACATTAAATTTTGAAATTAATTATGAAATTCTATAATGAATTTATTGATGATGAATTTGTTATTATTAGTACATTAATATAATCTGTTTTGTAATATATAATCTATTCAATTTTGTCTTTTTCTTTTAAAAACCATAGTTAATATAAGCTACAAATAATATAGATTCCTTAAAGAATACGTATATTCCTTATTAAAATATTATTATATGGAAACAACTTAAAACTCAACTTAAACACATTCTACATATTAAAAATATGTATGTGTATATACATGCAATTTTTGTTATTATGGTAAATTAAATTAAAGCCTCTTATTATCTTTGAAATTTAAAAAAGTTACATTTGTGCACTCGAAGAAAAATACCCTTAATCAAACAATAACATTTTTAAAAAATTAATTAATTTAAAATATAAAAGTCAAAACATAAATAGTTTTAACATTAATATTACAATTTTAAGTTTTTACTCTCATAAATATAATTAATTTAAAAATAAAAACTTATTAAGATAAATATTTTTTTACATAAGTCCATAGATTAACTTTTGAATTAGATCATGGTTTATTATTAATAAAGAGTAAACTTTAATTTTAATATAAATATATATTTTAATAATTTATATTATAAATAAATTAAAAAGGTATTCATAAAATTAAAAAATATAAGATTAAATTATATATATTTAATTTAAATCATTAAAAGTTATTATATAAATTAATTTAATATTATTAATCTAAACCGTTGTAATTTATTTAGTGATTTAAATCATGATATAAATCAAACTATCAATCTTAACATAATTTAATTATTATAATCCCTACGTGTTGGACAAAAGAAATATAATGTAATTTATTCTAAATATATGTATTAATTAGTGGTTTAAGCTTTATTAAAAAAATTATATATTTAATGTAAGAGGATCATTAATGAAGTCTATTTTAAAAATATGTCAATGGTTAAATGTTATTATAATATTAAATTTTGTTTAATAAATTTAATAATATGAAAATTAAAATATTTTAAATAAATAATTAATATTTTACATTACTTAATAGGTGTGAAGGCCTATTATATCTTAAGGATATGATGTTAATTTTATTGACACGTGTGTATAGATATGTATATTCAAATTTATTAATTTTCAAATATTAAATGTTGAAAGAGCAGATATATTAAATGAAAATCTGATATATTAGTTTACAAAAAACCCTGCTTATATACAGGAGGTCTCCTGCCACGTGGCACACATGCGACACGTGGCGCTGACACATGGGGGCCAGATCACCACCCATGTGTCACTACGCATGTGCGTATATACACATGCGTATATAGTACGTTACTAATATACAGTATCTTACACTATCCTCCCCTCTGCGGCTGTGTAGATGGTGATGGATCTGATGGTCCTGGATCCGTGTGAGCTGGGCCATCTAAGGTATGACCAAATGTACTCAACGAGTCTCGAACGACAAACCGTTTCATTCGAACCACGTGAACTATCTCAACCTCATGAGATCCCACCAACTTTACTTGATATACCTGAGGACCAACCTTTCGGAGTACTCGGTAGGGACCAAGCCACTTGTGTAATAAACCAGTTGCAAGCCCAGGTGCAGTCAGCTTGGGAAAACGTACCAGGACTAAGTCACCGTCAGCAAAATCTGGTGGAATTTGATGTCGTGCATTGTAAGAAGATTGCTGCCGCATTTGAGCTCGACCAAGATGTTCAGCAGACTCTGCACGCAGAAGAGGCAAAACAGCATCCAAATGTCGAGCCCACATCTTTGCATCCTCGGCACGTGGCAGATTCGATGATAACCCCAATTCACTAGGCAACTTAGGATCATATCCATACAATGCCTTGAATGGAGAGATACCAATCGAACTCTGAATGCCTGTTACATAAGCAAATCTCAAACATCGCAAATACCAATCCCAGTCCGTGTGATTGAAGTTCACATACTTCGAGATCATACCCTTGAAGGTCCGATTCAATCGCTCCACCAAACCATCAGTTTGTGGATGATACGGAGAGGCAAATGAATGTTTTACCCCTAACCTCTCACACAACACTCGGAATACCTCTGCAATGAAAGCGGGGCCATTGTCTGATAACATCCGCTCTGGACAAGAATGCTGCAAAACCACATTATCGAACAGAAACAAAGCTGTTGACATGGCAGTTGCATCCGGAAGAGCACCAACCTCCACCCATCGAGTTAAATAATCGGATACAACAATGATGTACTGGTTACCTTGAGAAGAACGTGGAAAAGGTCCCATTAAATCCACTGCAATTAACTCAAAAGGGCGAGAGACATTGATGGATTCCAACACCCCATGGCCCGAGTCGTAGAGGAATTCCGAGTTTGACAAGTGGGACAATTGAATATACCTGATCACATCACCACGCATGCTGGCCAATAAAATGATCGGCGCAGCTTCTCCAACACTCGTTGGTGACCAAGATGACCTCCAACAATAGGTGAATCATGATATGCTCGAAGAAGGTGTGGAACATATGTAGAGGGTACAGCCAAACGCCATCTGTCCTCTGGATTTGTCCCAATAAAATACAATAAACCATCCTGAAGTCGAAACTGAGCATGATATTGTCGAAACCGAGGTTCGGAAGACGGATTGCAAACGCATCGCGTAATTGCCTCGTCCATGGTTCATGTTTTTGAGCATCCTGCCACTGTTCCAAGGATGGTAAGTCGGCATCGAATACCTGAGGGGCTTGTATCAAACCGAATGCTGCAGCTACTGCATGAGCAGGCAAAGTGGAATCGGAGAGGGGTGCTCGAGAAAGTGCATCCGCATCCACCATTGTTCGCCCAGGCCTGTGCACCACCTTAAAGTTATATACCTGGAGACGTATGCCCATCTGGCTACGCGACCCACTAAATTCTTCCGTTTTAATAAGGAAGTGACAGCAGCATGATCACACTCCAAAAGTTTCACTCCCATGTAAGTAGGCATGAAGTCGTTCAAAACCCCAAACAGCAGCAAGGCATTCTTTTTCAGTAGTGGAATAATTCCGCTCAGCCGGCGTGAGTACTCGACTAATGTAAGCCACCGGGTGTCGAATTGAAGAATCCACAGCATCAGTTTGCATCAATACACCACCAATACCAACATCTGAGGCATCTACTCGTAAAATGAACGGACGAGTAAAATCTGGGTATTGAAGCAATGGTGGAGTTGTCAGGAACTCTTTTAACTGGTCAAATGCCTGCTGACACCTGCGAGTCCACCTGAAAGATACCTGTGGGAACTAACTCCCGAAGAGGGGCAGTTCGATCAGTGAGATGATCGATGAATCGACCCAAGTACTGCACCGTGCCCAAGAAACGTTGGACTTCCTGTACTGTACGGGGACGAGGAACTCTCGAACAGCTCGCAACTTCATTGGATCCACCTGTAAACCCTCTCGAGATATACGGTAACCCAAGTAAGTGGTGTCGGTCGAACCAAACACACACTTTTCAAGTTTCAACTTCAGGCCAACTTCTCGAAATCGATCAAGAACGCGCCGTACATCACGAATGTGATCCTCCCAAGAACCAGACCCATGAATGAGCACATCGTCGATAAAATCGGCAGTGATATCAGGCATATCGGAAAGAAGCTCATCCATCATGCGTTGAAAGGTGGCAGGAGCTGAAGTCAATCCAAAAGGCATGACCAAAAACTCGTAAAGACCAAATGGTGTCCGGAAGGCCGTTTTTGGAATATCCTCCTCAGCCATAGGAACCTGCCAATATCCTGATGCCAAATCCAACTTAGTAAACCATCGACTCTGACCCAAACGATCTAATAGATCGGCAGAGTTCGGAAGTGGATAGACATCTTTGATGGTAACATCGTTAAGAGGTCGGTAATCCACACAAAATCGGAGAGATCCATCAGGCTTGGGAACCAAATGAGGTTCACATGCCCATGGACTCCGTGACGGACGACACACTCGTTTACCAATCATATCAGTAACAGCTGTTCGCATGGCTGATAACTCCTTTGGTGACCTGCGTCGAACCGGGACTTTGAAAGGCTTTGCATTGCCGGTGGGTATACAGTGTCGAGTCTTCACACGTGCACCTTGGGACAGATCAAATTTGAACAAACTTGCATACTGTTTCTTAAGTTGTTCGATGCAGTGTGCTCGACACTCAGGTGACGGATCCGGCATTTGAACCTGTTGAGATGAACACCACCCAAGACCGGAATCAAAGGAGCTGTATGCGTGATACAAACAGCAACAACTTCTCTGGACGTAAAGGAACAGACTGCAAAGACACAGACTCCAAGCGTAATACAGGAGGAGAGAGTGAAAAATCACATGTACCTTTCGACTGCTTTAACCAATCACATCCCAGAATGATGTCAAAGACCTGGGAAGGGACAACCCTAAGAGACCCAGAGGGAAACTTACAGTTGGCACCCATAACCAGTGTAGTCGAAGTGGTGTACTGTGATACTGCACGAGACTGCCCATTACCATATAAAATGTGCAAGACCTTATCTGCTCGTCTCAAGGGTAATGAGCACCGATGCGCCAGAGAAGTAGTTATGGAAGACATACTAGATCCTGTATCCACAAGTACTGTGACTGAAACATCATTCACTCGTGCAGAAAATGTGAAAACTGGATGATTTGGTGGAACTTGCAACCCTTGATATGCATAGCGAAAAAACATGGAGGTGAGTTTCCATCGCACGGGATCCCTCCGTCGCCCGTACGATTACTGGTTTTCCGCAACAGATCCACCGCAAGAGAAGCGTCATCATCTGGAAGCTCATCATCAGACATAATGGCCGCCACAGGTACACCATCCGGAACATATGGTCGCCAGCCTGGATGTGGTGGACGCCAATCAGGATACACATCGCATGCCCGCCAAGTATGTCCAGGTGCCCAACAGGCCCAACAATGAACTTGATTGGGTTGACCTGCATTGTTCCGATTCCTCCTGTCACGAATCCGTGGATTTTGACCACCACGGGCAGGAACTGGAGCAGGTGCAGGACGATTTCGTGGTGGTACGGGGTGGGCCCCGAGGTCGACCACGAAAGGCTTGTCGTGCGGGCACATATGCAGCAGCATCAACCTCCATTGGATCAGCACGCTGAACAAGAGGAGCAGGTAACCCAAGGGGAACACGGCCCTCACCAGGCACCAACTCAAAACGTTGAGCTAGTGCAAAAGCTTCCTCCAATGTGGTAGGACGAAGAGCCCGAACGAATCGAACAAGTTCGGGTCGCATAGTTGGCCATAACATACCGAGCTTAATAGGCTCAGGCATGTTAGGATATGCACGCCGAACTAAATCCCCGAACCTAATACTGAACCGCATAACAGACTCACCAGGATGTTGTCGTATCGCATGCAGTTGTTGGAAAGCATCATCTGAATCCTCAACTTTGCCAAACGTACGTTTGAGGCATTCCGTTAACCGATTACTATTGGCTTGAATCTCCGCAGCCAATCCATTATACCACTTGAGCGCAGGGCCTTCCAAACATGTAGGGAATTCTCTGAGAGCACGGGCCTCATCCCAACCATGGTAACGAACAATGACTTGGAAATGATCAAACCAGTGGTATACATCATCTCCCGGATCACCACAAAAAGATCGGGGTCGAACCCTCGGATTTGTGGCCTGTGAAGAAGATGAAGGAGTACTAGAAGCAGATCCCCCGGCATGAGGCTCAGACGGGGAAGAGGAGGACGGACCCTCAACAAAGCGCTCCAACAACTTAGTTTGTGCATCAATAGCAGTAGCAATAATGCTAAAAGCCGTCTCCATGTTCATTGTCATGGAAACAAGAAAAAGAAAATGCGGAAGAAAGGAATACCCAACTTCTCCACCAATGAAAGAGCAGATATATTAAATGAAAATCTGATATATTAGTTTACAAAAACCCTGCTTATATACAGGAGTCTGCCACGTGGCACACATGCGACACGTGGCGCTGACACATGGGGCCAGATCACCACCCATGTGTCACTACGCATGTGCGTATATACACATGCGTATATACGGTACGTTACCTAATATACAGTATCTTACAATTGTGTGTTTAAAATGAACTAGCTATTTTATGTTTTGTTAAGTTTAGACGCAGTAACAATCAACTTGAGGTTAACCTTTGAAAGCCACTGATTATATATTCTCCCTCATTGCTTAATGCACACATTATACATGATTTTGGCAAGACGACCACCTTCGTTAGCCTTATAAACACCACCAAACCCTTGCAACCATGACAAACAAATGTAAATATATGATATATACATAAGTTTTTTTAATCATATGAAATTAAATATAATAATAATACTTCAATATTTAAATACATATAGCTGAAATATGGAGCTTCAAGCTATTTAAAGTTAAGAATATATTCTTATTATAATTCATTAATAAGTGATTTTTAAAAAAAATCCTAGAATACATATTATGATATAGTATATTTTCAAAATGTATCATATAAATCTTATTTGAATATTATTCTTCATTTAAGATATGCTAATTATAAAAAGAATAAAATATTCTAGTATGTTTTTTATTTATATATAGTTTAATAGTGCATCCTAACCTTCAAACTAAAACTTTGTTAATTATTAATAGTTAAATAAATCTTAATTATATTATATATGTATATATAAATAATGTAATATATATTTATATGAGTATATAATTCTTTCAATATTGTTATATCAAAATACATGTGAGACATAAAATTAACAATATGTCATACATCGATGAAAAATTAATTGTTAAGATGTAAATTCTTAATTATTCTTTAGGAATAATAGTTATGAAAAGAAAATTCAAAATTAAATTACTAAGTAATTGACAAGATTTAATCTTTGGCTAATTAGGGATTTAGTGAGATGAATTCTTAATCATTGGATATTTCTTTTAAAAAATTAATTAATTAATGGTTTATAAATGTTGAATGTTATTATGATTCATAAAATTTGATGATGTAATATATTTTATATTGTATCATATAAATTATATTTAAGTCATAAATTTACTTAAATAATAATTATAAAATATTACAAAATACTAATAGTTATGAAATAAAAGAAGAACAATTTAAATAAATAGGCTCAATCGTTTATTTATTTCTCTACTTATGTAATTGTGATTAAAAAATATATATAGTTGATTGTTGAAAAAAATACATTTTTAATTAATTGTAAACTTTTAAATTTTTTTGTTATTGTTAAAATTTTAAAAGCTTGTGAATAATTTATGTTACAAACTTTTTATTAACATTTATATTACGAAAAGATAATAAAATACATTACTCTTAAGAAATGACTTTTTTTCTCAATAACTTTTTCATTTTTATCTATATTATTATTAATGACTTTATTCTTTATGCATTAATTTTTATCACATCAAAATAAATCATTTAATATATATAATATATAAGTATTGTGTAATTTCAAAATTCATGATTTCTGTACCTAAAAATTGTATAATTATATATATATATTTTTTCATGATTATACTTTAAGAAAATTTTCAAAAATAATCTCAAATAAAAATTAAAATTATAAATAACATTTACATAATTTTATATATGATATCATGTTGAATGTAAATTATTTTTCTTAACTTTTTATTATAAGGATATGTCTTAATTAAATTTATATCAACTTTAAAGTTTATGCAAAAATAATAATAAAGAAAAACTAAAATATTTTAATAATATCCTATATGAGAAGTTTGTCTTTCAACATATATTTCTAAACATATATTTGATAGTTGAAATTATATATATTCACTTAAAATGGCATTATACATTTTAATAATATTTAATTTAATATTCATATACAAACATTCATATTCTGAAAATTATACTAAGTAAACATGAATTAATATATGTATAAAAATGTAATTATAACTCTTTATAATGAGAGTTTTTTTTTATATATAATTTAACATGTAACACCCATTTTAAATTGAAATTGATTATGAGATTTACTTATAAGGTATTTATAAATAATAAAAAGGGTGATCTAAATTAATATTCAGTTAATCATCCTCTGAAAGAGCCGATATATATTAAATGTCAGATCCATTAAGCTACAAAAACCCTGCTTATATACAGGAGACCTCCTGCCACGTGGCACACATGCAACACGTGGCGCTGACACATGGCAGCCAGATCACCACCCATGTGTCACTATGCATGTGTGTATATACATTACGTTACATAATATACAGTATCTTACATTATCCCCCCCTCTGCAGTTGTGTAGATGGTGATGGATCTGATGGTCCTGGATCCATGTGAGTTGGGCCATCATTGGTGGAGAAGTTGGGTATTCCTTTCTCCGCCTTTTCCTTTTCGTGTTTTCATGACGATGAATATGGAGACGGCGTTTAGCATTATTGCTACTGCTATTGATGCACAAACAAAGTTGTTGGAGCGCTTTGTTGAGGGTTCGTCCTCCTCTTCCCCGCCTGAGCCTCTGCCGGGGGATCTGCTTCTAGTACTCCTTCATCTTCTTCACAGGCCACAAATCCGAGGGTTCGACCCCGATCTTTTTGTGGTGATCCGGGAGATGATGTATACCACTGGTTTGATCATTTCCAAGTATTGTTCGTTACCATGGTTGGGATGAGGCCCGTGCTCTCAGAGAATTCCCTCAAGTGGTATAATGGATTGGCTGCGGAGATTCAAGCCAATAGTAATCGGTTGACGGAATGCCTCAAACGTACGTTTGGCAAAGTTGAGGATTCAGATGATGCTTTCCAACAACTGCATGCGATACGACAACATCCTGGTGAGTCTGTTATGCGGTTCAGTATTAGGTTCGGGGATTTAGTTCGGCGTGCATATCCTAACATGCCTGAGCCCATTAAGCTCGGTATGTTATGGCCAACTATGCGACCCGAACTTGTTCGATTCGTTCGGGCTCTTCGTCCTACCACATTGGAGGAAGCTTTTGCACTAGCTCAACGTTTTGAGTTGGTGCCTGGTGAGGGCCGTGTTCCCCTTGGGTTACCTGCTCCTCTTGTTCAGCGTGCTGATCCAATGGAGGTTGATGCTGCTGCATATGTCCCGCACGACAAGCCTTTCGTGGTCGACCTCGGGGCCCACCCCGTGGACCACCTCCACGAAATCGTCCTGCACCTGCTCCAGTTCCTGCCCGTGGTGGTCAAAATCCACGGATTCGTGACAGGAGGAATCGGAACAATGCAGGTCGACCCAATCAAGTTCATTGTTGGGCCTGTTGGGCACCTGGACATACTTGGCGGGCATGCGATGTGTATCCTGATTGGCGTCCACCACATCCAGGCTGGCGACCATATGTTCCGGATGGTGTGCCTGTGGCGGCCATTATGCTGATGATGAGCTTCCAGATGACGAAGCCTCTCTTGCAGGTGGATCTGTTGCGGAAAACAGTAATCGTACGGGCGACGGAGGGATCCCGTGCGATGGAGACTTCACCTCCATGTTTTTTCCGCTATGCATATCAAGGTTTGCAAGTTCCACCAGATCATCCAGTTTTCACATTTTCTGCACGGTGAATGATCTTTCAGTCACAGTGCTTGTGGATACAGGATCCAGTATGTCTTCCATAACTGCTTCTCTAGCGCATCGGTGCTCATTACCCTTAAGACGTGCAGATAAGGTCTTGCACATTTTATATGGTAATGGGCAGTCTCGTGCAGTATCACAGTACACCACTTGACTACGCTGGTTATGGGTGCCAACTGTAAGTTTCCCTCTGGGTCTCTTAGGGTTGTCCCTTCCCAGGTCTTTGACATCATTCTGGGATGTGATTGGTTAAAGCAGTCGAAAGGTACATGTGATTTTTCACTCTCTCCTCCTGTATTACGCTTGGAGTCTGTGTCTTTGCAGTCTGTTCCTTTACGTCCAGAGAAGCTTGTTGCTGTTTGTATCACGCATACAGCTCCTTTGATTCCGGTCTTGGGTGGTGTTCATCTCAACAGGTTCAAATGCCGGATCCGTCACCTGAGTGTCGAGCACACTGCATCGAACAACTTAAGAAACAGTATGCAAGTTTGTTCAAATTTGATCTGTCCCAAGGTGCACGTGTGAAGACTCGACACTGTATACCCACCGGCAATGCAAAGCCTTTCAAAGTCCCGGTTCGACGCAGGTCACCAAAGGAGTTATCAGCCATGCGAACAGCTGTTACTGATATGATTGGTAAACGAGTGTGTCGTCCGTCACGGAGTCCATGGGCATGTGAACCTCATTTGGTTCCCAAGCCTGATGGATCTCTCCGATTTTGTGTGGATTACCGACCTCTTAACGATGTTACCATCAAAGATGTCTATCCACTTCCGAACTCTGCCGATCTATTAGATCGTTTGGGTCAGAGTCGATGGTTTACTAAGTTGGATTTGGCATCAGGATATTGGCAGGTTCCTATGCTGAGGAGGATATTCCAAAAACGGCCTTCCGGACACCATTTGGTCTTTACGAGTTTTTGGTCATGCCTTTTGGATTGACTTCAGCTCCTGCCACCTTTCAACGCATGATGGATGAGCTTCTTTCCGATATGCCTGATATCACTGCCGATTTTATCGACGATGTGCTCATTCATGGGTCTGGTTCTTGGGAGGATCACATTCGTGATGTACGGCGCGTTCTTGATCGATTTCGAGAAGTTGGCCTGAAGTTGAAACTTGAAAAGTGTGTGTTTGGTTCGACCGACACCACTTACTTGGGTTACCGTATATCTCGAGAGGGTTTACAGGTGGATCCAATGAAGTTGCGAGCTGTTCGAGAGTTCCTCGTCCCCGTACAGTACAGGAAGTCCAGCGTTTCTTGGGCACGGTGCAGTACTTGGGTCGATTCATCGATCATCTCACTGATCGAACTGCCCCTCTTCGGGAGTTAGTTCGTCCACAGGTATCTTTCAGGTGGACTCGCAGGTGTCAGCAGGCATTTGACCAGTTAAAAAGAGTACCCAACTTCTCCACCAATGAAAGAGCCGATATATATTAAAATGTCAGATCCATTAAGCTACAAAAACCCTACTTATATACAGGAGACCTCCTGCCACGTGGCACACATGCAACACGTGGCGCTGACACATGGCAGCCAAATCACCACCCATATGTCACTATGCATGTGTGTATATACACATGCGTATATACATTACGTTACATAATATACAGTATCTTACACCTCTTTAATTTGATTAAAATTATAGTGTGTTATTTAATTGAATTAAAACTATAATATGTTATTATAGTAAATAAAGTTGTTTATTAAAATTATATACTAATGTGTTTTAAAGGTTTAAAAATGTTCATAGCTCGCATCAAAATGATTATTAAGTATATATATCAAAATTTATTTAATGTGTCTCATACAATTTTTAATTATATATATAAAAAGCCTGTTAAAAAAATTATATATATGTATAATCATTACATATTTAAAAAATCTTGATGATTTCATCAACATTGTTAGTGCATGCAAGTATATTAAGTTTGATGTGTGTATTTTCACAATCTTCATTAATTTATTAATAAGTGTTGAAAATTGTTCATCTTCTAATTACATTAAGTTTAAGTATTTAAATAGTGTTCATATATAACTTTATTTAATAAAATTGTTTTTAAGATTCTTTTTACAATTAGGGCTATTTATTTATTAAAAGTTGCAAATAAACTCTTTTTATTTATGTGTACAACAATATTTTTAAATAAAAAAATTCATTTACATACATTTGATTTATTTAAAAAAAATTGAACTTATTAAGTTACATGATTTTATTCTAAGTATTGTTTAGGCTCAATAAATCCTATATAATTCTCAAAATATTTACAATAAGTTAGTTTATAAACTCAAAATTGATATCAAAGTAAATACCTAATATATTTTGTTAATCATTAAAATTAAACAATATTTACAAATTAGTTGTCTAATCCTTTAAATAAGTATTTATATAAGCACATCAAAAAATAATAATGCAATTTTAACATTAATATAACAATCCATTTCAAGCAAATGAAATGAGAAATATTTAATATAATAATAATATAATACAATATACTTAATAATACTAATATAACTTAATTATAAATTTAAAATAAACACCCTAAATACATATCCAATATCACTTAAGTCATTTAATTAAGACACCATTAAGATATATTATAATTATCAGGATATTAGTAAGTTTTTTATAATTATAAATTTTAAATAAAGTTTAAGAAGATCCTTTATCTTAGACACTAATATATTTTAGTCCTTCTATAATTCTTTATATTGTTACTTATAATATGTGTGAAACTAGGTTAACATATCCAGTAATTAATAATTCAGTTTTTTCATTTTATATATAATGTGAAACATGGAGCTTTCATTAAACTTTTCTTTATTTTTAATTAGATACATATATTTAATTTATAGTAAATTAAAATTATATTAAACTAATTAATTAAGTTTTCAAATAATCTGTTTTGCTTTGGAGCTAAACTACAAATTATTATAAATTCTTATCAAATTGAATATATTTTACAGAAATACAAAGATTTCAAATTTTAAAATAATATAAATAATATGATAATATCCAAAGTATAAATTTGAAAAATCTAGAATATTCCAGCATAGAATCAGATACTCTTTTTTGGCTTTTTTTCGGGATATTTCTAACAGGAACGGTTGTAAACCAGGCACGTGTACGGTAGATCTCCCACCAATAATTGGAAAGGGACCATAAATAGCGCACTCTGCCTGTGAGTTTATATCGTCTTTTCCGCGCCAACCGCCTTGCAGCTATGGCGTCCGCAATGATGTCTTCCTCTACGCTCGGATTAGTTGAATCGTCACACGCTCTCTCCTCTCGATCTTCCTCAATTGCAGGAAATCGTGTCTCCTTTCGTACAAATGCTGCGAAGATCCCAAATTCATTCTCAGTCTCTGCGCATTATGATCTCAAGAACTTCAAGTTTGATCCGATCAAGGAGTCCATCGTTGCCAGGGAGATGACTCGTCGCTACATGACCGACATGATTACGTTTGCCGACACTGATGTGGTTATTGTGGGTGCTGGATCTGCCGGCTTGTCTTGTGCGTACGAGCTCAGTAAGAACCCTAATGTGAATGTCGCGATTGTGGAGCAGTCTGTGAGTCCTGGCGGTGGCGCCTGGCTTGGTGGGCAGCTCTTCTCGGCTATGGTGGTTAGGAAGCCGGCTCATCTCTTCCTTGATGAGATTGGTGTTCCATATGACGAGCAGGAGAATTATGTGGTTGTCAAGCATGCTGCTTTGTTCACTTCCACCATCATGAGCAAGGTCAGTATGTTCTTATATATATATGCATATACAGACTATATCTCCAAAGCTTATGATGGTTTGCTTAGGTGCTTGCGAGGCCAAATGTGAAGTTGTTTAATGCAGTAGCAGTTGAGGATTTGATAATCAAGGACTCCAAAGTGGCTGGAGTTGTCACAAATTGGGCACTTGTCTCAATGAACCATGACACCCAGAGTTGCATGGACCCCAATGTCATGGAAGCCAAGGTAGAATACGTGATTACACACACGCACGCACATACATAGACTTATAGAATACATCACACTACGTATATTTGTATAGATACACTAAGTAACGAATTCTTATACAGGTGGTGGTGAGTTCATGTGGACACGATGGACCATTTGGAGCCACGGGTGTCAAGAGGTTGAAGAGCGTCGGCATGATTGACAAGGTTCCGGGGATGAAGGCTCTGGATATGAACACTGCTGAGGACGCCATTGTTAAACTCACTCGTGAGGTTGTCCCTGGCATGATTGTCACTGGCATGGAGGTTGCTGAGATTGATGGTTCACCCAGGATGGTAATACACACATACATGATTTATACAT
This sequence comes from Selaginella tamariscina, assembly GCA_003024785.1. NCBI lineage: Eukaryota > Viridiplantae > Streptophyta > Lycopodiopsida > Selaginellales > Selaginellaceae > Selaginella > Selaginella tamariscina. Next base: position 335,639 of record PUQB01000222.1, on the reverse strand, counting down.
ATGCACACACACGCACACCACACATACATTTATGCGATGTGGATTTTATAACAGGGTCCTACATTTGGAGCTATGATGATATCTGGACAGAAAGCAGCTCAATTGACCTTCAAGTCATTAGGTCTGCCTAATGTGATAGATGGAACGCTGAAGTCGGATTATCTTCCTGAGCTTGTTCTTGCTTCTAATGTTGAAGATGAGACTGCTACAGCTTGAAGGCGCGGTCTGAGGACAGGTATGATAAGATGTTTAATATAACTATTAATCTATAATATGATGTTTAATATAATGCAGGATGACAAAGGATTGGGTTTAAGTACTTATCTGTCTATAAGGGAGTTTCTTTTCAGTAAGTTTTATGTTTCTGTTTGGTTTGAGTGAATTTAAGTCTCTTTTAATATTTAAATAAGCACCTAAGATTAATAGAGTTGTCGGTTTAATTAAGACTAATGGAGTTGGCACCAGGGGTGCTTACCTTTAAAATGGTAGGCTGAGAAAAACCCTCACAACCTGATCAGGATAATTCCTGCGAAGGGAGTGTGCCTTGTTTTTGTTGATGCAGGTGTACATTATACACTGAGGAAATGTGTGTATGTATATTGAGGACACGTATATATTGAAGAAGTCTGACGGATTGAGAAAATGTATTACTCAAATACATGTCATATGATTTAATATGTTGAAAATTAATATAGAGAAATTTATACATTAAATCTAAATACAGTTATATTTTTATATTAATGTGCGTGTATATATATATATATATATATAGGTCTTCATTATATTTAAATTGTTCTATTAATTAGATATAGTGATTAATTAATTAATATAGTGATTAATTTGATTATATAATTAGACATATGGAATTTATTTGAAATCTTTATGGAAATGTGGAAAATGTTTAAAAGACTTAATTAAAATGTATAAAATGTTCAAAAGATTAATTAAATAATTGATTAGCAATTTAAAAATAATAATTAAAAATATTATTATATATACAGGCTGTCAATGCATCCGGAAAGAGCTTTAAAATAAAATAAATTTTATTTTGTTACTTAATAATTTTAGGACTCTCTATTAACACGAGTCCCCACCATAAGGTTTTTAAATGATATTAATTCCAGAAATTTGAACTTATATATGATCAAATCGTATATATGGCATGGATATACATGTAGATTTTATTATATTGTGTTACATAGTTTCGAGACTATTTTGAAAATATAAGAATATTCTCTCATTATGATGCTAGAGAAGGAAAGAGATTGGGTGCATCTCATAGAATCATGCAACACGCTTGCCAAGGTGAAGCAAGTTCATGTAGATATTGAGAATGCAGACCCCACATTTCTTCGCACGTCGAGTCGTGTATCAAACAAGCTGGTGGAACAGTTGGGGAAATATGCAAGCCTACAGCAGGCCAGGCAGATATTCGATAACTTACGCACAAGAAACACATGCTCCTGGGTCTCTATGCTGACTGCATATGCCCAGAATGGGCATATCCAGTCAGCAAGAGAGGTCTTTGATGGAATGCCGAGTTGGAACGTCTTTACCTGTACTGTCATCATTACCGCATATGCCCAACACCGGCATATGCAGGAAGCTAAGAAACTCTTTGAGAGATTACCACACCGGGACCTGGTTATGTGGAATGTACTACTGTCTGGTATGCCCGGAGCGGGCATATTGATGTGGCAAGACAGCTCTTTGACACAATGCCGAGCTGGAGCCTGCTCTCGTGGACTTCACTGCTGACTGGATATGCCCAGAATGGGCATGTGAAAGAGGCGAAGGAGATTTTCGACAGGATGCCTTTGAGGAACATGGTGACGTGGAATGCCATGTTGTCTACATACGCACATAACGGGGACCTGGAGCATGTGATAGAAACATTCGAAAACCTCCCTCTTTATGACTTAATCTCGTGGAACACTATATTGTTTGCATATGCCCGTAATGGGCATCTACAGGAAGCTAAAGAAGCGTACAACAATGCCTGAGTGGGATTTATCTAGCTGGAATTCTATGATAGATGCTTTCGGAAGAGCAGGAAGGGTAGACCATGCTTATGGGGTTTTTAATACAATGTCCCAAAGAGATGTTATCTCATGGAACAGCATGCTTACTGCATATGCCCGTAATGGGCATCTGCATGAAGCTAAGAGTTTATTTAAGAGAATGCCACAGAGGAGCCTGATTTCATATAATGCTATATTAGCGGCCTTGATTGAAGAGGGAGATGTAAATGAAGCTAAAGACTTCTTTGATAACATGCAAGAACGTGACATATTCTCCTGGAATTCGATGCTATATGCATATGCCCAGAATGGGCATTTGCAGGAGATATTGAAAGCGTTCAATGAGATGCCACAAAGAGACTCTGTGTCATACACGACTCTATTAGTTGGATATGCACAAGAAGGAGATATAGAGAATGCTATGTCTACATTTAATGACATGCCTGAGAAAGACATTGTTGCATGGAATGCGATTCTTTCAGCATATGTGCAAAACGGGCATTTACAGGAAGCGAGGGAGATGTTTAACAGGAGCAAGTATCTCAATACTAGTTCCTACAATGCACTGCTTGCTGGATATGCCCAGAACGGGCATATCAAAGAGGCCAAGCAAGTCTTTAACACAATGCCTCAGAAAAGCATTGTTACGTGGACCACGCTCTTTTCGATGTACGCTCAATATGGGAGGATTGAGCATGCCATAGAGATGTTATACGAGTTACCAGACAAAGAGTGGCTACTGTTACTGATTACATATGCCCAAGAGGGGCATATGGGGAAACTAGAAGATTCATATACAGAAAACAACATGGTTTTTGTAAGAGCTTTATTCTCTGCATATGCCCAAACTGGGTATATCATAGAGGCTCAAAACCTCTTCAACTTGATAGGTGAGAAGGATAATGTTATATGGAACTGCATGCTGAGTGCATATGTACAGAATGGGCATATCATGTTAGCAAATAAGCTGCTGGAGAAAATGCCATATATGAGTTCCGTACCTTTAAGTGTGGTCCTTGCCGGAGTTGCCCAGTACGGAGATTTTAATGAAGCCTCGTTTTTTTTTTTTCTTCGGCTATGAACGACGGTTTGGTGCAAAACTCGTGCCTTATGTCCTTCATCCTAGCTTGTAGCCGTGCTGGTATGTATATAACACACACACACACACATGCACACACACACACACATTGTGTGTATATGAATGCAGGGAAGATAGAGACGGGACTATCGTGTTTTAAATCAATGGCATACGACTATGGTTTAACATGGAGTAAGCAGCATTACGTGTGTATGCTCGATGTGTATACACGGGCAGGAAAGCTGGAAGATGCTCTGGATCTTATAACGAATATGCCATTTGAGCCTGGTGTTTTGGAATGGAGGTGCTTGCTTGCTGCTTGTAGGGGTGTCAAGGGTTCGGACGATGCGATGAAGGCAGCTAAATGTATATTGGATGTAGATTCTATGGAATCTACTGTATATTTGTTACTTTCAGATTTTCTACGTAAAAAATAATCTGTTTTAATAAATACATGGAGTTTCATATTAATATACATTATTTAAGAATATTGAAATGGATGTTAACTTACCAAACGATTTAACAAAATTGGGCTCCTATTCACTTCCTACTTTTCTTTTTCCTCTTGAGCTGTGAAAGGAGAAAGAACATAATCGTTAAACTCTCTATAAGACACACATACATACAGAGCCACGCAGATACGCACGCACACTATATATATGAATTCATACATATACAATCCATATGTATAAAAGCACATTACGTAGGTATAACATTTCTGACATGAAAAACTCCCCACAAAACACACACACGTGTACCTTCTGATTTAGTAGCCTTTTCAGCTTCTGTTTCTTTTTGCGTTTTAGTGACTTTTCGTTGTTTCTGCCATCTTCCACGTTTTCATTATCTGAAACCATAAAAAATATAATAAATATCATAAATTCGTATAAATATAATATTATTATTGTGGAATAATTCAATGAGTGGAGTTACCTTCATCATCATTTTCCTGTTCTTCTTCTGAGCTATTTACGTTTTCATGTTCCAAAGCATCTGAAAAGAAGGGATTTAACATAGAAAATACAGGCAGTGCCTGATGTATATGTTTAGTCCTCTGTGTGTGTGTGTGTGATGTATATGTTTAGTCCTGTGTGTGTGTGTGTGTGCGAGAGAGAGAGAGAGAGAGAGCTCGTCTTCCTGACCATCGTCTTCTTCTGTTGCAGCATCTCCTGTGTTTTCAAGCCTCAACGGATCTGTAAAGCCAGAAACTGCTTAGTAAACTCAACGATACCAATTGCAATCCTACTATATAAGAAGAAATGTAGTATGTACACTTTATATACTCGAAACTGAGAAGTGATAATAGTAATATAGCTATAACAATATCATATAAGAGAACCAGACTAGATTTGATGTGTGAGAGTGTGTCCGTATAGATACGGATGTATATGTATGTATTTAATTTATTGTTATAGTATTACGCATACATAAACAGAAACGTTGCTATGCCTGAGCCTACGGGATTATATAAATGTATTAGTTACCTGAAGTAGCACTAAAAGCAACAATACACGTTAAACGAGCCTTCGTATCGGCTTCGAGCAACGACTTGGGCTTCTCGTTTCCATTTGTGCCCATGACTCTTGTATCCCAAACCTTCAGAACATTTTGAATATAAGCATATTATTACCATATACATATGGACACGCATAATCACACAAACACACACACACACAACACCTTCACAAAGCCATCTGAAGATGCCGAAGTAATATAATGTGTTATCAAGCACATCAATTCCTTTCACCCGTCTTGAATGTGCTTCTGGAACGACTATCTCTAGCTTTCCTGAACGAATATCCCATGCATTTAAGCTGCATTCTTCACCGCCTGTGAACAGTAGTTTATCCTGATCAAAATATACGGTCATTACAATAGATGTGTATGTTTATGTTATGTACAACACATTTCTATGTATATATGAAAATACAGTATGTATGTATTTAAATAAAGAGACAAACACGCAGACATTGGCATTTCACACCCACATTCCCACACACACATCTTACCTGAAAGGGGACTAGACAGAGCACAGGTTTGCCATGAACCAGAGTCTGGAAAGTCTTGCCATCATCAGCATTGTGCATTTCAACATTATTTCCGCAAACAAGAGCGTATGCATTTTCCTGCTCGGGCATAAATCTCACACGGAATGCCTCACGTGAAACCTCGCTCTTGAAACTACAGCTTCCTCGCAATAAGTTCCACATTCTAAATCCACCTCCTTTTTCCACCGATAATCCCACCTACACAACAGTAAACGATCATTATGTATTTCACACACAACTATGACATGTATATGCTTTCTTCATAAGAACAATGGTGTGCACCAAGCCTGCTATCCATAGATCAAAGAGATGTCATAACCTACGTCTGTCTCTAATCTAATCTTTGTTTACACACACACGTGTGTGTGTGTGTAGGAATGCATGTAAATAATGTGTATAAAAGTCACAAAACACGCACCTTTCCTGTGGGATGCACAGTAAAATCGTAAATGCCAGACTTGCCCTTCATGGTTTTCAAGTGCATCCATCTTTCTGTATCCCATACACAAATTGTGCCATCTTCTGAAGCACTAAACAAATGGCTGGCCTTCTGCAAATCAATAGATGTAAGTATGTATTCACATTGTGCGTGTGTCTAACACACACACACGCACGCACGCACGCACGCACGCACGCACACGCACACTGCACATACGTGAAGCACTGAAAAAATGGCTGGGTTTTGCTCAATAATACCAAACTCCCTGATTATTTATGCATTGTTTAAGATGCCCGTGCAGACCATCAATATACATTTATGTTTACCCTATGTACACATGCAGATGTGTTACCTGTGTAGTGCCGAAGAATGTGAGAGCAGTAACAGACCCAGTGTGTGCTTCGGCAATGCCAAAATCTGTGTAAGAGCGGACATCAAATATATGCATTGTGTCATCTGTGCCGCCTGTGACGAGATTGGTGCCCCATCCGGCAACACATTTGATCGGTCCGATATGTGCAGGCCGATTGAATGCCTCCTTGAGCTCGCCGCTGCTGGGATCGGCCTCCCACGCCCACAGGAACCGCTCGTACGAGCCTGCTGCAATCTTCATCCACACTGAACCCTAAACCCTAAAACCCTAATACAAAACCCTAAAAACAGGACATTATTAAATTAAGGTAGCATTCTTGGAATATTCATAGAATCTAGAACATGAATACAGAATAATCACTGCCGAGGGCGGGTGTGGAGTGAAGTAAGTGCCTTGAGATTGGAACCTCCACGAAGAACATACTGGTGATATGTGCATGCCAATACTGCTCCAAAAAACGGACCGACCCAGTAAATCCACTGCACCACACTCACGTTACCATTCTGTGTGTGTATGTGTATACACATACAAACACACAGTGATATATACACTCGTTACCACTCGTATGTACAGACAGTTTATATACACAAACCTGATCGGCCCAGACTCTGCTGCTATTGTAGATGACAGCGGTTGCAAAGCTTCGTGCTGGATTTATACCACTTCCAGTGATTGGTATCAGTGCCAAATGCACCATAAATATTGCAAAGCCAATCGGCAACGGTGCCAGAACCTGTATAAACAACAGTCTCTCTCTCTCACACACACATACATACACGCACGCACACGCACACACACACGCACCGGAACGTGAGAATCACGAGCCACACGCTTGGGATCGGTAGCTGAGAAGACAGTGTAAACAAGCACAAATGTCCCAATGACTTCGGCACCGAGACCTTCTGCCTTAGTATATCCGGCTTGTACAAAAGTTGAACCTCCATTATTACCGTTGTAAAACGAAGTCTGGAAACCCTTTGCCATCCCAGCTCCACATATCGCTCCAAATACCTGACGTGTATGTGTGTGTCTATATATATATATAGAGAGAGAGAGAGGGGGAGAGAGGGAGAGAGAGAGAGAGAGGGGAGTAAAACGATAATACTAACTAGTATTATTAAACTGATGGACCTGTGAAATGATGTAGAGAAGTGCACGAGGAAGTGAAACTCTCCTTGCAAGAAACATTGCAAATGTAACTGCAGGATTGAGATGGCCGCCTGCAAAATACATGCATATATAACTGCAAACGTACAAGAGTTTTAATTTTTATATATACTATATAATTTTATTTACTTAAGAGAATCTTTATAAATGTATTAAATACATATTTAGAATCTAGTTAAGTCTCATAATTTACTATTAATAAAACAAAACAAGAATTTCCTGCAGTGATATTTTAAATTTTTATTATACCTGAGATGCCTGCAGTGGAGTAGACAAGAACAAAGATCATTCCCCGAACACCCAAGAAACCCCGAGAAGCCCGATTCCCGAACAGGAATTTGCACTCGTCCTCAGGTACCCAATAAGAGCAGTAACACCAATATACAGAAACAAGAAATCTGCAACAAATTCAGCAATGCAAGCACGGTAAAGCGACCAAGTGCGCAGCTCTGCAGAGTCTATTAGAGGCGCCGGAGTTGGCTGCGGATAGTCCTTGACGGGCTCGTTCCCATTCTTCTCCACATCCTTGGTAGCCATCTTTCTTCTTCGATTGTTCTTGGTGTTCTTTCTTTCTTGATGTTTTATAGAGTATTTGACGTCTAACGGACATTTCTTGTTTAAACCCGGTGACGAATATTCTATTTTCAAACTTTCGGATCAACTCCAGAGTTGAAGAGAGTTAATATAATGTTATTCATTACTGAATTTTCCGGTGCCATACTGGAAGTTAAACGAGTAACGTGTTATTCGGTCGCAAATTGAAACCTCAAATCCCCTTCTTCTACTGCATTGTCTAGTGAATATACACACGTTACATACATACAGTTCTATATGTTATAGTATACATGATATACATGTATTCATCTAGTATACATGTATATGTCACTCTACATACACAACTTCATAAATGGTCGTATAACAATTGTTTTATTATGGTTTTATTCCATCAACTACAAGTTGACAGCGCAATTAGCCCCACGGTTTCTGGTTGTAACAGTCAAGATTCGATCCTGGGCTGATACCGAAAATCTGGCAGTACCTCTGGTAGAACCCAATTCGGTCCTTAACACGGTCATCTGGTCCTTTACCACATTCTAAACCACCGTTAATTATGTTGGTTATAGTTCCATAGCTGGATGACACTCTCCCTGCATGTACAAGTGTGTATACGTAAGTACAAAAGCACTGTACATGTGTGCATATATATAGAATATACCTGCAGCAGTATCAGAGCTACTTGGTTGCCAGATGCCAAGTATAACGTCGTGACTAGATGGTTTGGGGTTTTGGGGAGTCATCCAGAACCATATCGCAGTCTTGAAAGACACTACTGCGTTGTTCGCAACAGTCTCTGGATTGTTTATCCCATCAAATCCTAAAGCTTTTCCAGCTTGTCCATAATTATAGTTCCTACAAAATATATATGAGTGTTTATATTAAACTATCACACACACGTACATATATATTACCATGTTAGCTGAATCGGTCCTCTTCCATAGTAATTCTTGCCTTGAGCACACTTCCACTGTTGTGATTCCTGGCAGTACTGTGCCTTGTTCCGCTCCTCAACAAAGCAATATCCCCATGCATAAGGGCCATCTGGAGCACTTGCCCATCCACCTCCAAGAGATTTGGTACTTTAGTATCTCAACAACATGTAAAAGCCAACCACACCTTACCTGTGGTTTCCTTGGAAGTTTGTGCAAGAAATGCAGCAATCTCTCTCTTCTTCTGCTCTTGAGAACCAGTGTTGCCGAACGCAGGAAAGGATTTTGCAGCGGTGATGAATGCATTATAAGTGTAGAACGAACCGGCACAAGCACTGTCAGTCCGGTGCTTGAGAAGCTGATCAAACAAGCTCGAACTTATTATCGACTCTATACCACCACCACTCGGTGTTGGCGTCGGCTTGGGGCTGGAGGGCGGGTTACCACTGCCTTTACACTGGCTCTGACACCCATCACCACAGTGTGCGTCGGTTGTACCACAGTAGCCCCATTTACTGCAGCAGATGCCGGAGGCACACGTTTTGCCCCCGGCTTGCTGCCCGCAGTCCTCGGCTGCACATAAGTACGAGAATAGGAGAAGAACAAAGAAGATGCTTAGGGAAATCTTTGCCATGTTATGATTATATCAGGCTGCTTCAGTGGTTTATATAGGCGAGAAAGTCTATTACGAATTCCATACGGCAACGCATGCGGCGGCTTGATTTGTCAACACATGAGTAGTCCGTGACCAAGAAGAAATTACGTTTGAATTATGAAAATCAAAATTACACACTTGACTGGAATATATATTACCTATTTAGAACTCTAGTTATTTAACAAGGAGTCTTCGGTTAGAAATCTTATATCTCTAGAGCTTTGACTCCTCCACCCTATTCCAAGTCATACGGATAGCTTGACAACTACTTTTCTAAGTGCTTTTATGACATGGTTTCATACGTAAGTTTTACTAGTAAACACAGACTTTTCTCATTACAACAAGGTGAAAAAAGACACAGCTCTTGTTCTAAAACTGGCTGGCTTGCAAAAGTTAACAACAATATATATAATATACACACCTTGTTCATACGTGTATAAATATGTGCGTGTGTAAGAACTTATCAGCCACGGTGATGGTCGTCTTCCTCAAGGGGAACATAACAGCAAACAACAACTCGTCCGAATAAACTTCTGGCCTGCCAGTTCACAAAGGATTCCAAGTGTCAGAGAACGAAAGAATATATATAAATACACACAAATACACGCTGTGTGTCAGTGTATATGTAAATTTAAAGATGACAAATTCTATACGTGCCATTACCTGCAATCTTTGTTGCATACTTAATTCCAAAGACATGCACATGGACAAATGCATCTATACAACAATATAAAAGACTATTGAGTACATATCTATTTCTTCCTATAGAGAGCTATATTACATCACACACACATGCACAGAATATACAATGTCAGCAAGCATGTTGTATACGCACATAGATGCGGTATACGATGAAAGTATACACGATTTCACGAACATATGAAGATTGGTAACTTACAAGGTGGCTGCCACTACGTTTGGATCGTGCAGATGACTGTCTTCTCTGCCACCGAGCACAACTTGTCATCCTGTTGAGAATACCCCCTTGATATCCATCTTCGTCAAGCTCCGAGGGGGCAAAACCGGGATCAATAGTCTCTAGAGAATCCACACGCTCCACAATACCAAACCGATTAAACTGAGACTCTTTCCGTGCCGGCTCCTGTAGATGGTAAGGCAACGGGGAGAAGTACACATCCTCACCTTCACCGTCCGAAGCCTCGTCCTCGTTGTGACTCTTCTGGGTGTGCTCTGTGGAGGAAGTGTCGCTCAGGGAGACACTCGAGTCTTCATTTGAGTAGCTGTGTTGAAAGAACTGGACCTGTTCCCACTGTTCATCGCCATCAGGCAGCCTTTCTTTTGCTTCATAAGTGAGGATAGGCTGTTTCTCTTACGAGACGGCTCCCTTAGACTTCCCCTGCTGCTAGACGCCCGGGACGAGCTGCTGTCCCATGAGAATGACGCTTTCGGTGTGTGGTAAGGAGTTTGGTAACTTGAGGAAGCCGAGGACAGCCTGCTATGGAATCTCACCGAGCTGTTATATTCTAGAACGCTTACTGGGGAGATCCTCCCCATCCACATGAAAACCCCCATTGTTGTTCCTGGGAGACATTAACCGGTCCGGTTTCTTCTTGGTCCTCGGACTGGGCGAGTTCCAGAGGAGGCTCCTCATTCTCCCTGACAATGACATATGCTTGGATTTCGAGTGAACAACCATGCTCCTGGAATGCAAAAACAGGGGGAGGCGTAAGTGGGCAGTCCAGTATCTTCCTGCACTTGTCCGGATCGCGGCGGGGTGTTCCAGGCTGCATTTCCCACTTGAAAGGAACTGCTATGCCGGATAATTCACCTGAAATCTCCACAGTAGCGTTGTGCGGAAGCAGGAAAGACCGTGGAGCATTATCCAGTATGTGAATGGAGTGTCTTCCTGACTCGAGCTTCACACAAGGGCTGTACAATCTTGTAACTCAGGCTCATACTTGACCATGGCAGTGGAGCTCTGTGGAGAATTGCTCTGTTCTGTGCTTCTTTCTTGCTTGGGTGTTCCTGGAGCAATCTCCCAGGAGAATGGAACTGCTCTAGGAGGACCCAACCAACCGGAATCGTCCGAGAACTGACTGGCCTGTGACGGTTCGAACGTATCCTTCTCCAAATGATCATCTCGCGAACAATCATTGCCATGTATGCAGGAAAGAAAGAAGTGAACTACTGTATGAAAGATAGAGATGAGAGATTAGTCCACTAATGTGCTACTTTTGGGGCACTACAAAAGCCACTTTCAATGAACTAAATGCTTTCTGTATTGCAGGTACGCATCAGTCCACAGATGTAATCTACCCATCATTCTCAAAATTTGTAAAGAGGGAAAATCTTATTGGTAAAGCAGAAAGAAACAACCCCAAAATCCAGTACGTACACACGCATACACACACGTATGACATTTATACACCCGTTTACCTTTGATTGTAATCGTTCAGCAGAAGAGATTTAAAACTTGAACCACGACATGATCATTCTCAGAGTAAGAGACAATCCACACCGGACTGCATTCAAAGGCAACAGATGGGGATTTGCGTGAAGTCAGAGAGCATTCTCTGGACAATATATATATATATTGAATTCTCGTCTCTTTCAAAACTGACTCGCTACTCTGTCTGCTTAATGACTAAACTGCCTTTATGAGCTCACGGACAAACTGCGTGTGTGTATGCGTATTCGTTTCTACTGTCGGTTTCGTAACGGAATGCCCAGAAATGCAACAATTAGACAGATCTTCATGAGATCTCAAAACCAACACAGCTACAACATGTACAGAAATAACATACACGAGTATACGGATCAAACCGTAGAAATAAGATTAGGAATACGTATACAACTTACCAGGAGACACACATGAGGAAGAAGGCTCCTGTTAGAATGAGCTTAAAGAATAGGGTTTTTAATATAAAAAATTCAAAATTGAGAAAGTTCAAAGGGCGGGAAAACTCTTACGTCTAAATGTCAAATTCTTCAGTGAGATAAACTTGCGATTGTCTAAGGTAAACAAGACAATGTACAATATTAATTGATATTATATAATTAATATAGTTTTTTTATTGGTAATTTGGCCACCATTTAATGATTCCATTTTATACGGGTCAACCATCTATAACATGCATGTAGCAGCCTACCCTAGATTCCAAGCTCCTGTTCTTTAGATTTTATCACAAATTGGCAAACTATTTGATATACCCGACATACAAGGTTATTAAACACAATTAAATGTTTATGTTTTAACTGGTCTTTTCAAATATACATAAAGTTTGTCACTATAAAACAACTGAAGTGATAAATTGTGTGATGTTTAACGTGCAGGAAGAGCCAATATATTATTGACTTTTCGATTGCAGTATGTTCGATGCTTTACTTTACCCATGTTGCAAGGGTTGATTCTTCACGTTATTTACATACAGAAAGTGTTTCACATGATCCCATATGAGGTTGGATCTTCAACATGTGAAGGAGGAAAGTATATAGTTCATGATAGTACGGAGGTGATGCACATACGTCGTGACAATACGGAAATGATATTATATATGTGTGTGTATGATTTTCAGCATTTACTTGTTGATTCTCACTTTGAAGCCACGATCTTTGTACTGCAAGTGCCCTCTACAGTTTATGGGTGTTTGTACTGCCCATGTGTGTGCACAGTATGCATGAGCGTTCCACACACACACACACACACAATGAGGTGTATGCTTTGACTATCTGAGACGTATTACTTAACAAGAAACACTATCATCAACCTATACGTTTAGGTTCCTGTATATATATGCCATATGTGTCGATTAACGTTGATGCTCTACCAACACAAGTGTGTGAGTGTTTAGCTGAGGGTCCCTTTGTCGGAAATGTGCCCTAACTACTACACAGTAATATACAATAGTGCGTATATGTAGAACTTCCAAAACACGATGTTTCGCCAAGGTTTCATGTTGTTGGTAATATGATATCCAGCTACTTCTGTGGATCTAACTACTGAGCAACGTATAATTATCACTTTGATTTTTAATAAGATCATATAGTTGACCAGCTTAAGGTTTGAGATCTTCGTGTAGTTCTTTATGCTGTCATCAACAAGCACTAAGAGTTGTAGGGGTAGATTTAGAATTTCACCTACTATACAAGCCTAACATTCCTTAGAAAGGTATATATGTTTGAAATAGAGGAATAAAATATATATGTACAATGTAGCAACTTACGACATGTATACCAACTCTTGGAAATGCGAAGACAAATAGATACGTCCGAGATAGGGTTAGGAAAGTTGGTGGACCGGAAAGAGATGGTGGAGACGGTAATGGGTTGAACACATGGGACCGTATACGTTGTGTGTATGTGTGCGTGTAATGTAGAGCTCGTGATACAACAAACATATATTTTTGACAGGTTACTGGTAAACAAGAAATCGTGTGCAAATTCCGACAAGGGAATGGGTCTTCCGATTTTGACAAACGACCCAAAGCTTTAATGGTTTAGAGTTAAGATAGATCAGTACCATGTCCCCATCTCGTGTCACACCTATATGTTACTCAAAATACGTAAGAATAACGAACAAGTCTTCGAACAGAACATTCTACATATACACACACATATATAACAACATTCTAGTGTACACACACACACAAAGAAACAAACAAGCAAGCATATAAGAATTAAGAATTAGGGTTTAGGGTTCAGTTTAATCAAGAATTAGGGTTTAGGGTTTCTAGGGTTGAATTAGGTTAGAGCTTAGGGTTTAGGATGGGGAGCGACGGCGAGGGCGAGCCGATGAAGGACAAGGAGAGGGAGAAAAGGAAATGGCTATACGTGTCCCCTATTGCGAGGCCGCTCGCGGGTAAGCGCCTTTGCCGCAAGACCCTCAAGCTCGTCCGCAGAGGTATGCAGAAAGAGAGAGCTTCGAAGGGGTGGGATTTATAAATGGCTGGAATTACCGGCTGAAAGGCATATTGCTGATAATTTGGCTGTTTCTGAGGCCATTCTATGTGTATCCATAGTTGTGTGGGGGACACGTATATGAATCTGTGTGTGGACATTCATCTATGATGACTAATTTGTATTTGTAGACATATTGCCTGTTATGTATGTATGTATGTATGTGTGTGTGTGTGTGTGTGTGTGTGTGTGTGTACATATTGTAAGGTAAATACTCAATACATACGGTATCTGAGTATTTACCTTACAATGTATATTTTTGTATACCTATCTGAATTTTTTGTGTGTATAAGTGTTGTTTGTATAAGTGTTGTTTCTCTTGATAGTATGATGGCTAATGATGTTTAATTTATTTTGGAATTACCGACTGAACGGCACATTGCTGATAACTAGGCTGTTTCTGAAGCCATCGTATTTAGATATAAGAAGATATACAAGTAACTGATGGTTTAGCTTTTACTGCTGTTTCTAATATCAATTATATTGCATTGCCTGTTTGGTAGTTTTGAATAGGGCAGTTGATGTTTTATTTCTTTGGAATGACTGAAACCCGTGGCTGTTTTGACAGCACACACACGAGAGATTATAATCATGTTTTTATTTACGTATTTCAATGCAGCTGCACAGAACAAGCAACTCAGGCGGGGAGTTAAAGAGGTGGTAAAGGCTGTTCGACGGGGCAATAAGGGGTAAAGACTTACTCACATATAAGCAAATATTACAGTTCACTTCGTGGTGTGTGTGTGTGTGCGTGTGCGTGTGCGTGCGCGCGTGTGTGTGAACTAATAGTTTTTTCGGTTTGTAGATTGTGTGTGATTGCTGGGAATATTTCACCAATCGATGTGATCACACACTTGCCAGTTCTTTGCGAGGAAGCAGATGTCCCATACATCTACGTTCCTTCTAAAGAGGTAAACACTCTTACTTTCATTTAAGTTCGTAAATAATCTACAAAATTGTATACAACACTACTATATGTTTGACTCTCTCTCTCTCTCTCTCTCACACACACACACACACACACACATGCATGTGTGGATTTATTTGTATGTATGCAGGATCTAGGTGGAGCTGCTATTCAGAAGCGTCCTGCGTGTTGTATGTTGATTCTCCCAAATCCCATAAAGGGGGAGCTTGACAAGGAAGAACAGGAGAAGTTCAAGTCGGATTATGATGAGATCTCTAAGGAGGTCAGGGAATTGGCCAGCACCATTTACTAGCCTTTTTTTTAAAGTTGGTAATCTATATTTTCTTATGTTAAACTTGGTAGATTTTAATGTATTTGCCTGCGTGCGTGTGCGTGTGTGTGTATGTATGTGTGTGTGTTACTTGATTGTTAATTTGTTATTGTAAGAAAACTGTGTATATAAACGGAATATCTAATTTGTAATATATATATTTTTTTGTTTCACAGATGTTATGTGAATGTTATTAAAATATGCGTGAATATGTTAAGAATATGTTAGATTTAAATCATTGATCCACTTAAGTTAAACAAGTATTTAAATACAATATATTAATAAATTAGGATATAGACATGTATTATTATAATAAATGATTGTGAAACACACACACACACGTGTAATGAATAAAAAAATTTCTTTCAAATGTAATAATAATGTTATTTTATTTTAAATTCATATATAACATAAAAATTTAATTATACAAGATCAAAGCCCGGATATGAATATTCCAAGTGGATATGTTGATTAATTTAACTTAACATGTCAAGCTTAAATTAAAAGTGTATCTTCATGATTTTATGATGTTTAGATACTTACTTTAACCAAAAGATACTGTATTTGTGTGTACGCATGTGTACTACATACACACATTCATACACACGCAACCAAAATGCATATATAACAAATAATCACTGGGCTACGCATCTCTTTAGTGTGTTTGATGATGCAACATGATATTATTATTGCCAAGAAAATATCACAACACACACACACACACACACACATATATATATAGTAAACTCAATATATATTTAGTATATTGTCATTGACTTTTGTCCGGTGAAAACCTCGTGACAAAATATCATTTTTCTATTTTTAGGACCGTACCTTATCCGTACAGTTATAAAAACTTCCAAACGATTATATACCTCGAAGATACATTTTAAAAAGACTACACATCTACACATTAGCAACAGCTTGTTTCTATCCTGCGAGCAAATATGTAAGCTCTGAAATTCTCACTTTAAACGATGTACTTTTCAATTATTTAAGTTTCTATTCTATAATTTTATATTAATAACAAACATTAGATATTTTATTTATACTCCACATAGTTTAGGTATCAAACTACTTTATAACCTATATCCATAGTGGGATCACCAGTAAACACCTCCATTATCTAAGTATATTCCAGTCTTGTATATATGTGTGTATATTGTGTTAACCACACAGAAAAATGAAGGATCCACACTCTGAATTGATCACCTCTCCATTCCGAGAAAAGAACGATGTAGAGAGTGCATCTCCTCACCATTCCGCACTGCAAATCCCGCGCTCGCCATTACGTTCGTATTCACCATTCCGGCATCCAGTTCTAGCTCCTTCCCCGCTTGTCCCAGCCATTCAGGAGCACGACAACCTTCACCCACAAGGACATTTCCACTACTCGCACCGTGCACCGTGGTTACGCGCGCTTGTTCTCGGCGCAAACGATGGTTTAGTTTCCACTGCATCTTCCATGGTTGCAATGACGGTGCGAGGAACGGTGCGGCTGTTCTTGCAGGGATCGCTGTACTCGTTGCAGGCGCGTGTAGCATGGCTATAGGGGAGTATGTATCTGTGTCCTCGCAGCGTGACACTGAGCTCAGTGACATCGAGAAGGAGCGTCTCGAGTTTGAGTCTGGCCCTGACGCCGTTGCCAAGGAGCTCGAGGAGCTAACACAGATTTACGTCTCAAGGGGGCTCAACTACGGACTCGCCAAGCAGGTCCTACGTATACAAGTGTACTCGTATATATAACTAGAGATTTCACTAACCTTTTCATCTAATCAGATTTTGATTTGCAATTCTATAAGATAGAATACATTACTGCAGTGTATGTATGTATTATTTATATATATTGTATACAGGTGGCGGAGGAACTATCACGAGATGACCCAGTGAAGGTTCACGCACGGGAGGAGCTCGGTATTGACGTGGATGATCTGGCAAGTCCTTACCAGGCTGCAGTTGCATCCGCAATGGCGTTTTCATCTGGAGGAATGATCCCGTTACTGGCAGGGGCCTTTGTAGAAGGTGCGTGCGTGCGTGTAATATATATATAGTTGACATTTTAATATGTTATAATTATAAATTTATAATTTTTAAAACTTTATTGGTATTAATTTATAATTATATTTATTAATAAAAGATTAAAAGATACATCATTAAAGTGAGATCCTTAAAACTTACGTAAGAAAAAGACTAAACAATATAAGTTTAAATATATCTTTATCTGTTAGTAAACTATATATTAAAATATTAAACATTAGAACTTATATGTTATTGCTAATTCAAACAATATAAGTTTAACATATATCTAATATATTATTGTATAAATTAGTAACTATATATTAAAATATTAAATATTAGAGCTTAATATAGCTAATTCAAACAATATAAGTTTTAAAAATATACTATACATTATTATATAATTAGTAATTATAAAAATTTAAATATTAAAATGTTTTATAATTAATTAATTAATTAATTAAATTAATAGGTTTTAAGATGAGGATTATTTCATTAGCTGTTTCAACCACAATCGGGCTCTTTGTATTTGGTATTATTGGGGCAATTTTAGGCGGGAGTTCATTGCCAAAGTCCGTTCTTCGGGTTGTTCTTGGTGGATGGGTTGCCATGGGTGTTACTTACGGCATTTTGCACCTCTTTACTAAGGTTACCCCTTTGTGAAACCTGCTTATATTTTATAATATAGAAATGTAAAAATATGTATTTATCTTATATTAATTTAAGAATTATTCTTATTAGGATAATGTTAAATAATAACTTATATAAATTGAATTATCAAAAACAGGAACAAAATATCGCATTTAGAATTATGTAATTTACATTACGTGATTTAAATAATAGTTGTAACTTGCATGTATGGTGTGTGTGTGTGTGTGTGTGTGTGTGTGCGTGTCGAGGGAGAGAGATTTAAGAAAGCGATTCAAATGAATAGAAAAGATGACAAAAGAAAGAAAAAGAAAATTTCCGTAATTATTATTTACAAGGTTATCATTATTTACAAACCTTGTCCTACTGAAGATTATTTGTTAAAGAATGCTCTGAAGAGTTGGTCTTCAAAACACTGCATGAATCAATAATGTGATTAATTCACCAAATATAAAATCTATATATAAAAGGCTACATGTATACACCTTACATATATAACGTAAGGTATATATGTGTGTGTGTGTATTATGTCACTTGCTTGTCTTCCATGTAGAGTGAAATTCTATATAACCATTAATGAGATTACTGTGTGCTTACAAGAAGATTAATAAATAGACAACCACTTACTTATGGTAGCTTAGCGAGGAGAACTTGTACAGACTTGCGAAGACAAGCAAGTGCAGCCCAATAGAATAGAAGAAAATAAACGTCCGTGCATATCTGGAAAGTAAATTTGTGTGTCAAATCTCTCTCTCTCTCTCTCTCTCAGACACACACACACACACACACAATCTAATTATGTGTATCTGAATATGAATATGATAGTAACTTGTTTCCGAGTAGAAAACGGCCGCTTAGCAACGTGATTTTATCTCTGAGCCCCAAATCCTTGTATCTACGCTCCTTTTCCTTTGTAACATTTGCATAAGCTATAAGTTACATGTTTATGATGTTAGTAGTTATTATTGATATTATTTACCTTTCTTGAGAAAGCAGTAAAAGGGTTGATATCATCTTCGTAAAGTTTCTTGTATTTGGATTCAATATCTGATGCCATGCCGCTCTCCAAATCATCCGCTTTCTAAGAACAGATCATATGAGAGAGAGATACATGTAACTTCAACAAGTTCAAATGAAGAAATAACTTGCTATATTAGCCTGATACAATATATGTATATATAATAGAAAAGGCTTAAAGTTCAATGTATACCTTCTTAGAACCTCTTGGCAGAGGGCGCTCTTTTGTATAATCCTGGATGTATCGTATCTTCTCGTAGAGTTTCACATTGTCCGCTTTGCATCTTTCTAGATCAGCCAGGAGAGCCGAGTTTTTATCCCTTGTTTGGCTAAGCTCCTGTACAAATAGCATATTAATGCATGTGAGTAGTAATGCACATCCAATATAGGGTTAATAAAATATGGATAAATGAAACCAATACCTCACATATTATGATATACTGTGGTTAACAGTGTTGTTACGCATTGAACTATTCAAACATTTCTATTATACACACACATATACAATATCATATATATATATTTTATGATAAAGCTTACCTCTTCTGCATCTCTCAGCCTCTGCCGGAAACGATCCCGTTGATTGCAGATTACTTCCAGCATGGAGTTCTGCTCATGGTTTCCTGTTCCTTGGCTTCCCTGACGTACCGGGAATTAATATAAATATAAATTCATATAGTTATTAACTAATGCTACCAAAGATATATAAATTAACTACCGCTAAAAGGTCCGTAATTCCAGAGTCTGAAAGCTCCCAGTCATCCACTCTACTGGCCTTTCTGTCCACGGAGGTGTACCCCTGCGTAAATATAAAATATCACGCATTGTAGACACACGCATGAACGTCATGTATAAATACAATATGTTACATGCGTACATTTATATATCACAAGTAGATAGATGTATCAGACAGACGCATATATATACGTGTACAGATACAAATATCATCGTACGTGTACACTAGTATATACAATACCTTCAAAATATCCTCTTCGAGTTTTGCAATGAGTTTATGCTGCCGCTCGACTTCCACATCGAGCTGCTTTATTCTTTGCTCCGCAATATCCAGTGCAGCTGTTTTCTCGGACAATTGTACCTTGCCAGAGCACAAGATTAGTCATTCGTCATACAAACATATCTGTGTGTATACATAAAGATGTATATGTATGTGTCCCATTAAACGTTAACACATTGGTACTTGGTCCATACGTCTATATACACACGCGCGCCCCACATAAATATAGAGTTCACGTACCTTGACTTGTGTGAGTTCATGCTCCAGTTTGCGATTTTTATCCAAGAGCAAACTTTCAAGCTTACTAATCTCTTGTCCTTGTGCTGCAACATCCCAATCTTCAACTTCAATTAAGTTGTAACCCACAACCTAAAATAAACTAGAAAAGGTAAGCTCCAAAACGTTTATATTCTTATGCCTTCTTAATAATCTTTATCATAAGTTGCATTATAGTTGTCTGTCACTGCATATATTGGCTATAAAAGACTTAATAGCCTAGCTATTACTCGCGTCCATACACACACACCATGGGCGCAGCAAGGGGGAAGAGAGAGAGTACCTGGAGTATTTTCACTTGCTTTCTCAGATCATCCACTTGCTTGAAAGTTGGCCGCTCACTTAGTTCCTTTTGCAAATCTTGCAAGATAGTTTCCTTCGTATTCGAACTTGTCAGACAACCACACACACACACGTGTGACTGTGTCTGCATTGTGTAATTGTGTATATATATACCTTTTCGTTTATGAGAGTGTTCAGCTTCCTAAGCTCAGCAATGTGCTGATCTCTCTCAGTTGAAACTGCCGAACTCCAAATTACGAAGCTCTAAATGAAGCTCGGAAATCATCTTCTCCTTCGCCTCTAAAGAAGCTTCTAGTGTATTGCTTGGGTCCAGGTCCTGCCTGTTTAATGAACCATATCACCCACAACCTAAAATCAAGTGCATCACATATAATATGTTCCATACTAGTACTAAAGTTCTTATTTTCTAATGATGAAGTTGAGTACCTTTCTTTGAGCTCCTGTTCTTGATTTCCAGCGGCTTGTAATTGAGACCTCAGATGATCCTGCAATAATATATATATAATATATTATATATGTCACGTACAGATATGTGTGTATGATACACGTGCATTTCTACCTTCTCTCTTTCGAGACTTAACAAGCGACTTTGTGATCTTTCAACCTCGTCACTTAATAGTGTAAGCTCGGCCTGCTTCGCTGCACGCTCTTCCTCTACAACAATATAATAGACAGAAATGTCATTCATATACTATGTGCGTGTGTGCGTGTGAAGTGTGTTAAATATAAGCTAATTGTTAGACATAAGAATATAGAATTAATATTTCCATTCAAAAGCCACCTACCAGATTGGGCATGAAGTTCGAATAACTGACTTTGTCCATACTCATGAAGCCGCTGAATATTCTGTACACTTTCATGGGCCGCACGTAGCTGTTCTTGAAGAGAGCTTTCCCTGTTAAGAACGAATAAAAACGGAAACGCCCGTCTCTAGTTTAAAACCAGACGTTGGAAGGTACGTGACACACACGCACCTTTCTTTTAACACTTCAAGTATTTTCTGGTTTTCCTCTGCCAAGTTCCGTTGTTTCATTTCAACAAGCTCTTTGACCTTTTCTTCCATCTGTTAAATAATTAATATGGTAAGCAAACTCATTTAAATATTGGGGAGTATATAAAATGTAAAATATCATGATTCAGGTTAATAGTTATTAACTTGAAACATCTATTACAAAGAAATATTTACTCACTTGTGTTCAAGTTGCCTATTTCTCTCCTCCAGCCTGCGTAGTGTGGCCTGTGGTTCTTCAAATGAGCTGCTTCGGTTCTGTATTCCTCTAGCTCTTGCCTCATTTTGCGATTTTCTGCCTCAAGTTCCGCCACTTTTGCAGCAGATGCCTGAAAGAACATTTTAGCGTACACACCACACACACACACACACACATATAGAGAGAGAGACAGAGAGAGATGCAGCGTTTTCAAACTACTTACTGTAGCCGAAGTAAGGACTGGAGCCGGATCTGGGGCTTCGAAAAGCTTCTGGTAGATGCTGAGAAATGCAGTCTCGCCATACTTGGCACGCTTAGTTAGATTGTCAACTTCTTCTTGGTAGCCCTTAAGCAGCACTGGGAAGAGCTTCAACTTCTCCTCGTTTGTGACCTTCTTAAAATCTGTGAAACAGCCAAGCATGTAATTGTATGCACATGTGTGTAGCTAAACGCGACAGAACAAACACATACATGTAAACGGGTGTGGTCCCTAAACTATGGAGGAAAATAGCTGCAGGAAAAATAAAACTTCCAGGTGCTCTCACGACAAGCTTACCTCACCACATATACATATGCACAAATACAAATCTGTGTATAATCTCTTAACTATAGGGAAACGAAGTCTTTTTTTTTACAGCAAAACCGAACACATAGCTACCCACTTATATGTCATCTAAACTATGGCTCAAGCATGAGTCGGAAGCTTACCTCGAGTGCTCTCAGCGAGCTTGCGCCTGTTCTTGAGGCTAGATTCCTGATTTTCACCGATCTTCAAGCCCTGTTCGTCCAGCCTCGATCTCTCGTTCTCCAGATCGAAATCTACAAAAATGTGAGCTTTAGCACAAATCAGGAGAAATTTTTTGCATGAATTTCCCGGAATGCTAAATTGCAAAAGAACAATGCATACGTTTCCAATAGGCAAGAACAGCTGCTAGAGGCGATGAAGAGCTAAAATTGTTCTTTTCCTTCTCCTTCTCGGCGCCAGCGCCATCGATCGCGGGATCGTCTCCTACCTCCATTCTGATCTAGAAAACCCTAGCTCACAAACCCTAATTTACTAAGTTAAACCCCGATTAGACTTATATTATAATTTGTAAATGAAATTCCCACATGCATATGTAGCTTGTGTGTATTAAATAATAATATATCATTTTGTAATGTTGCATATAACAAGAAATATGGCTATTATATTTGTTATTTATTATTTACTAAAACAATAACATGTGTTTAGAAACTGAAAGAGCAGATATATTAAATGAAATGTCATATGTATTAGTTTACAAAAACCCTGCTTATATACAGGAGACCTCCTGCCACGTGGCACACGTGCGACACGTGGCTCTGACACATGGGGCCAGATCACCACCCATGTGTCACTACGCATGTGTGTATATACACATGCGTATATACGGTATGTTACCTAATATACAGTATCTTACACTATCCTCCCTTTTGCGGCTATGTAGATGGTGATGGATCTAATGGTCCTGGATTTGCCATCTAAGGTATGACCAAAACTCAACGAGTCTCGAACGACAAACCGTTTCATTCGAACCACGTGAACTATCTCAACCTCATGAGATCCCACTAGCTATACTTGATATACCTGAGGACCAACCTTTCGGAGTACTCGGTAGGGACCAAGCCACTTATGTAATAAACCAGTTGCAAGCCCAGGTGCAGTCAGCTTGGGAAAACGTACTAGGACTAAGTCACCGCAGCAAAATCTGGTGGAATTTGATGTCGTGCATTGTAAGAAGATTGCTGCCGCATTTGAGCTTGACCAAGATGTTCAGCAGACTCTGCACACAGAAGAGGCAAAACAGCATCCAAATGTCGAGCCCACATCTTTGCATCCTCGGCACGTGGCAAATTCGATGATAACCCCAATTCACTAGGCAACTTAGGATCATATCCATACAATGCCTTGAATGGAGAGATACCAATCGAACTCTGAATGCCTGTTACATAAGCAAATCTCAAACATCGCAAATACCAATCCCAATCCGTGTGATTGAAGTTCACATATTCGAGATCATACCCTTGAAGGTCCGATTCAATCGCTCTACCAAACCATCAGTTTGTGGATGATACGGAGAGGCAAATGAATGTTTTACCCCTAACCTCTCACACAACACTCGGATTACCTCTGCAATGAAAGCGGGGCCATTGTCTGATAACATCCCTCTGGACAAGAATGTGCAAAACCACATTATCGAACAGAAACAAAGCTATTGACATGGCAGTTGCATCTGGAAGAGCACCAACCTCCACCCATCGAGTTAAATAATCGGATACAACAATGATGTACTGGTTACCGTGAGAAGAACGTGGAAAAGGTCCATTAAATCCACTGCAATTAACTCAAAAGGGCGAGAGACATTGATGGATTCCAACATCCCCATGGCCCGAGTCGTAGAGGAATTCCGAGTTTGACAAGTGGGACAGCTTTGAATATACCTGATCACATCACCACGCATGTTGGGCCAATAAAATGATCGGTGCAGCTTCTCCAACACCCGTTGGTGACCAAGATGACCTTCAACAATAGGTGAATCATGATATGCTCAAAGAAGGTGTGGAACATATGTAGAGGGTACAGCCAAACGCCATCTGTCCTCTGGATTTGTCCCAATAAAATACAATAAACCATCCTGAAGTCGAAACTGAGCATGATATTGTCGAAACCGAGGTTCGGAAGACAGATTTGCAAACGCATTGCGTAATTGCCTCGTCCATGGTTCATGTTTTTGAGCATCCTGCCACTGTTCCAAGGATGGTAAGTCGGCATCGAATACCTGAGGGCTTGTATCAAACCGAACGTTGCAACTACTGCATGAGCAGGCAAAGTGGAATCGGAGAGGGGTGCTCGAGAAAGTGCATCCGCATCCACCATTATTCGCCCAGGCCTGTGCACACCTTAAAGTTATATACCTGGAGATGTAATGCCCATCTGGCTACACGACCCACTAAATTCTTTCATTTTAATAAGGAAGTGACAGCAGCATGATCACACTCCAAAAGTGTTTCACTCCCATGTAAGTAGGCATGAAGTCGTTCAAAACCCCAACAGCAGCAAGGCATTCTTTTTCAGTAGTGGAATAATTCCTCTCGCCGGCGTGAGTACTCGACTAATGTAAGCCATCGGGTGTCGAATTGAAGAATCCACAGTATTAGTTTTGCATCAATATACACCAATACCAACATCTGAGGCATCTACTCGTAAAATGAACGGACGAGTAAAATCTAGGTATTGAAGCAATGGTGAAGTTGTCAGGAACTCTTTTAACTGGTCAAATGCCTGAACTAACTCCCGAAGAGGGCAGTTCGATCAGTGAGATGATCGATGAATCGACCCAAGTACTGCACCTTGCCCAAGAAACGCTGGACTTCCTGTACTGTGCGGACGAGGGAACTCTCGAATAGCTCGTAACTTTTGGATCCACCTGTAAACCCTCTCAAGATATACGGTAACCCAAGTAAGTGGTGTCGTCGAACCAAACACACACTTTTCAAGTTTCAACTTCAGGCTAACTTCTTAAAATCGATCAAGAACGCGCCGTACATCACGAATGTGATCCTCCCAAGAACCAGACCCATGAATGAGCACATCGTCGATAAAATCGGCAGTGATATCAGGCATATCGGAAAGAAACTCATCCATCATGCGTTGAAAGGTGGTAGGAGCTGAAGTCAATCCAAAAGGCATGACCAAAAACTCGTAAAGACCAAATGGTGTCCGGAAGGCCGTTTTTGGAATATCCTCCTCAGCCATAGGAACCTACCAATATCTTGATGCCAAATCCAACTTAGTAAACCACCGACTCTGACCCAAACGATCTAATAGATCGGCAGAGTTCGGAAGTGGATAGACATCTTTGATGGTAACATCGTTGAAAGGTCGGTAATCCACACAAAATCGTAGAGATTCATCAGGCTTGGGAACCAAATGAGGTTCACATGCCCTGGACTCCGTGATGGATGACACACCCGCTTATCGATCATATCTATAACAGCTGTTCGCATGGCTGATAACTCTTTTGGTGACCTGCGTCGAACCGGGACTTTGAAAGGCTTTGCATTGCCTGGGGTATACAGTGTCGAGTCTTCACACGTGCACCTTGGGATAGATCAAATTTGAACAAACTTGCATACTGCTGCTTAAGTTGTTCGATGCATTGTGTTCGATACTCCGGTGACGGATCCGACATTTGAACCTGTTGAGATGAACACCACCCCAAGACTGGAATCAAAAGAGCTGTATGTGTGATACAAACAGCAACAAGCTTCTCTGGACGTAAAGGAACAGACTGCAGAGACATAGACTCCAAGCGTAATACAGGAGGAGGAGAGTGAAAAATCACACATACCTTTCGACTGCTTCAATTAGTCACATCCCAGAATAATGTCAAAGACCTGGGAAGGGACAACCCTAAGAGACCCAGAGGAAAACTTACGATTGTCACCCAAAACCAGCGTAGTTGAAGTGGTGTACTGTGATACTACACGAGACTGCCCATTACCATATAAAATGTGCAAGACCTTATTTGCACGTCTTAAGGGTAACGAGCACCGATGCGCTAGAGAAGAAGTTATGGAAGACATACTGGATCCTGTATCCACAAGCACTGTGACTGAAAGATCATTCACTCGTGCAGAAAATGTGAAAACTGGATGATCTGGTGGAACTTGCAAACCTCGATATGCATAGCGAAAAAAGCATGGAGGTGAAGTCTCCATCGCACGGGATCCCTCCATCACCCGTACGATTACTGGTTTTCCGCAACAGATCCATCTGCAAGAGAGGCTTCGTCATCTGGAAGCTCATCATCAGACATAATGGCCGCCACAGGCACACCATCCGGAAATATGGTCGCCAGCCTGGATGTGGTGGACGCCAATCAGGATACACATCGCATTCCCCCAAGTATGTCTAGGCGCCCAACAGGCCCAACAATGAACTTGATTGGGTCGACCTGCATTGTTCCGATTCCTCCTGTCACGAATCCGTGGATTTGACCACCACGGGCAGGTACTAGAGCAGGTGCAGGACGATTTCATGGAGGTGGTCCACGGGGTGGGCCCCGAAGTCGACCACGAAAGGCTTGCCGTGCAGGCACATATGCAGCAGCATCAACCTCCATTGGATCAGCACGCTGAACAAGAGGAGCAGGTAACCCAAGGGGAACACAGCCTCACCAGGCATCAACTCAAAACGTTGAGCTAGTGCAAAAGCTTCCTCCAATGTGGTAGGACGAAGAGCCCGAACGAATCGAACAAGTTCGGGTCGCATAGTTGGCCATAACATACCGAGCTTAATAGGCTCAGGCATGTTAGGATATGCACGCTGAACTAAATCCCCGAACCTAATACTGAACCGCATAATAGACTCACCAAGGATGTTGTCGTATCGCATGCAGTTGTTGGAAAGCATCATCTGAATCCTCACTTTGCCAAACGTACGTTTGAGGCATTCCGTTAACCGATTACTATTGGCTTGAATCTCCGCAGCCAATCCATTATACCACTTGAGCGCAGGGCCTTCCAAACATGTAGGGAATTCTCTGAGAGCATGGGCCTCATCCCAACCATGGTAACGAACAATGACTTGGAAATGATCAAACCAGTGTATACATCATCTCCCGGATCACCACAAAAAGATCGGGGTCGAACCCTCGGATTTGTGGCCTGTGAAGAAGATGAAGGAGTACTAGAAGCAGATCCCCCGGCATGAGGCTCAGACAGGGAAGAGGAGGACGGACCCTCAACAAAGCGCTCCAACAACTTAGTTTGTGCATCAATAGCAGTAGCAATAATGCTAAAAGTCGTCTCCATGTTCATTGTCATGGAAACAAGAAAAAGAAAAGGCGGAAGAAAGGAATATCCAACTTCTCCACCAATGAAAGAGCAGATATATTAAATGAAATGTCAGACGTATTAGTTTACAAAAACCCTGCTTATATATAGGAGACCTCCTGCCACGTGGCACACATGCGACACATGGCGCTGACACATGGGGGCCAAATCACCACCCATGTGTCACTACGCATGTGTGTATATACACATGCGTATATACGGTATGTTACCTAAATATAGTATCTTACAAAACAAATTTTTTCTTAACATATTAAAAGCCTATAGAAGTGCTCAATGTTCATTGTGAAAATGGGAAATTAACAAAAGTTTTAAAAATAGTTTGAGTTAACTTTGATTAGAGTGATTATCCGCCCTAGGTGAAGCGTTGCCTTTGTATTAGTGTTACAAAAACGAACTTATGATATATATCTACATGATTCTTGTCAAGTAGGAATGACGTTTGATACCCTTTAATAAGGTGAAATCCTTATTCACAAACCTAACAAGGCTCCTATTATAATATTAGTTTACCGAGTGATGGATGATTTACGTGGGTAATTCTTAACATATAAAACTGTGACATTCATCATCTTTCAAAATAGTGGAGACCCCCTCCAGGAACTTGATGATTACTATCACACAAATACATAACCAACTTAGCTTATAGGTGATGGGTGTAGTTACACTATATGTCCAAACAATAATGTCACGACTTGAAATATAATGACGCCAACACTCCAACAAAAGCAAAATAATATACATTTCTTCATCGTGAGTAGGCCATCGAATTTGTGTTAATATTTATTTCAAATGGCTTTTCAAAATTGACAGGTTAAAAAAGATACCTTCGTTGAGTTTCACAAACGCTTGTTGATAAGTTAATGCTGAATCAGA
The DNA here is from genome assembly GCA_003024785.1 of Selaginella tamariscina. NCBI lineage: Eukaryota > Viridiplantae > Streptophyta > Lycopodiopsida > Selaginellales > Selaginellaceae > Selaginella > Selaginella tamariscina. The sequence goes on along the minus strand of PUQB01000222.1, from coordinate 306,983 downwards.
CGGTGATTTTTTCAAGGTTCTATTCATTTTTTATTATATACACATTTGGCTTTACACCTTCTGAGCCATTTTCCTTACTGAAATTATGATCAATTGATCATCTTAATATCTTGTTCCAATGAGTTTAACAATGCAATGACGAAATTCATGTGTGGTCACCAATTGTTAAATAGTAAAACTCACCTTTTTATTTAATCAATACCTTCTAGCTAGAAAATGCTATACACTTTCTTTTCATCAATCTCAATATACATATATCAATTACCACCTGCATGTGCCACTATGACTAGTCTCTAAAGTCAATAGTAAAAACAAATTTTGACTATTGCCTTGTTAAATATATTCATTAGAAGTATACATAAATTTTTGTATACATAAAGGATCATGGGTCATTTTTTGCCTTTCACAGGACTTGAACCCGAGACCTTTTGGCTAACACACACATGTGTTAACCAACTGGTCCGTATGATCCTGGATGCTGAACTACACCATCAACAGCAAGGCGTATATTCATACGCATGTTCCAGACCAGTGTGGACCACACATTCCAGACCAGTTGTGGATCACACATTCCAGACCAGTTGTGGACCATACAATCCTCAGGACCTCAGATATATAAACAGGGTTCCAGTTCCAGGTTTCTCAGAATCATTCAACACCAGTCTTCGGCCTTGTGTTTCATTTTGTATTCATTTCTTTCTTGAATACAATCTCCTCCTTTCAAGGTTCCACCCTTGTTCTAAAGGTTTCGCCCTTTGCACAAGGTCGTGACAGTTTGAATGATTCTGAGGTAGTGACAAGCTTCTGTTTCCGCTTGTCATCGATCCCATTTTCTTTCTTTCTCTCTTTTCAATTTTCTTTTCGATTTTTTCTTTTCTTTTTCTTTTCTGATTTTCTTCTCTTTTTCTTTTTGATTTTTCTTCTTCGACTCATCATGTCCGAGCATGCTCTTCATGAGCAAGTTGCTGCCCTCCAGCAGCAGCTCGAACAACTACACCTGGAGAATGATCAGCTCCGACAGCGTGCGAATTCTCCAGAGCCGAAGATCAGCATGCCCGAAAAGTTCGATGGTACCCGATCGAAGTTCCGAGGTTTTCTCAATCAAGTTCGTCTGCGGATCGTGATGCAGCCGAGGCGCTACAGCACAGAACCCATTAAGGTTGGATTGATCGGGTCGCTGCTTTCTGGTTCTGCTCTTTCATGGTTCTCAGCCTTGCTGGAGAACAATGATCCGATCCTTGGGAATTTTGACGAGTTTGTGGAACGGTTCACGGCGATGTTCAGTGACGTGGATCGTGAGAGTGCTGCCATCACCAAACTCCGTCAGCTTCACCAAGGGGGTATGTCGGTAGCAGAGTACGCATCGAAGTTTCAACTTCTTGCTTGTGATGTCACATGGGGAGATCGTGCTCTCAAGGAGGTTTTCCGGTCGGGGTTGCAGGACGAGGTCAAAGACATGTTGCTGAATTTTGCGGTTCCGGAAACCC
>PUQB01000222.1:247594-305378 GCA_003024785.1 Selaginella tamariscina | reverse complement strand
TGCATCTGGTGGTCTATGACACCAGAACCAGGGCATGGTAAGGAGGCACACAAGCACAAAACCAGATATAAAACAAGATCCACAGCCGAAAACAAGACGCCATAGCCAAAGCATGATGTGAGCAATCAAGAATCAAGAACCAGAGACGCTGTAACCACAGAATGAAAGATACAGAGAGAACTTGGAGCACAAAACTATTACCTTTGATAAGAAACACATGTATATCATCAGCCACTCTTGGCACGACCTGCAGATCTGGGTGAGCGGCTTCCACGCATACCGTTTCCCTTTAATTTCTTTGAGTACATAGCCTTTCTCGGGATTCTCTAAGAATGATAACAGAGACTCCCCACTTGCAGCTTGAGCAGGCGTCGCTAACAAATACACAACGCCATTGCCACCTTCGTCAAGAGGTCCATTCGGCAGTGTCTCCCCTGTAGCTCTGAGAACCACCACATCGTCATCATCGGCCGCCATAGCTGTTTCCTTTTCCTGTTCAGGGTTGTAGGGCACACTTTTTTTTTATATTTTTATATTTTTTTTATTTTTTTTTACCAAATGTATTTTCTTCTTTTAAAAAAAAAATTCAAATAAACTTTCATAATTATTCTGTATATTTAATATATACAACACATATATACATACACAAGATTAAGTTTGAATAAGTATATACAGCATTTTAATTAATTCAAATCTGTTTGATTAATTAAATACATTATTATATGCATGCATAAGAATTACTATTGTTGAAACTTTATCCAATTATCCAATCCAATCACATGCAGATTCAGGGATGGTCATTCTAAAGCACTTAAGGTAGAACTCTAAGTCTTTTATTTAATTGGGTATCTGAATCAAACTCTTAGGGTCATCTTGAAAGACTTAGCGTTACTCACATAGGGTAAAATGACGCCGGATATAGCCATGTGTTATCATGTGTTGGCCCTTCAACTAACAATGTCGTTAAAAGACTTATACAATAAAAAATGAACCAAGACCTAAACCATGAAGTTATTCTCCAATGTCTGGATTGAAAAGATTCGAAAAACGATTAACTCAATCACCATTAATTCGAAGTGCAAGTCCTTTTGTCAACAGTTCAAAGTTTTCGGACACATGAAGACCCATCGATTCTCAAAAATCATTAACGTTATCACCACCTTAACAGGCCAAGGGCTCGACTTCGAAGTCTGTTCCTCTGCAATTTGAATGCAAAGCTCCAAAATGTTATAATTGCAATAAGTCGGGTCATATTGCTAAAACATGTCGGCACCGTCACAACAATTGAGACATTTCAAAGCGATAGTAGAAGAAGAAGTTGTTGAACTTGAAACAATTGAAGATCCAAAAGATGAGTTAGAAAAGATAATGTTGTGCCAGATAAACATGCCTTATTCGCTATTTAAGACAAAACTGACCCTTTGCTATATTTGATTAAGAAGGATATGAAGGGACTGAGTCCAAATGAAGATTGATACTGAACATATAATTTTATATCGACTAGTCTAACTCGTTGATTGAATTTAGATGTAACAAAGATGAGATCAATTTTGACAAAGGTTTCCAAAATTATAATAATATAGCAAGGAAAGTTCTTGTCCAAATCAAAAGTTGGAAGGCTAAGATAGACTTGGCTGTCTTAAATATAACGGGGTCCAATTTTGTATTGGGTATGGAATGTTTTTATAAACATGTAGTTGAAATGAGGGGGTCTTAGGATAATCGAATCACTCTAGCAGTAGACAAAGGGGATGTTAGAAAAATGAAGCTTAAGATGGAAATGTTAACTGATAAGGATTGAAATCTTATGTTCCTTACCTTAACTCAATTGCATAAGGCAATTAAACATCAGAAACGTGAAGTCAAATTAGGAGATGGTCAAGAATATGTTCCCAATACTATTTTGGAAGTCTTAAACTTTTTTTTAAGGACATATTGCTAGAAGACTTACCACCTGAGCTACCTCCACGTTGAGGTGTGAATCACATGATAAAGATTCTGCCAGGTTCGTTTACATCGGCAAGAGCCCCTTATTAGTTAAATCCTCAAGAATTGATGGAATTGAAGAGACAACTGACGAAATTGATTGGTTGAGAACATATTCGGCCTAGCCGATCCCCGTATGGCATGTCGATCCTATTTGTAATGAAAAAAGATGGTACGATGCAGATGTGTGTGGATTATCGAGCATTGAATGTAATAATTATTAAAAATAAGTATCTTCTTTCGCGAGTGGATGACTTATTTAATAAGCTATCAAAAGAGAAGTATTTTTCAAAAATAAACTTGAGATTTGGGTACCACTAGATTAGGGTAGCAAAGAATGATATTGAAAAGACCACTTTTCGAACACGTTATGAATTATTTGAATTTTTAGTCTTGCCATTCGAATTGTGCAATGCTCTAGCAACTTTTTGCACAATAATGGATGATGTGTTTAGAGACTATCTAGATGAGTTCGTAGTGGTGTATATTGATGATATTTTGGTCTTTAATTTGATAATTGAGGAACATGTAGAACACTTGAAAAAGGTGTTTTAGATATTGAGGAAGAACCAGTTCTATGCTAAAGAAAGCAAGTGCGTGTTTAGTCAAACCAAGATAGACTTCTTGGGACACTCAATTTCAAGTGGGAAAGTTGTTATGGATTCAAAGAAAGTTCAAGCTATTATAGAGTGGACAATTTGAAAGACGTGCAGAAGTTAGATCATTTCTTGGTTTGACAGGTATATTACCGTAGGTATAAAAGATTACTTAAAATAACAGCCCCATTGACAAATCACATTCCATGGCATTGGACTCCAAAGTGCTAGTAGTTGTCAATTTTAAAAGATCCATTTGAGATGGAGTGTAATGCTTCCAACTTTGCAATTGATGGTGTTGCAGCAAGCATAAAGAACATCCAATGTCCTTTTTCTCGAAGAAGTTGGATGTTGCACAAATTCAATGGCTTACTCATGAAAAAGAAATGTATACTATTGTTGCTTCCTTGGAGTATTGGCATCATTATTTTTTAAGTCATGGCACTGGTTTGGACAATAATATAACTCTAAGTACTTTGAAACACAGTTGAAGTTATCATCGAAGTATGCTAATGGTAGCAGAAGTTAGCTTAATTTCAGCTTTGAAATCAAACATAAAGCTGAAAAAGACAATGTGGTAGCTGATGCATTTAGTAGGAAGGGTCATCTTCGTATTATGTCTGTCAACTTTGATGAATGAATTTGTGACGGCATATCTTCAAGATAAATTTGTTAAGGAGGCTTGGTAATAAAGAGGAAACAGGTTCATCAATTACGAAGAATGGTAAGAATTTCTAGGTTCAAAAGAGAGCTTGTTATTCTCCTATCAATGCAAGCTAAGCTTGTGTTGTCAAGGTCATTGTGCCGCCCTAACTTCCACATGACAGGAGTACGTCCCACCTTCGGGTTAGTCTACCTTTATAGTTGAAAGATTTCGCCCTTGTGACTAGGTATGTCACACCCAAGAGTTAGCCAATTCTTTGGTATGTTCACCCGCTTGCAAGCTTGGAAAGGATTACCCAAGTTCATGTTTCGTAAGGATAGTAGTTGAGGCCTTACTCCGGCTGCCTCACCCCACGCCAAGTTAGGAACGATACTTGCAGCTTGTTGAGATATCCAGCGTGGAGTCCAAGCTTTGACGAATAACCATATATATTTTAGGCCATATGTGGCTTAGGCCATATACACTTATGGAGAACTACCATATATAGTTATGGAGAACTATTGTATAAATAGTATCTAGAAATACAAAAACATAGGTTAGTTGATATTAGCTCGGCTCGTGCTTTAACAGCTTTTCACAACATGGTATCGGAGCCAAGAACAACAACATTTCAAGGGTCATAGGACGCAGTGAGTGCAGTTTGTAGAACGTTATATCCTCAAGAACGGTTAGTCAGTGACAGACGTACTTGAGAACATGACGACAAGCCACAAATCAATCCCAATTCTGGTCTTTGATGGGCACGACTTTGAGAACTGGCAGCGGGAAATCTCATTTGTTATGATGCGTGACATTTGTCTATAAATTGCAAATGGTAGTGAGGTGAAACCTCAGACGAACCCAAAAGATTGGTAGGTTTGACATGACAAGCGTTGTCAAATGGGGATTGGGCTTGGTAGGCATCACCACCATCACCTAGATCTAAGCAAGTCATCTTCCAAGAACTGGACAGAGTTGAAGGTGAAGGGATTTTTGGCAATCAGGCACGGAAGGAGAGATTCGTGGTATCGCTCAAAGGAAAGTTTTCTAAGCTCGAGTTTGGTCCAACAGAACTGACTCTCAAGACGACACTAGAGAATACATCAGGGATGTCTTATCAAGAGATTCAAGCTGCAGTCATCAACCATGATCCAGATCCTCAAGCAAACATAACTAGCGGTATGGTGGGACAATCTTAAGTCCTCTTCACTTCGAGCCAATTCGAGAAGAAAAACCAACTTCAATCCGTAGTCAGTGAGGAGTGGGAGCAGTGCTTCACACTATAAAGGTAGCAGTAGCACAAATAGGCAGGACATTGCACTGTCAAAGCTTGGACCGTGCAACTACTGCAAGAAGATGGGGCATTTTGCCAAGAGCTGTCTGGACAAGGCAACAGGAAAAATGCAAGTTGTAACTAAAATGGGCATGGCTATAGTCCCATTTCCTAATATTAGCAATTTTAGCTATTTAATTAGCATTTTCTTAAAAGGAATATTCTTTAGAATATATGTTTGAAAAGAGAATATTCTTTAGAATATTCTATTTTGTATTCTACCCTTTAATAAATTATAGCATTCATTGAATAAAAATTAATAACATTATAAAAGTAGAATGTATTAAAATATAATATATTGCCTAATATAACAATTAAGGAAGAGCATAAGAGGTACATTATATAAATATTGATGTTGTTATTAAAATAAATATTTAAATATAACATTATTAATTAAAAATTTGTAGTAGTAATAATATATATATAAAATCCTATAATAATATAGTCAATCTTCCATATCATTTTTTAAATTTATATAGTTAAGTATACAATTTGGTACTATTATTAAAGAGTTTATAATAATTATGAATATTAAATATATGATATTTTATAATTTTGTAATTGCTTTAAGCTTAAGAAAACATACATTCCCTTGCAGTTTTGTTAATCGTGACTTTATCAACGCTTCTTGACATCCATCCATATCGAATGGATTTAACATTTATAAAACATGCTGGGTCTTTTTGATTGGGAGACCATGTTTTCTCTAGGCATCCATTATATCTTTCGCTCTCCTTCTCGTGTCGCCTTTTTTGTGGTTTGAACCATGCAACCTTAACAATACTATTTTTTGTGATTACTTCAGGTGTGTCGATAATTTGACCCATCCAAATAGGCTGATTATATGACGCATCTGGAGTAATGAGAACCATCATTAGTTTTTGAAGATCCTTGCAGCAATCAAAGTATGCTTTAGGTTTTTGGTTCCTTTGTCCAACAAAATGTGGGGTTTGCACTTCCACATCACTACTGGCTTCTATGTCGTCTGTGCTCAGTGATTGTCATTTCAATCTCCTCTCGCCACCTTGTTTTAGGCCAGAAAGGGTGTTGCAATTCTGTACTTGTGACAGTAGGCCCTTCCAACTCTCGAACAACAGTCTCCCAATAGTTGACCACATGCTTATATAGTTCTGAGTAACCAGTTGCCTTATCAGAATTCTTTGGCATCGATTTTTGAACCCATGCCACATATTTTTTGATGCCATCAATAATAACCTCTTGTTCCTTGAGCTGGGCACTCAATGGAATAGGGTCTGGTTGTCCTTCTGGGAGAAGTGGCTTTCCATCCTCTCCACTTTTGAAGAGCATTAAGCCCTCTTTCGGTAACCACTCCTGCTCTGATGGCCGTAACTTGTACTCATAATAGGTATACCATCTCGTATGGAGAAAAAGAATTGTAGCGGCACAAGGTGACCAACTAAAGAATCACTCCCTTCTTTTATATACTCCTTGAGAAATTTTTTGAAGTCTGGCACCTCAGTCACAAGCAAAGCACAACTTTTTTTGGAGATGCAATTTTCAAAAAGATTCATCATATGCGGTAAGGTAAGTGCACTTGTCCTTTTTGTAGAGTTGGAGACCTTGCTGAAGAACGCATCAATATCTTCATGAGTGTGACCAACCATAAGGAAACTGAGCGTGATTGTTTCAAACACACCTTTGGCAACAAGCATTGACAAGTATGCTAGCACATATCTAGAAAATAAAAGTAAGTATGAGCTTGAGAAACCCTTAAGTAAAATGATTTACCTATTTTTGTTCTCGCCTGCACAATTATCCATCTGTAAAAGCAAATGACGAGGAAGCTTATTTGATGTTGAGGACACATGTACACTATTTGAGCTAGATCCCTCCACTGAACCTGAACTCTCAACAGGGCCATCTGTTTTTTGTGCAGGTTGCTGACAATGCCTCTCATATTCCCAAGTAGCCTCAAGTGCAGACGTGTTCATGAGAGCATTATGTAAAGGTTGAAGGTGTTGTTTCTTCACTTTGAGATCACTGATAGGATTGTCTGTGAGTGGGCTTCAAGGTTTCTGAAACACATGGCTAACGACCCAATAGTGAAATTGGAGTCGCTAGACCAATGTGGAAGTGAAAAGTGTCCATATGACTCACAACCGTGTCCATGTGTTAGCACACCTGTTAAAGAAATCGGAAGTTTCATGACATTTCCAAGGCACTTTGGTGTTGCAAAGAGCTTTGGAATGCTGGTCTTTGAATGATCCATCTTGTCATGGATCAAGCACAGGTACTCTGATGGGCGTGACACAGAAAGCATGCGGTGTGCATAGTACTGAGACCGACAAGTTTGTTGTGCAATCATGTGGGCCTCCATCTTCCTTTGAATGGTAGTGATCTCCACCAAGGTTTTTGCACAAGCCTCTGCAGCCTTCAATGATGTACAAGTGTCACACTTAGAAAAGCTAGAGTGTTTTGCAATCTCCACATCCTTAAAATGAGTATTCCATATGTTGTTGAAGGTACCAGTGCAGATTGCTTGGAGCCCCATCAAACTGAGGCACTTGTTCACATGTTCACACAGTTTCAATTGAGTGTAGATTGAAGGTAAAACCTTGAGATTTTCCCTGACCCCTGCATTTGTGGTTCGGCATTTGTGAGGCATCCTGTCTGCATTTGCTTCCACAAAAGCCTTGAGTATCTCTATGGCTGCCATGATGTGAGAGCGGGTTTTGACCAAGCCAGTGTTCCCATGAACTGAGGTTCGCGCTCCATCTAGCCACTCATCCCTCCGACGGTAGAACGTGGTCTTTGGGATCCCGTATATACTGTACCAAGCTTTGAAGCAGATGGCCACCTTATTAAATACCATGGATGTACTCTGATAACCTGTGTCCGAGGCCATTCCATCAATACACCCAGTTAGTGCAGCATATACAAACTCATGCCTTTGCTTTTGGGTGAGCATACGAAAGACATGTCTACATTGGGTAATTTCATTCCGGTCTGCCATCTGACAACACTTCTTCTTGCAACAGTCAATCGTGGAAATGCTCGTAACACTTTCGGAAGATGTAGGATCCATCTTTACCCTCTTGCTGAAACTTGCAGGGGAAGATCTACAACCCATGAATCGCCTTTTTCTTACAATAGGACCAATGCAAGGAACCTCTTCAAATATGAGTTGTTCTTCCGGGTTGTTATTATTGAAATCCAACCCAGAATATGTTGAACCATCTTGCCGTCTTAATTCAGATGTTCGCCACCTCACGAGGGATCCAGGATACAATGTGCCATTAGGTGAAACCTCTGTCACAACTACACCCACGAAGTCGGACCCTAGTTTCTCTTCTGACACTGCTTCCATTGGATTTATAGCTGTGATGATGCCTCTTCCGACTTCAATCTCACGAAGAAAGAGAATCACCTCATCCATCACAGCAGGCAAGCCATCATCTGGTAAACTCGTGCTACTATTTGTTTGTGACTCTGCATATTTTGTGTCAGCCTTGACTTCATCCAAATTCCACAATACAGGAGAACCCTCCTCAAATTCCATTCCCAGAACCTCAACATGCTTGAAAATGGTGTTCACCCATACGTACACACAAGATCCTTGGGAAATATTGTGACATGATGCATTATTATCTCGAACTTCCACAGTTCCAGTGCCAACTATCTCGTTGTTCCGAAGAAGACATACTTTATCTCCAGTATTAAACATATTGTCCTGCACATAAATAATTGTATTATTTATGATATCTGTTTATGCAATATTTTTAAGAAATCTGAATTACGGTTACTTAATAATATGCATATGCAATAATACATAATTATGTTTAGAGATAATATCTCATGTTTGATTAATACAACTGATGGGCGGGATTAATCCCGCCCACGAATCCCTCCGACGAGGAACGGTCGGCGGGATTAATCCCGCCGCCGACTCAACCCCTTCGGAGAGAGTCGGCGGGATTAATCCCGCCTTGGACTCCCTCCGACAAGGAAGAGCCGGCGGGATTAATCCCGCCGCCTCTTCCTCCTCGGGGGGAGTCCGGCGGGATTAATCCCGCCGACTCTCTCCGACGAGGAAGGGAGTCCGGCGGGATTAATCCCGCCGCCGACTCAACCCCTTCGGAGAGAGTCGGCGGGATTAATCCCGCCTTGGACTCCCTCCGACAAGGAAGAGCCGGCGGGATTAATCCCGCCGCCTCTTCCTCCTCGGGGGGAGTCCGGCGGGATTAATCCCGCCGACTCTCTCCGACGAGGAAGGGAGTCCGGCGGGATTAATCCCGCCGACTCATCCTCGCCGGAGAGAGTCGGCGGGATTAATCCCGCCGGACTCCCTTCCTCGTCGGAGGAAGAGGCGGCGGGATTAATCCCGCCGGCTCTTCCTTGTCGGAGGGAGTCCAAGGCGGGATTAATCCCGCCCACAATTCTTACGACGGGGAATGGGTGGCGGGATTAAACCCGCACATAACTCTCTCCAAAACTATGATTTCAAAGAGATCTCGGGATAAATCCTGTCCCCAAATCTTTAAAACAGGAAGTGGTGGCGAGATTAATCCCGCCACCCCTTCCCTGCCTCCTAAAATGGTTGGCGGGATTAATCCCGCCGACAACTCTTTCTAATAAATTCTGGTAACTCTTCATCAGTTGAGAAGGTTATCGACGGGATTAATCCCGCCACTCTTTTTCAGTGGCGGAGAAGCATTGCCCGGGAGATGGTGGCGGGATTAATCCCGCCACTTCTTCAAAGAGGCGAAAAAGAAATGGCCGGATTAATCCCGCCGCCCCGGTTAACCTAGAATATTAAGTTAAAAGGATATTTAAACGTGATAAATCCCTAACGGAATATATTATAATCCTAATGCATTTCTAAACCCCTAAATTGTAATTTTAAGAGAGAATGTAAGAGAGTGAATCTTAATAAGTATTTTTAAATTTGTTTATAATACTTACTTGTAAACAGCACTGAAGGCGCCGTGCTTTCCTATAAAGAATAGCACCCAATTTAATCTCGCTCCTGAGATGATCACTATGAAGAAAAAAGAAGATCTAAAGAGTGAAAAATACAGAAATGAAGAAACCCTTGCCGGAGAAAGAACCAGATCTGAATTTGAGTGGGAAATTAAATGCATTTTCAAATTTACATGTCAGACCGACAATACATATGTCAGAAATTCAAATTTTTTAAAAAGAACAGAAAATAAAATTTAAGATGAGTTGACACAAATATCCGACACTCTGACATATATACTCTCCAGTTCCAATGAGTATTTTAAAATTGCATTTAATGTTATTCAAGTGATTCAAGCTGTTTAATATTACGAAATTTTAGACTATATTCTACATTCTTAGTATTCAAGTATATTTATATTATATATATATATATAAATATATACTTATACAATAAATAAATTGATATATTATTATGTATCATTTAAAATATATTCATAGTCTGTTTATTATTATTATTTTCTTAATTACTCGAGTATTTAGTTTTCATTTCCTAGTATCAATGGGATATTCTTTAATATTTTATTAATATTTGAAGAATATTCTAATATTAAACCTGATTATCATAATTAAATTAGTCTTGTTCTTAATTATTGCAGTAATTATTCTACATTTGTATATATTAATGGGATTTTCTCAATTAATTTGTTATTATTTCAAGAATATTCATGTGTTAAACCTTATTATCAATATTAAATTAATACACACTATGAACATATTTTAAATTATACATAATAATACATCATTTTATCTAATATATAGTCATATATAGTTTTAATAATATATATATTAATATCATTTCCTTAATTACTTGAGTAATTAATCTTCTTTATATTAATGGGATATTCTTTATTATTTTCTTATTATTCCAAGAATATTCCAATATTAAACATGATTATGATAATTAATTTAGTTAATTATTTGAGTACTTAATTTACATTTGTATATATTAATGGGATTTTCTCAATTAATTTCTTATTATTTCAAGAATATTTCAATGTTAAACCTTTTTATCAATATTAAATTAATATATATTATTAAAACTATATATGGCTATATATTAGATAAAATCATATATTATTATGTATAATTTAAAATATGTTCCTAGTGTGTTTATTAATTTTATTTTCTTAATTATTCGATGTTTGTTTTGCACACATATATAACACAATCATAAATTTACACACGCATTACAAGAACTTACAAAAACACATATGCACACACATGCACAACCCTAAACCAAACTGAAGAAATAGTTGCTTCTTTATTGAAAACATCATGTTCAACGCATGTATGATATATGTACTCAATCTGTGTATATGTAACACATTGAATTTACATGTGTAATATTTATATTAAGCTTGTTGGGAGCAAACCCTAAACCCTAAACCCTAATATGTAACACAATGAATTTACTCATGTAATATGTATGTATGTCTGTGTGTATACACGTGTGCATGTATATATGTGTACTCTGTATTATATAGTGTACTCTGTATGTATATATGTGTACTTTCTGTCTTCTCTCATACATACACACCATGCATGATCCATGTTAATATGTACTGTCTCTCTTCTCTCAAACATACACACCATGCATGATCTATAATATGTACTCGGTCTCTCTAATATTATGTACTAATATGTATGTATGTCTGTGTGTATAATACACACCATGCATGATCCATATTAATATGTACTGTCTCTCTTCTCTCATATACTATGTATGTATATCTGTGTATAATATGTGTAAGTATATATGTGTACTAATATATGCAATGTGTACAAAAATAATTTTTCAACACTCTCTCTTCTCTCATACATACACACCATGCATGATCCATCCTAAATCCAAAACCCTAAACCCTAAACCCTAAACCCATGTAATATGTGTGTATGTCTGTGTGTATACACGTGTGTATGTATATATTATGTGTATTAATATATGCAATGTGTACACATGAAACTTTAACACTCTCATGGACACACACATGTTAAATCCCTGCATGATTTATATTTTTGAGGTGTATGTGATACACCCACACACACGCACGCGCTAATAATATAATGAAAGAATATTCGTTTAGGGCGAATCTATATTTTATTCTTTTTAGGGTTTAAGTATATTCTCAGAAGGAATATTCTATTAGGGTTGATATATATATTTAATTCCTTTAGGGTTTAGGTATATTCTTAGGGTTTCAAGAGGCGGCGGCTGTGAAATCGGCGGCGGCGGCTGTGCACACAGGTGAGATCTGTGTGTGTGTGTGTGTGTATGTATGTATATATGTATAGGAGTGTGCGTATAATTTTTTATTAGTTTTATCTCTCGCACACACACGCACACTCCTGTGTATGTATATGTGTGTGTGTGTGTTTGATGTATGATTTATTTGTTTCGCTCACACACGCATACACACGATATACATATACACATATATATATATATACCTATATACATATATACATACATATATTATGTGTACCAGTATCTGTAAATTTTTTTTATTGATCTTGCTTTACACACACACACACACACACACACACACACATATATATATATATATATATGTGTACCAGTATCTGTAAATTTTTTTTTATTGATCTATCTCTCCCACACACGCGCACTGCTTTACACACACACACACACACACACACACACACACACACATATATATATATATATATATATATAATCAATGCATATTAACAAATAGTATACAACACTAGTTTATATATGCTTATATATTCATATGGGTTATATATCTATATACACACATATATATATGTGTGTGTTTTTCTGTATAATTTTATTTATTTATTAGTTTTATCTCTCGCACACACACGCACACTCCTGTGTATGTATATGTGTGTGTGTGTGTGTGTTGTTTATCTGTATGATTTTATTTGTTTCGCTCACACACGCATACACACAATATACATATACACATATATATATACCTATATACATATATACATACATACAACACTAGTTTATATATATGCTTATATATTCACAGACTCTCTCTCTTTCTCTATAGATTATATATCTATATACACACATATATATGTGTGTGTTTATCTGTATAATTTTATTTATTTATTAGTTTTATCTTTCGCACACACACGCACACTCCTGTGTATATATATATGTGTGTGTGTGTTTGTTTATCTGTATGATTTTATTTGTTTCGCTCACACGCATACACACGATATACATATACACACATATATATACCTATGTACACACATATATTAGGTGTACCAGTACTGTATAAGTTTATTTATTTATCTATCTCTTGCACACACACGTACACTCCTATACATACATACATACATACATATATATACACACACACATATATATATGTGTGTGTTTTTATCTCGCTAAGCCCCTCGAGCGGCGGGATTAATCCCGCCGCTATATAGTTGGGGCCATGGCGGCGGGATTAATCCGCCGCCGAGGCCCTTCAGGCATGGGTGAGCGGCGGGATTAATCCCGCCGCCGAGGCCCTTCACGCAGGCTATGGGCGGCGGGATTAATCCCGCCGCTCTACGACAAACCGAAGAGCGGCGGGATTAATCCCGCCGCCCATAGCCTGCGTGAGGGGCCTCGGCGGCGGGATTAATCCCGCCGCTCATCCATGCCCTGCGCGGAATGCGGCGGGATTTATCTCGCCGGCAATGGCCTGTGTGAAGGTTCTAATGGGCGGGATTAATCCCGCCGGATTCCGCGCAGGGCATTTACAGGGAATGGGCGGCAGGATTAATCCCGCCGCTCGGTTTGCGTAGGCGGCGGGATTAATCCCGCCGCCCAGGGAATTCACGCAGGACATGAACGGCGGGATTTATCCGGCCCCACGCTCATGCCCTTCGCGGAGGGCGGCGGGATTAATCCCGCCGTTCATGTCCTGCGTGAATTGGGCGGCGGGATTAATCCCGCCCCCACCCATCCCTGTTCAAAAATGCCGCAGCCAATATATATGTGTGAGCGCATGATTTACGAGAGGGCGGCGGGATTAGCCTCCGAACCTTCATTACCCGGTGGCGAGATTAATCTCCGAACCTTCATTACCCCATTGGTATGTTGAATCAATCCACTAACTCTGTCTGAGACGGAGAAGGTTTACAAAATACCAATGGAGGGAACCGAGAAGGGTGGTGGGATTAATTTCACCATCCCTTACATGGTGGGCGGGATTAATCCCGCCGCGTACGCATGCCCTGCGCGGAATCGGGCGGGATTTATCCCGCCGCCATTGGCCTGCCTGAAGGCCTAGGCGGCGGGATTAATCCCGCCGATTTCGCACAGGGCATTGGCGTTCGGCGGGATTAATCCCGCCGCATAGGGATCGAGTGAAGGCCCTGGGCGGCGGGATTAATCCCGCCGAGTCTTCAATGCCTGTTGGAGAAATGAATCTCGCCACCCTTCCCTTTTTCCTCCATTGGTGAGTTGGACCAATCCCAAACGTTTCTGTCTAAGACGTAGAAGGTTTACAACATACCAATGGAGGGGACTGGGAAGGGTGGCGAGATTCATTTAACCATCCCTTACATGGTGGGCGAGATTAATCCCGCCTCCTTTCTGGAGTCACTGAAGGGGTTGAGAAATAAATCCTGCCCAGTTCTCTCTGAGACCGAGAAGGGTGGCAAGATTAATTCCGCACTCCCGTTCAAGGCCTCCAGAAAGGTGGCGAGATTAATCCCGCCCACTCTTTCAGGAGGCATTGAAGGGGTGGCGAGATTAATCCCGCCGCACCTTCCATGTGAATATATATGTGTATTAGTATATATAAGTTGCATATCTCATTTTATTTACTTTTATCATCTCTTCATATTATTTCGAGTAAAAGCTAGGAATCTATGTAAAACTGTCCAGAGCTCACATTTGTGGTGGTTCTAAAACGAAATGTTATCTTTCTTTTGCACTAACACAAATGTGAGCTTCGGACAGTTAATTACGTCTACTTCTCTCTGTGTATTATTTTTGTATATTCGGGTTTATACAAGTGTGTGTGCGTTTTTATATAATTTATATTTATAGTGTATTATTTTGCAGAAGGACGATTTGATCAAACAAGGAGATCGAGTCATTAGTATGGAGTCGTCGTCAAATTCTGGGTAAGAATTAAAATAAAATCTGTTATACTCGGATACTTGAACTAATCATTTTTGTATTCAGATGTGGAATTGAGGTGACATTAAAGTCAAGAGCAGGAGAAGAGATGGGCAGGGGGATTCTGGAATCAACTTGGCCATATTTTAAGATAAATGGGAAGCGCATTGGAGCAACCATGGCTGCTGTCAAATTAACCTCTGTCACATCTCATGGACAAGTAAAAAATGGAAAGTTGATTCGCTAGTCAAGCACCCGAAAGCAGGCTGCGAACCCAGATTGGACGATGCTCGACAGATATGCCTTGTTCCATCCAATGTCACGTTCTCGGATCCAGAGGTCGTCAGTTACAACATTAATCTCGGGTGGTTTTGTCGACTTGTGGATAATGACGTTCACGTGTTCACTAATGATGTTGACCTTGGAGTTCTTCTTCAACTCAACGAAAGCCCATCTATGGAGGGGATCCATCTGGATGTCTACTTCGAAGATCTTCAGACTCATCGAGTAGGTGTATTGTCAGGAGATATTGTTTCACAATACAGAAAATCAGCAAGTGGAGCAATCTTCCTCTTGACATTGAAGAAGAACACAGCGACATCATAAGGGAGATTGAGAAGGTGGCTCGGTCTCAGGTTCTCTACAGATCACGTTCAATTTGCTTAGGAAGCTTCGGGAGCTGGAGCAGTGTGCCGAGAACACTAGAACAGCTGCAGTCGGGGATCACACATGTTGATTCGGATCGCAAAAGAAAATCATCAATCGTTTTGTCAGCTGCACCTGTGGCATCTCATGCTGCAATAAGTCACAAGGAAATGATGTTGGATGATAAGATTTATCCTTGTAGGGTTAAATATTGCAGCGTCAACCCAAACTTCAATTACAGGCCACTCAACCAGGAACGTGTAGCTGAGCTCATGGAGAAGATGAAGGACGACAATTCTTATACCGTTCCACATAATGCTGTTTTGTGTCCATACTATGAAAGAAGGAAGGGTGCTGACAAAGTCTGGATCACAACACCAGAACAACTCATGAAGATTCAGACGGAGAATAAAAGATCTATCAAGTACTACATCATTAGTGGCCAGCACACAATAACGGCAGCCCAACGACTTCTCGAAGAACACAACAAAGGAACGATGGCAACAAAACTTTCCGAGCATACCCGTGAGAAGCTGACAAAAAGATCGGCGTTTTTAGCTAAGCCGAATCTCACAATCGAGCAGTACCATAAGTTATCGGCGGAATGGGACGCTGCCGACACCAACCACTACAACAGCAAAATATGGGAGAAGTTTAAACACACGCGAGCCGTGTGGGAATCTCTTGAGCGACCACAAAGAGCTACCGCAGGAATACACAATCTGCGGAATACCGGGTAAGCAAATTGTTTGGGCGGGATTTATCTCGCCGGTATATTAATCTGTCTTTTTCCTCAGAGAGTTGAAGAAATTGCAGCAGTTGATTTTGCCCAGGTGGGCGGGAAGGAAACATCATTTCTGATGATGTTGATTTCTTGCCCCGAAGATAGGATCTTTGCCAAATGGTTGGGATTATGGAATCCTTTTCAAAAGGAACACTGAAGAAGAAGCAGACAAGTGAAGGGGAGCCCTCAGAAAAGTCTGCAAAGAAACCCAGTAAGACGCCGAAGGCTAAGTCTGTTCAATCTACAAAGGATGTAGACAACGATTTCAAGCTCACATGGTTGAAGCCTTTAAATGGAACAACGATGGAGGAGATGGAAGTCTTGGCTGATTTGGTGATCGATGGCAAACTACAAATCAATAACAGCAGCCCAACCTCTCCTTTTCATCTCAAGGCAATGGAGTTGAAGACGGTCAGGCATTTCAAGGAGTGGTTGGGAATACACTGCCACAAACTGGGTTGGACCTCGACTTCAACATATGAAGAGGTTAGCAAATATTTGCATGTGACGAACGATGATATGCTTGTCGAATGGGTGAACCAATCGGAAGATCTAGGCAAGAATCTATTGCACGCCAACGCCAAAAAGGAGAACATTGGGATGACGCCTTCTCTTATGGCAGTCCTTCAGCAGCGGAGAACCGAATTGAACCTTATAAAGGAGGATGCTACGAATCACGACAAGCCCTACAGATGTTTGTTGTTAGATTCGGAGTCTTTATGGGGTAACAACTGCTTGTAGGAAACCGTTTCAATTGTTCGTGATGGATCGGCGGGTGTCAAAAAATCTTTCGACAGATAGGGCACTAGAGGATCTGGTGGAGAAACTTAGCCGTGCAAGCATATATATAGAAGGTATTTATTATTGAATTCATGCTTGCGCTCTTCATTGATACCTACTTTTTCAGGTATTTATTTCTTGATTCTTGCTCATGTCACCGATACTTTTGCCTTCGCCTTCGCCAAGAAGAATAGACATCGTTGGACAGGATTTTATATGAACGATGCTAATCCCAAGTGCATTGATACTGTTGTTCACTTGGTTGTTAGGAATGCGCCAAACAATTTCAAGCTTCCAAATGACTGGCCAGGCATCTGTTTGCACTCCAACGGCCCTGAACCTCCATCCGATACACCGATAGGTATGAGTGACGTATTCGGCAATGTACGTTATCCAAACATTACAAGTCAAGCGGCACGGAGCATCGTCAACTTGATCAGGGGTCCTCACAGTGATGCGTGGGTTTTTGACTACTGCACTAGGGGGTCCGTCTTGAAGGAGTGTTACCTTCGGCATACATGTGTGTTTGCCGTTGAGAAGGATAAGACCATGGTTGAGGACCTGAACAAGTGGATAGATTGGGTCTCAACTGAGTACCCCAACGATTCCATAAAGGCGTATTTGAGAAAGTTCCCTCCAGATAAGTGCGATAGCTCTGAAGGTGAATCTGGTTCAATCTCGGAGTCTGAGAACGAACATCAATCAGATATTAGACCGGAAGTTATCTCGAGGAGTACAGAACATTCGCACACTCCAGGACCCATGGAAACATCAATAGAAGATGCAGAAGATCTTGAACCATCTCACAAGCGGCTTAGACCTTCTTCGCCTCATTCAGAAGGTAATAGCGAAGAAGAATTGATAATGAATTGATAAAGTGATGAATAGTTGTAAATGAGTGTAACATAAGGCATTTTTGTATATTTCTTTTATATTTGTACAGAAAATAAATTCTCAAGGATTAATGAAGCTTTTAGTTCAAACATGGGTCACACATTAACAAGGTAAATAATATACCTTGATAATTTTAAGGTCAGCTAATTATCATTTTGCAGATGTAATGAAATAATTGAGAACATGGATTTTCAGCATTGCCATGAGGTAAGAGAGGGGTTTGGCGACAATTTTTGTGCCACATGTCAGAATGACAGAGTTCATGCAGGAAATGGATAATAATGCAGCTCAAAACATCGTTACCATGGGGCCACTTCAGTTTTTGCATCATCATTTTTATTGGCTTCAATTCCGAAATCAATTTCTTCAGCGCATGCAATATCTGAATCTTGTAAGGATGATGTACAATTAAATGATGAAGGGATAGGCAACGAAATAGTGGCAACGGATAAATGTGAAAGGGAGCAAACAAGTGATTTGCAAAGTATTCAAGAGGCAACGCTATCTCACGTTACTCATGGCCATATTGTGTTGTTGGATGTCAATGGTGTTCTGCTTCATCGACAAAGGCCCAGGATAGAAAAACAGAAATCAAACAAGGAGATTTCATTCCTTGTCATGGTAAATTTCGATATGATATTATTTTTCGTCCAGGGTTGGATCGTCTCTTTCAAAAGCTTAAGGAGATGGGTGCGCTTGTGGGGATTTGGTCATGCATGCAGATTCATAACTTAACACCGCTGTTGAGTTTACTTAAGAAACATTGTAGTGTTGCAGAAGAGGTGATTCGTAAAGATTGGATTTTTGACCAGCGAATGTGTTATAAACTTCGAATTTCACAATATAGGAAATGAAAGCAAGCCATACTTCTTCAAGAATGAAAGAATAATTGGGACTCATGGGGAGATCAGTCGCTTAAGGATAACGAAGAATGCACATATCTTAGTAGTAGACGACTCTCCTCAGAAGGCTATGCTCAACCAAAACATTGCTTGTATTCATCCAATCACTTTCGATCCATATTCTGATATCGATATCATGGATGAGCTAGTGAACTACTTGGATACGTGCCTCAGAAAGAAGAATCTCGAAAATTTTTGTGAGCAGTATCCACCGTATCATACATTTCCTGAAGCTTTTCTTTCTCGTGATATTGAATTTTATAAAATGAAGGATAGCAACCGGGCGCTTTATAATATTATTCTTAAGGAACGTCAGTTTTTAGATGAGCCTTTATGCAGACCTTCTTATCACATCTTATGTATTAACAAGGATGGCAACTCCCAATTGCATTCGTGAGAGTGTTAAGTGGTGGCAACAACATCAAGATATTGACCAAAATGATTTGATTAATCCGGAGAGTGATGATTTAGACAAAATGAAAAGATTTCTTTGTATGATAGAAAGAAAGTATTTATAAAAAATTAACATGTTGATAAGAAAATGATTTCATTTGTAATTATGTTTGATAGTATTTCTTCATTATTGTAAACTATTTTTTAGAATAATATGAATATTCTAAGATATTTTAGGAATATTCCTTACTAAGTAAGGTTATTGAAGGATTATTAATTAATTAATTAATATTTAAGGCTTAATTACATATTAATTAAATGATTAATTAATAATTAAAACTTAAGTATTAATTAGTAATTTATTTTATATTCCCATTTTCACGTATCATGCCCACTTTAGTTACAACGTGCATATTTGGCAATATTGTGACATAATGCATTATCATTTCAAACTTCTACAGTTCCAGTGCCAACTATTTCGTTGTTCTGAAGAAGACATACTTTATCTTCAATATTAAACATATTGTCCTGCACATAAATAATTGTTTATTTATGATATTTGTTTATGCAATATTTCTAAGAAATCATAACTGCGGTTACTTAATAATATGTATGTGCAATAATACATAATTATGTATAGAGATAATACAACTGATGGGCGGGATTAATCCTGCCCATGACTCCCTCCGATGAGGAACGATGGGCAGAATTAATCCCGCCGCCGACTTTACCCCTTCGGAGAGAGTTGGCGGGATTAATCCGCCGACGAAGCTACCCCTTTGGAGAGAGTCCGGCGGGATAATCCTGCCGACGAAGCTACCCCTTTGGAGAGAGTCGGCGGGATTAATCCGCCGTCGACTCTACCCATTGGAGAGCCGGCAGGATTAATCCCACTGCCAATTCCCTTCGGCAAGGAAGAATCGGCGGATTAATCCGCGCCGAATATACCTCGTCAGAGAGAAGCGGCGGGATTAATCCGCCCTCGGATATTCCTCGTCGAAGAGGCGACGGGATTAATCCTGCGGCGAACTCCCTCCGACGAGAAGTACCAGCGGGATTAATCCCGCCATCGAATCTTCCGCGTCGGAGAGAGGCGGTGGGATTAATTCGCCGCAACTCCCTCCAACGAGGAAGAGGGGGCGGGATTAATCCCGCCTAGGGTGCACTTGTAGGGATTTGGTCATGCATGCAGATTCACAACTTGACACCGCTACTGAATTTACTTAAGAAACATTGTAGTGTCGCAGAAGAGGAGATGATTAAAGATTGAATTTTTGACCAACGAGTATGTTATAAACCTCTCGATTTCACAATATAAGAAAGGAAAGCAAGCCATACTTTTTCAAGAATGAAAGATTTATTGGGCTTCATGGGGAGATCAGTCACTTAAGGATAATGAAGAATGCACATATCTTAGTGGTAGACGACTCTCCTCAGAAGGCTATGCTTAACCAAAACATTGCTTGTATTCATCCAATCACTTTCGATCCATATTCTGATACCGATATTATGGATGAGCTAATGATTACTTGGATACGTGTCTCAGAAAGAAGAATCTCGAAAACTTTTTGTGAGCAGCATCCACCGTATCAAACATTTCCTGAAGCTTTTCTTTCTCATGACTTTGAGTTTTAAAAATGAAAGATAGCAACCGGGCACTTTAATAATATATATTTTAATGAATGTCATTTTTAGATGAGCCTTTATGCAGACCTGGTCCTTATTACATCTTATGTATTAACAAGGATGGCAATTCCCAATTGCATTCGTGAGAGTGTTAGGTGGTGGTAACAACATCGAGATATTGACCAAAATGATTCAATTAATCCGGAGAGTGATGATTTAGACAAAATGAGGATGATTTTTTCTGTATGGTTAGGAAAAAAGTATTTAGAAATAAATTAACATGTTGATAAGGAAATGATTTTATTTATAATTATGTTTGATAGTATTTTTTAAAATTATTGTAAACTATTTTTAATGAAGAATAATATAAATATTCTAAGATATTTTAGGAATATTCCTTACTAAGTAAGATTATTGAAGGATTAATTTATTAATTAATTAATATTTAGGGCTTAATTATAATTAAATAATTAATTATTAATTAAAACCTAAGTATTAATTAGTAATTTATTTTATATTCCCATTTTCACGTATCATGCCCACTTTAGTTATAACGTGCATATGTCTATAGTCCCATTTTTTAATAATTAATAATTTTAGTTATTTAATTAGCATTTTTAATAATAAAGGAATATTCTTTAGAATATATATGTTTAAAGAAAGAATATTCTTTAGAATATTCGTTATTTTTGTACTTGACCTTTAATGCACGTTGTAACTAAAATGGGCATGATACGTGAAAATGGAAATATAAAATAAATTAAATTACTTAATTAATTACTTAATTTTAATTAATATTAATTAATGTAATTAAGCCTTAAATATTAATTAATTAATTAATTAATCCTTCAATAACCTTACTTAGTAAGGAATATTCCTAAAATATCTTAGAATATTCATATTATTCTAAAATAGTTTACAATAATTAAGAAATACTATCAAACATAATTACAAATGAAATCATTTCCTTATCAACATGTTAATTTATTTATAAATACTTTCTTACCAACCATACAGAGAAATCTCCTCATTTTGTCTAATCATCACTCTCCATATTAAATCATTTTGATCAATATTTTGATGTTATTGCCACCACCTTATACTCTCGCGAATGCAATTGGAAGTTGCCATCCTTGTTAATACATAAGATGTAATAAGACCAGGTCTACATAAAGGCTCGTTTAAAGAATGGCGTTCCTTAAGAATAATATTATAAAACGCCCGGTTGCTAACCTTTATTTTATAAAACTCAAAATCACGAAAAAGAAAAGCTTCAGGAAATGTCTGATACGATGGATACTGCTCACAAAAGTTTTTGAGATTCTTCTTTCTGAGGCACGTATCCAAGTAGTTCACTAGCTCATCCATGATATCGGTATCAGAATATGGATCGAAAGTGATTCGATGAATACAAGCAATGTTTTGGTTAGCATAGCCTTCTGAGGAGAGTCGTCTACACGGGACCCCATTCTAAAAATAACAGTAAGAAGTTATATTTGAAAAAACATTTATAATTTGTGATTGTAACAAGAGGTGAGAGAAATTATTTTTTGTTTAACTGTTATTGTTTGTTATTATTTATAACAAAATAATATGTGATTTGGGAGTATGGAAGTGTAAACAAGATAAAATAACATGTTATTTTTAATCTGATATGTTTTTTAAATAGGGCTTGTATTTGTTACTTATTTGAGTATTATGTTTTAGTTCTAAGTTTATTATTTACATATATCTTTTAATTATGTTAGGTTTTTTGGTATGGCACCTGCGAACAAGGTAATTTGTCAATGCAAGTTGTGTCGAAGTGAGGAATGTGGCTATAAATTGGTTCCTAGACCAACAAGGGATTATCATAGAAAGCGGGACAAGCAATTGTTGCATGTAACATCTTCAAGAAAAAGGTTTACAAATGTTTACAGGATTTGTAGATGTCAACTTTGTAAAGCTAGAAATCCTGAACTAGGTGGGGTGCAATACTCTAGAACAGGATATGGGCAGCATTTGGTTGCGCGGATGTTAAAAGAAAAATACTTCAATCAGCAAACAGGGGGTGCCTTACAACAAAAAACCACAGGTTCCATTTACAACGAAGAAACACAAGAAACATTGCCAAATACAAGGAGAATGAAATAGATGACGACATGCATGTTGAGGTGTGTATGGAGCCATTGCCACAACAAATTGCAGTACAAAATCCATTTGATGATCCAGATTTTGATACAGTTGCATCCACAGAAAGGATTGCTGATGTGAATGATGCTATTTTATTCTCTATTCTTGACCTTGCAAGTTTGTTTAACAACACAGAGCACCTGAAGCATTAGCTAATGAAGTCTACAAACAGCTTTTTAAAGAAGATGGACTTGCATCAAAGATAGCTTCGTTAAACAACTGGTCAGGGAAGTTGAATGGTCATAAGGTTCCAACTAGTGTGAAGACTATGAAACGCTTTTGCTGAGACTTGGGAGCTCCAGAGGTTGACAGATATGCAATGTGTTACCATAAGGATGACAAACCATATATATTTCCAAAAATGAAGCTCAAGTCACTAAAGCAAACCGGGTGTCATGTGCTTCATGTTTAAACATCCGCAAGGATGCAAAGCAGTTCATGTACATCCCTCTTGCAGCTAGGCTTCAAATGCTAGTGTCAACAAGAACAGTAGCTTGGAGTTTCCTACACCATGGCGAGAGAGAAAGGATTGGCTTGGAAAACATACGCATGAGCAACCTTCAAAAATGCAAGAGTTTTGGCATGGTAGCAAGTGGCGTGAGTATCAATCGTTTTTCACTCCAGGTGCACAGTGGAAACTTCCACAACAATGTCCCACCTGCAAGACAATGTTCCAATGAACACAACGTTGTTGCTACACGTTCAGAGAATGGAAGCATGACTTGCTCTATCTGTGGTAACATCTTTATGTACTCTGGGGCATACGCAGAGGGTGATCCCAGAAACCTTGCCGTGATCATTCATTCGGACAAGTTTCAGGCCACAAGTACGAGAACAAGGAGCACCATGTCTTTGAACATTCAGGTGGTAAATGGTGGTAAGAATGCTATTCCAGAGGTTAAACACATGGTTCTACCAATTATGTTATTTACAACTGAAGATCTTCCAGATGGTCCTGACAAGTACGATCTTTATCTACAACTTCTAGTTGCGGAGTTGAATGATTTGTTTGTCGAAGGAACTCCAGTTCAGTATGCAATTGATGTCCCCGGCTTGCAACTTGATAGATCTTTCAACTTACGCGTATTGACACTTGCTGTTGTTGGAGACCATCCGGCTCAATGTGATATTACAAAACTTTCACAAGGTACATTTTCACTTTCCAAACTTTTTCTTTTTTAATCTTATACAATAGGCGGATTGCTACCTTGCCGATATTGTCATGTACGTTGTGAAAATGGAGGTAAGTTTGAGGATGTGTGGTTAAAGACTAGAGAACCAGATCCTCTTCGCACTCAAGCTGATTATGAAAGTTGTCTACAAAAAAGGAACAAAGGAGAAGAGACACAAAGAGAGACAGGTGTACGTGGATCAACAGAATTATATGGTTTGGTCACTACACAGGCTTTCAAGATTGTTGGTGATGTTACTATAGACGTAATGCATCACTTAGCTCTGGGAGTTCTAAAGAAGGCACATGAAAGTTGCTGGGAAGAGATCTCTTCACAGACTTCTAAAAGAATTTTAACAACCAGGTTGGAGACTGCTTTGGAGCATAGAACACCTTACCTCCGTAAGAAACGTGCTCCTGAAAATCCTACATGCAGACCAGGTAACTGGAAAGGAGATGAACACCAGACTTTCAGTGCTGTCTATAGCCTCTATGTTTTGGAAGGACTTGTAAATCCTGCTCTATGGGACATTTTACAGGTATGTAAATATGTGTTGCATGTACTTAAACTGAAAATAATATGTATGCAGGTGCTATCAGCCATAACAAAATTATTCTATGATTACAGTAGAACTCATGGCTGGAATGAAGAAACAATATCAACTGCAAGGACTCTTCTTTTTTCATGGCATGTTAGATCAAATATTGCTTTTGGAGACAACAAATCTATTGTCCAGCATATGGTTGGAGCAGCTCACATGTTGTTAGATGTTGAGCGATTTGGTCATCATGACTTGTTATGGTGCTACCGATTTGAACGCTTCTTTGCTACAGTGAATCGTATCTGCACAAACCAAAAAGAAATGGAAATATCCTTCACCAGAGCATTACAAAGGTATGCTTTCATTGTTTTTTTAAAGATTATATATTAAAACATTTTGCAGAACCTTTTTTACAAAGTTAATGAACTTGAAATCTATTGACTGTGATGGATTACTTCCTACTACGCGATGGGAAAAGCTTGTTGCATTATATTGCAAAGGAGGAGCTCTAGGTAAATTTGTTTATATTGAGAAGTTATAAATGTAACATACATGTCTTTGTAGATGGTTACATATGCGTTCCAACACAAACTTTAGCAAAGAACATACGTCTGTTTAGCAAACACACATGTTGGGATGAGTTCGTTAGCAAAGGTATAGCCATTGGAAGGTCTACCAAGAGACATGTATCAAAGGAGGAAGAAGAAGCTTTAGCAGCGTTTAGATATGAGTTGTCATCTAAGACCATAGAAAGGTACTCATCAGTACTTGTAGCTGACATGGTCTTTAGTGAGGGGGACTACATTGTTGTTGAAGCTCCAGACAATTTGCTTGAGTACATTGCGAAGCTGGAGTTTGTATTCACAGCAAACATTTGTACAGGGACGGTTATGTTCTTTGCAGGTGAGTACATGCGGTATAGTGTAGTGGATGGAGAGGTTGAGGTTGACGCTGCTACCGGGATGAGAATTCTGCACAAAGAAGTTGAAGGATTTGATTATAGCAGCATTCTACCAGTGTCCAAGATACTTAGAGAAATATGTGTGTTGCCTTGTCGTGATGGTAAGAGACCAGGATATAAGATTGCAATGGAGACAATAATAGTTGAACTGCCAAAGGCACTGTTGAAGCTTGGTAAACCTGGCATTGTTCCAGTCTGGCCTAGAGATGGAGAAGTTGTGGAGATGTACGCTCCCATCTGGTGAAAAATGGTATGCTCTTATTAACACTGTTAATGTTGAAGACAAACAAGTATATATTACGTGGTTGCAAGCACAGCAAGGGGTTCTTATTGAAAATTACAAGGAGAAAGAACCATAGCATTGTCAAGGTCATTCCTTGCATGGAGGCAAGACGAAGCGGAAAAAAAGTTTTTATTCCGACAAATAAAATACACTTATAATTATCATCTATAATTATTTGTAATGAAATTATTATCTGTAATAATATATATCTGTAATTTCCTAGTTCAACTGAATTCACCATATAGGTACGGTTGTTATTTTATACTGTATTAAAAGTAAATGTAATTAAACGAAGCTTTTAAATAATAAACATATGTCTTTTTTAAAAATTCAAATGTAAGTAAATAAAACTATTAAATAAACATATGTCTTTTTTAGACTTCCCAAGTATAATTAGAGTCTCTTATAAAGACACATTTAATGATGGTGAGTGGTGTTCAGTCGGCAGAGCGCTCTCCAAAGTATCATAAATTCTCTCAATCTTCATCTCCATCTTCATCTCCGAGCTCTCCTTGTTCTCCAACTGTTGTGTTAAGCAGCCGTTCAATGTCATCCATAAGTTTGTTGGAGGAGAGCAAAGCTTGGGATAGCAAGGCTTTGTTCACCCATATCAAGCAGCATTTCCATGGTGCACCAGAGGACTTGGATAGCATTCATTCTGTTTTGGTAAGCCAAAAGATCCGTGGTTCTAGCTTTGTTCACCTCGACATTGAGCACTGGGTTAAGTTGGGCCTTTGTTATGGGTCAGCTGCGGAGCTTTTTAGCATAGCGAAGAGTTTGAAGGTGGTGAACCCCAAGCAAACACCTTCCAGCGTCAACAAAAATAGTCATGTGTCTCAATCACCTACCCAAGCGTCTCCAGGGACAAGAGTGAAACGGCATTCAAAGAGGTCCAAAAGGGTGGAAAAGAAGCATAAATATGGTCTCATGGTCCGTGGGGAGGTGCCTTTAAAAGAAGTTTTATTCAAGAACTACAACTTCAACTCACACAGCGGACTTGATGCGGTTGGTTGGGAGGAACAGTATGAGCAAATGTCTGGGAACTTAAGGGAGATCCGGCTGGCATGCGAAGAGCGGTTTCCACTTTTTGATCGTGTGGGTTTTGGAAAAAATGAAAAGGAGAATTTGGCTGCACGGGAAGCTTTGGCAAAAGAGCTTGTTAGCACGGGGAAGATGCAGCCCATTGTCTTTGAAGGTCATGAACCATTTACAACTCCTGTGGAGTGGGTCTCTCAACGCATTGCAATATTCCTGCATGGGAAACGTCAAAGGCTCCAACAAACATTAACACAATCAAGGACAATTCATACTCGCTCATATACTTACAATGTTTCGGAGGTGGTTCTTGTAGGTTTCAAGAAAGTACTTGACTTGGAACACATAGAATTCTGCCAGCAACTCTTCAGGAATAGGAGGAAGCGGGAACCATTCTTTATAAAGCGTGAGGTGCTTGTGGGACGTGGAGTTGTTCAAAGCTGGTACGTGGAATCCAACATCATAATGTTGAAGGTGAAGGTAAGTAAAGTTAGCGGCCTCAGTTCTGGAGCGTTTGTACCTCTCACGGGCTCAGAAGCATCACAGATCACTGAGGAAGTAAAGTTTTACCTTTTACATGTGTTTTCTAGATATATCTAATGTGTACATATATTTGTAGGAAGTTGTTACTTGGCCTGAATGTCTTACTGATTGTGAGATGGATAGCAACTTTCTTAAAGCGGACTGTTGTGACGATGAAGAAGTGCCAGCATCAAAGAGGCTAAAGACGAGACGTCGTATTGTGCCGGATGTAAGTAGCATTGCATAGTTCTCTTTAAAGTTATATGTGTGCACACTTGTTTTAGCAGGATGATGAAGGTGATAATGAAGAGAAACGATCGGAGAAAGAGCCAAAGAAAAAGAGTGAAGTAATAGTCACGGCCTTGGAGGTGATTTAAAGTAGTATTTTTTCTTTGTTATGTTTTATAATTTTTTTTACTAGGAGGAGCAGGAGCAAGAGCTTACGCAAGACAATGAAATGGAACATGATGATGAGCCAAAGTACATTCATGACTTGGATGACGTTCACGACGACTTGGGAGAAGATCAAGAGAATAAAGAAGAGGTATTGTTTTCAGTTGTAATAATATTTATTTCATTACAACATACCTATTCTTGCAGTTTGAGACACTACAAGTGGTGAACATCTTGAATGGTAAAGAAACCATTGGAAGAGGCATCATCAAGGAAGCCAATAGAATGGCAAAGCTTCACAACAAGTAAGTTTTCTATAGTTTTGAGGTTCTTTTATCACTCTTTTGCATGCAGGCCTCTGGGGGATCATGATGTTGCACTTTCTGTAATAGCTGTCTTGCCAGGATATGAGCGTATGAAGGTTGATTCAGGGGATCCCGATTGTTCCAACTTGGGAAAGTGTTTAACTTATCGTGGAGTGTTCATCCGATGGCCAAGGTGTAAGATTGAGGCAGTTGAGCCGTTTCAAAAGGTAAGTTTGTTGTTTAATTGGTATTTTGGTTAACAATTTTACATGCAGCTTCCATTGGACTTTGTTGATCTTGTGAGAAAGAGAACAAAAGCAGAGATTGAGACAATGTGCAACGTGATCATCCCAAACTTGACAAGGAAAAAGCTAAGAACCTATCTCAATATAATGACAAAGACTGAACCGTGGACATACATAGGTTGGATAGATTTGGAACCACCAGTGCTCTACACCTTTTTTGTTGAAGAGAGCATCCGTCTCGGACATATGCGTATTGAGTATGAAGACTGGAAGAAGGCTAAATGGACTGAACTCAATGTGTGTAACCTTTGATAACATTAATAAAATATAAGTATTTTACTAAAATCAACAACGTCTTATAAGTAGTTCTATTATGTATTTTCTAAATGTAACTAAAAATGTTTACTTAAAACAATGATATATGTGTTTTATTTGTAAAATTAATTGAGCGGTTAATTTCTATATAAAACACATGTGTTTAATACGTATATTTTTTAGCTAAATTAATACAAAAACATAATTTAAAGTTACATATAAAGAAATCTAAAATATTATTGATGTTGCTGTGTTTTTATATTGTAACAGCAATATAAATTTATACTTTATAAACATATCAATAAAACATAATAAGAAGTAACTACTACAAGTAACTTTCAAAAACAATCCTTAAAAAAGGCATTACAAAATCATATGTTATTGTGACCAGAACTTGTCATTTTTAATAACATGTATGTGTAAGGTAGAA
The DNA here is from genome assembly GCA_003024785.1 of Selaginella tamariscina. Lineage (NCBI taxonomy): Eukaryota > Viridiplantae > Streptophyta > Lycopodiopsida > Selaginellales > Selaginellaceae > Selaginella > Selaginella tamariscina. The sequence continues at coordinate 276,326 of PUQB01000222.1, read as the reverse complement.
AAACATATTATAAAACCACATATAAACCGTTATTTGGGGTTCCCGTGCTACCACTAAGATATGTGCATTCTTCATTATCCTTAAGCGACTGATCTCCCCATGAAGCCCAATTAATCTTTCATTCTTGAAGAAGTATGGCTTGCTTTCCTTTCTTATATTATGAAATTCGAGAGGTTTATAACACATTCGCTGGTCAAAAATCCAATCTTTACGAATCACCTCTTCTGCAACACTATAATGTTTCTTAAGCAAATTCAACAGCGGTGTTAAGTTGTGAATCTGCATGCATGACCAAATCCCACACAAGCATACCCATCTCCTTAGCTTTTGAAAGAGACGATCCAACCCTGGACGAAAAATAATATCATATCGAAATTTACTATGACAAGGAATGAAATCTCCTTGTTTGATTTCTTTTTTCCTATCCTCGGGCCTTTGTCAATGAAGCAGAACACCATTGACATCCAACAACACAATATGGCCATGAGTAACATGGAATAGCGTTGCCTCTTGAATACTTTGCAAATCACTTGTTTGCTCCCTTTCACATTTATCTGTTGACACTATCTTGTTGCCTATCCCTTTATCATTTAATTGTACATCATCCTTACAAGATTCAGATATTACAGGCGCTGAAAAAATTAATTTCGGAACTGAAGCCAATAGAAATGATGATGAAAAAACTGAAGTGGCCCCCATGGTAACGATGTTTTGAGCTGCATTATTATCCATTTCCTGCATGAACTCTGTCATTCTGACATGTGGCACAAGAAATTTTTGTCAAACCCCTCTCTTACCTCAAGGCAATGCTGAAAATCCATGTTCTCAACTGTTTCATTACATCTGCAAAATGATAATCAGCTAACCTTAAAATTATCAGGGTATATTATTTACCTTGTTAATGTGTGACCCATGTTTGAACTAAAAGCTTCATTAATCCTTGAGAATTTATTTTCTGTACAAATATAAACGAAATATACAAAAATGCCTTATGTTACACTCATTTACAACTATTCGTCACTCTAAGAACTCATTAACAATTCTTCTTTGCTATTACCTTCTGAGTGAGGCGAAGAAGGTCTAGGCCGCTTATGAGATGGTTCAAGATCTTCCGTATCTTCTGTTGATGTTTCCATGGGTAATGGAGTGTGTGAATGTTTTGTACTCCTCGAGATAACTTCCGGTCTAATATCTGATTGAAGTTCGTCCTCAGACTCCGACATTGAACCAGATTCGTCTTCAGAACTATCACACTTATCGAGAGGGAACTTTCTCAAATACTCCTATATGGGTTTGTTAGGATAATCAGTTGAGAACCTCTCTATCCACTTGTTCAGGTCCTCAACCATGATCTTATCCTTTTCAACGGCAAACACACATGTATCCCGAAGGTAACACTCCTTCAAGACGGACCCCCTAGTGCAGTAGTCAAAAACCCATGCATCACTGTGAGGACCCCTGATCAAGTTGACGATGCTCCATGCCGCTTGACTTGTAATGTTTGGATAACGTACATTGCCGAATACATCACTCTCAACTATCGTGTATCGGATGGAGGTTCAGGGCCGTTGGAGTGCAAACAGATGCCTGTCCAATCATTTGGAAGTTTGAAATTGTTTGGCGCATTCCTAACAACCAAGTGAACAACCGAATCAATGCACTTCGGATCAGCATCATTCATATAAAATCCTATCCAATGATGTTTATTCCTCTTGGCAAAGGCGAAGGCAAAGGTATCGGTGACATGAGCAAGAATCAAGAAATAAATACCTGAAAATGTAAATATCAGTCAAGAGTGCAAGTATGAATTCAATAATAAATACCTTCTTTGTACATGCTTGCACGGCTAAGTTTCTCCACCAAATCCTCTAATGTCCTGTCTGTCGAAGGATTTTTTGACACCCGCCGATCCATCACAAACAATTGAAACGGTTTCCTACAAGCAGTGATGGTACCCATAAAGTCTCCGGATCCAACAACAAACATCTGTAGGGCTTGTCTTGATTCGTAGCATCCTCCTTTATAAGGTTCAACTCGGTTCTCCGCTACTGAAGGACTGCCATAAGAGAAGGCATCATCGCAATGTTCTTCTTCTTGGCGTTGGCGTGCAATAGATTCTTGCCCAGATCTTCCGATTGATTCACCCATTCGACAAGCATATCATCGTTTGTCACATGCAAATATTTGCCTACCTCTTCATGTTGAAGGAGAGGTCCAACCTAGTTTGTGGCAGTGTATTCCAACCACTCCTTGAAGTGCCTGACTGTCTTCAACTCCATTGCCTTGAGATGAAAAGGAGAGGTGGGGCTGTTGTTGTTAATATGTAATTTGCCACCAATCACCAAATCAGCCAAGACTTCCATCTCCTCCATCATCGTTCCATTTAAAGGCTTCAACCATGTGAGCTTGAAATCATTGTCTACATCCTTTATAAATTGAACAGACTTAGCCTTCGGTGTCTTACTGGGTTTCTTTGCAGACTTCTCTGAGGGCTCCTCTTCACTTGTCTGCTTCTTCTTCAGTGTTCCTTTTGCAAAGGATTCCATAATCCCCAACCATTTGGCAAAGATCCTATCCTCGGGACAAAAAATCAACATCATCAAAAAGGATGTTTCCTTCCCGCCCACCTGGGCAAAATCAACTGCTACAATTTCTTCAACTCTCTAAAAAAAAGACAGATTAATATACCGGCGAGATAAATCGCCCAAACAATTTGCTTACCCGGTAGTCCGCAGATTGTGTATTTCCTGCGGTAGCTCTTTGTGGTCGCTGGAGAGATTCCCACACGGCTCGCATGTGTTTGAACTTCTCCCAAATTTTGCTGTTGTAGTGGTTGGTGTCGACAGCGTCCCATTCCACCGATAACTTATGGTACTGCTCGATTGTTAGATTCGGCTTCGCTAAAAACACTGATCTTTTTGTCAGTTTCTCACGGGTATGCTCTGAAAATTTTGTTGCCATCGTTCCTTTGTTGTGTTCGTCGAGAAGTCATTGGGCTGTCGTTATTGTGTGCTGGCCACTAATGATGTAGTACTTGATTGATTTTCTATTCTCCGTCTGAACCTTCCTCATTTGTTCCGGTGTTGTGATCCACACTTTGTCAACGCCTTTGTTTCTCTCGTAATATGCGCACAAAACAGCATTATGTGGAACGGTGTAAGAATTGTCGTCCTTCATCTTCTCCATGAGCTCAGCTACACGTTCCTGGTTGAGTGGCATGTAATTGAAGTTTGGGCTGACACTGCAATACTTAACCCTACACTTATAAATCCTATCATCCAACATCATTTCCTTGTGGCTTATTGCAGCATGGGATGCCACAGGTGCAACTGACAAAACGATCAAGTATTTTCTTCTACGTTCCGAATCAACATGTGTGAGCCCCGATTGATGCTGTTCTAATGTTGTCGGCACACTCTTCCAGCTCCGAAATTTTCTAAGCAAATTGAACGTGATCTGTAAAGAACCTGAGACCAAGCCACCTTCTCAATCTCCTTTATGATGTCGTTGTGTTCTTCTTCAATGTGAAGAGGGACGATTGCTCCACTTGTGAATTTTCTGTATTGTGAAGCAATATTTCCTGAGAATACACCTACTCGATGAGTCTGAAGATCTTTGAAGTAGACATCCAGTTGGATCCCCTCCATAGATGGGCTTTCGCTGAGTTGAAGAAGAACTCCACGATCAACATCATTAATGAACACGTGAACGTCATTATCCACAAGTCGACAAGACCACCCAAAATTAATGTTGTAACTGACGACCTCTGGATTCGAGAACGTGACATTGGATGGAACAAGGCATATGTGTCGAGCATCGTTCAATCTTGGTTCACAGCATGCTTTCGGATGCTTGACTAGCACACCCACTTTCCATTGTTTTGTTTGTCCATGCGATGTGACAGAGGTTAGTTTGACAGCAACCATGGTTGTTCCAATGCGCTTCCCGTTTAGTTTGAAATATGGCCAAGTTGATTCCAGAATCCCCCTGCCCATCTCTTCTCCTGCTCTCGTCTTCAATGTCACCTCAATTCCACATCTGAATACAAAAAAGATTAGTTCAAGCACATATCCGAGTAGAATAGATTTTATTTTAATTCTTACCCAGAATTTGACGACGACTCCATACTAATGACTCGATCTCCTTGTTTAATTAAATCGTCCTTCTGCAAAATAATACACTATGAATACAAATCATATAAAAACGCACACACACTTGTATAAACCCGAATATACAAAAATAATACACAGAGAGAAGTGGACGGAATTAACTGTCCAAAGCTCACATTTGTGCTAGTGCAAAAGAAAGATAACATTTGGTTTTAGAACCACCACAAATGTGAGCTCTGGACAGTTTTACATAGATTCCTAACTTTTACTCGAAATATTATAATAAGATGATAAAAATAAATAAAATGAGATATGCAACTTATATATACTAATACACATATATATTCACATGAAAGGTGCGGCGGGATTAATCTCGCCACCCCTTCAATGCCTCCTGAAAGAGTGGGCGGGATTAATCTCGCCACCTTTCTGGAGCCCTTGAACGGGAGTGCAAAATTAATCCTACCACCCTTCTCGGTCTCAAAAAGAACTTGGCAAGATTTATTTGCCACACCCCTTCAGTGACTCCAGAAAGGCGGTGGGATTAATCTCGCCCACCATGTAAGGGACGGTGAAATGAATCACGCCACCCTTCCCAGTCCCCTCCATTGGTATGTTGTAAACCTTTTACGTCTCAGACAGAAACATTTAGGATTGGTCCAACTCACCAATGGAGAAAAAAGGAAGGGTGGTGGGATTCATCCCTTCAACAGGCATTGAAGGCTCGGTGGGATTAATCCCACCGCCCAGGCCCTTCAGGCAGGGCTTTGGCGGCGGGATTAATCCCACCCGATTCTGCACAAGGCAACGGGATTAATCCTGCCACCCAGGCCCTTCACTCGGGCCCTAGGCGGCGAGATTAATCCCCCCAGACACCAATGCCCTGTGCGGAATCGGGCGAGATTAATCCCACAGCCTAAGCCCTTCATGCAGGCCTTTGGCGGCGGGATAAATCCCGCCCGATTCCGCACAGGGCATCCGTAGGCAGCGGGATTAATCCCCGCCCATGAGGCTAACCGAATAGCCTGAAGGGCGGCGGGATTAATCCCGCCGCTACACACGTCTCACCATATAGCGCGGCGGGATTAATCCTACCGTTACACACGTCTCACCATATAGCGGCGGGATTAATCCCGCCGTCGAGGGGCTAACCATATAGCGGCGGGATTAATCCCGCCGCTACACATATATATATGTATATGTGTGTGTAGGAGAGTGCGTGTGTGTGCCAGAGATAGACAAATCAAATAAAATTATACTGATACACCACACATATGTATATATATATGTATATCGTATGTGTGTGCTAAATAAATTAAATTATATAGATACACACACACATATATATATGTATATGTTATTTATGTATATGTATATATATATATATACAGGAGTGTGCGTGTGTGTGCGAGAGATAGATAAATAAATAAAATTATACAGATACTGGTACACATAATATATGTATGTATATATGTACATATATATATATATATATATATATATATATATATATATATGTGTGTATATGTATATCGTGTGTATGCGTGTGTGAAACAAATAAAATCATATAATAAACACACACACACACACACACATATATATACAGGAGTGTGCGTGTGTGTGCAAGAGATACAATTAACAAATCAATAAAATTATACAAATACACACACACACATATATATATGTGTATATATATATATATATGTATAGGAGTGTGCGTGTGTGTGCGAGAAATAGATAAATAAATAGAATTATACAGATACTGGTACACATAATATATGTATGTATATTATATGTATATAGGTATATATGTGTGTGTGTGTGTGTGTGTATCGTGAGTATGCGTGTGTGAGCGAAACAAATAAAATCATACAGATAAACAGGAGTGTGCGTGCGTGTGCAAGAGATAAAATTAATAAATTAATAAAATTATACATATACACAAACACAAACACACACAGATATATATATATATATATATATATATATATATATATATATATATATGTGTGTGTGTGTGTGTGTGTGTGTGTGTGTGTGTTGTGTATGTATACGAGTGTGCGTGTGTGTGCGAGAGATAGAGATCTATAGAGAAGAGAGAGAGAGAAGGATATATTATGTCACACAGATATATATGTGTGTGTGTGTGTGTGTGTGTGTGTGTGTATACAAATAGAGATCTAAATTATATTATTAAGATATACACACATATAAATATATATGTGAATAAAAATAAATAAATAAACTCAGAGGAGTGTGCGTGTGAGAGAGAGAAAGAGAGATCTCACTTGTGTGAGAGAGAAGGAGATTTCGCCGCCCGCCGCCGCCGCCTTACAAACCCTAGGAATATACTTAAAACCTAAAAGGAATAGAATATATATTAACCCTAATTGAATATTCCTTTTAAGAATATACTTAAACCCTAAAAAAATAAATTATAGATTTGCCCTAAACGAATATTCTTTCATTATATTATCAGCGTGTGCGTGTGCGTGGGTGTATCACATACACCCCAAGAATAAATATCATGCAGGGGTTTAACACGTGTGTGTCCATGAGAGTGTTAAAGTTTCACGTGCAGCGATACATATATACACACATAGTATTATACACATAGACATACATACATATTAGTACATATTAATATTAGAGAGACAAAGTACAGGATCATGTATGATGTGTATGTATAAGAGAAGAGTGACAATACATATTATGGATCATGCATGGTGTGTATGTTTGAGAGAAGAGAGACATACATATTTACATGGATCATGCATGGTGTGTATATATGAGAGAAGAGAAAGAGTGTTAACAAATTAAATTCATACATATTGCATTATTAGTACACACATATACATACACATGTGTATACACACAAACATAAACACATTTACATGTGTAAATTCAATGTGTTACATAGGGTTTAGGGTTTAGGGTTAGGATGGATCATGCATGGTGTTTATATATGAGAGGAGTGAGTGTTATACACAATATACATTATACATATTAGATAATATTGTAACATCAGTACATATTATGGATCATGCATGGTGTGTATGTATGAGAGAAGAGACAGGCTACATATTATGGATCATGATCATGCATGGTGTGTATGTATGAGAGAAGGGATTATGCATGGTGACACTGTGTATGTATGAGAGAAGAGATACAGTGTTAACAAATGAAAATCGTACACATTGCATATATTAGTACACATATATACATACACACGTGTATACACACAGACATACATATATATTACATGTGTAAATTCAATGTGTTACATACACACACACTGAGTACATATAGATCATACATGCGTTGAACATGATGTTTTTTAATAAAGAAGCAACATATAATTTCTCAAGTTTGGTTTTAGGGCAATGTGCATGTGTGTGCGTGTGCACGTGTATATATAAATTTTATATATATGTGCAAAACAAACATCGAATAATTAAGAAAATAATATAATATACACACTATGAACATATTTAAATTATACATAATAATATATGATTTTATCTAATATATAGCCATATTTAGTTTTAATAATATATATTAATTTAATATTGATAATAAGGTTTAACATAGGAATATTCTTAAAATAATAACAAATTAATTGAGAAAAATCCCATTAATATATACAAATGTAGAATAATTACTGAAATATTTAAGAATAAGACTAATTTATATTATGATAATCAGGTTTAATATTGGAATATCTTTGAATATTAAGAAAATAATAAAGAATATCCCATTAATAGTAGGAAATGTAAATTAATTACTCGAGTAATTAAGAAAATAATAATAATAAACAGACTATGAATATATTTTAAATGATACATAATAATATATCAATTTATTTATTGTATTAGTGTATATATATATAATATAAACTTAATAATATATACTTGAATATTAAGAATGTAGAATAATTACAAAAATTTTCGTAATATTAAACAGCTTGAAGCACTTGAATAACATTAAATGCAATTTTATAACACTCATTGGAATTGGAGAGTATATATGTCAAACTGTCGGTTATTTGTTTCCACTCATCTTAAATTTTCTTTTCTGTTATTTTAAAATTTTCGAATTTCTGACATAAATATTGTCAGTCTGACATGTAAATTTGAAAATGCACTTAATTTCCCACCCAAATTCAGATCTGGTTCTTTCTCCGGCAAGGGTTTCTTCATTTCTTTATTTTTCACTCTTCAGATTTTCTTTTTTTCTTCTTAATGATCAGCTCAGGAGCGACATTAAATTAGGTGCGTTATTGTTTATAGGAAAGCACGGCGCCTTCAGTGTTTTTTACAAAGTAAGTATTATAAACAAATTTAGATATATTTATAAAAGATTCACTCTCTTACATTCTCTCTTAAATTTTAGAATTTACGGATTTAGGTGTCATAGTTTTTACTATGACTCCTCTTTACTTTGGACGTTGACTGTTGTTACCTACTGTACTATGTTGACAAGCCCTAGATGTAGTGAGAAACAGCCCCGCTTAGTGCACTTAGGTGTTTAGGGGTAGTCCGGCCGGCTATCCTTAGATATCTCGAGAAACTCTAAGCGAAGGTAGCACTTACCTTCTAGAAACTCTTAACCCTCGTTTTCCGTGTCCCGGTTGGATTAATGGCTAGTTCTGGTGAGTTCGGCATGTCGAATATGCTTAGAAACACCCCCAGGTTTGACAAGTTAGGTTTAGGGGTCGATGGATAACTCACCAAGTAAGTTCCCTCTGGGAATGAGATTTCAGTGCTAGCCCACTTATGTAAACAGGAAAACAGGGGGGGGGGGCCTCTGTCACATAAATAAGTAGTATATAGGAGTGAGGGTTCCTGGGTTCATGACTGAGCTCGTTACTCTTTCTCCCGGTGCAAGCTCTAGCTTGTGTCGTCAAGGCACAACCCTCTGTTGTGCCGCCCTAACTTCCAGATGCCAGGGGTACGTCCCACCTTCGGGGTAGCTTACCCTTAACGTTGGCGAATCCATGCCTGGGAGGTCTTGTCGGAATGCACGTTCCAAGAGGCAGAGGTTGAGGCTTGTCTCCAGCCTCCTCCTCCACGTCAAGCTAGGTGTAGCACTCACCAAGCAAGGCACATCCGTGTCCTTGTCCAACTGTGGGCGTGGGATCTTGTTTGACAGGTTCACGTTACCTTCCTGAGGGTTCATTGAGGGGTTCTAGAGTTGGCATTTAGGAGCCACGTTTGTGGTACTTGGTGCAACTCTTGAATCTAAGGGCTATGGCATGATAGCCCACATCGGGAAGGCAGTGTCACATGGAGATGTGACACTGGGCTAAACGTCACATGGTACAACGCCTGAGGCACGCCCTTTGGGGTTATGTCATGGGCTTGTCGCCAAGGGGTTGGATACTCTAGCAAACAGGCATGCTTGTGCTTGCACTAGGGTGCTAAGCCTTGGGCATCCGCTCAAGGGAGGTTAGGTCTCGTAACTAGGTGTGCTTTGGCACACTTGGCTAGGGGAGTGTTCTCCTTGGAATCCAGGGTTGAACAACCTAAGCTCATTAGCAGAAGCCCTTTTGAGGCACTCGCAAGGTCATGTGCTTAGGGTTATCCCAAACCTAGCCTTAGGGAGTTTGCTTAGCAGAACACTCGTGTCGCCTACGGCACACACTCGTGTCCTCACTAAGTACTAGCCCTAGGTCTAGGGTATAACTTGGCCACTCAAACCCTTAGGGGTTAGTCGTGGTTCAGGGTACCCCTTGTCGCCCTAAAGGGGTTGTACTCCCGGATGAGGGTGATTCCTCAAGGGGTAAGTGACGATGCCTTAGCTCTGTCAGGGGTATGTGTGGAACACACGTCTCCTTGATGGGGGTTAGGGCATGAGCCTGTCTAGGTCTTCTAGGGCAAGACCCTAAGTCAACTAGGGTTATCCCTCAAGGGTTTTGGGGGTAGACACTCTAGGGAGACTTAGGCTAAACCCTAAGTCAACTAGGGTTATCCCTCAAGGGTTCTGGGGGCAGACATTCTAGGGAGACTTAGGCTAAACCCTAAGTCTCTGTCCACTTGGGCATTAGAGTCTAACCCTAGGGGTCGTTGGGGTTGTTCTGGGAAACTTAGCGTTGCTCACACAGGGTGATGACGCCAAATGGCCACCTGGCAGCCACGTGTTGTGTTGGCCCTTTGGGTTAAAACTCTGACAATTGGTATCGGAGCCTATTCTCTGCGGTCAGTAGGACTACCTAAAGTGTAGTGTATTTTAGGGTTTAGTTAGTTCTAAATTTTGAAGTACTCTATCACTTTCGGCTAATGTCTGAATTCTGTGGAGAGTTGGTCCTGAGATCTATAACTCTTCAAGAACATCTACTTAATAAGTGGGTGTGGGTTATGGACTCCAATGTCGAAGGTAGCACTCGGAAGGCAACTTCCAAGTTGCATGCCAGGTTACGTTTTTCTAGGTTACTTACCTTAAGGTTCCAGGTTACTTTACCATATTTTCCACAAGACATGGTGTGTTAGTTTGTTCTGGCTTACAAACTAAGTCTTGTGAAGTGGATCATGTGATATGCTAAGCTTACCATTATTGAAAATTTTTCTTTTTCTTTAAGGTGTTTGAATTTGGGATAACACATGATTTGGAAACAGACATGTCCTTTGAGTTTTGGCTTATGTCAAGATTCAATATCGATCCAACTGTAGTGTTCAAACGGGGAAAGACTTATGTTCAGAAGTGCATCTTTGACTTCGGGAGAAGGGGCATATTCAAACATAAGAATGAACACTACATTTTGACATAAAGTGTAAAATAAGCTCTTATTATAGTGCATGTTCCGAGAGTGTAACTCTAGAAGCAGACTATGGTGATGAACTTATAATACAATGAATGTCAAATATTAACATATGATAAATATGTTAAGCAATGGGTTTGAAGATCCAATGTAGTCAAAGTATTGTCTGATGTTCGCAATATTTTGATGACGCTAGCTGCAAGTAACATTAGGTGGAATAGTTTACTAAGTTCAAGTCACCTAATTTGAACAAGTACAACTTGAAACCTTAGTTAGTTGTAAGCGCGCACTCTGTATTCAAGTTAGCTAGCTCGACTAACTTGATTATGAAGTTGTCTCATAAGGATCATGAGAAACTTCGGATAATAGCTAGAGATTTCGTTATCTTACCAATATCGGTTTTGGGATAGATGGCATGATCTATCAGAAAGAGAAATGTTGGAAACATACGTTTACATTTTCAGTTTACTGAGTAATGAAGGACTTGCATAGTGAAGGCGTTCGGCGCACACTTGTGCATTTTCATTATTAACTCTTTAATATTGAAATTTGTAACGTTGTTTGCAATGTGGGGATAAGCTCTTGAACAAGGGTGATTCCTTGTTAAGAAGAGCATGATTTGGGATTTCCACTCTGCTTATTGACTAAGTAAGGAAACTTGCTAAGTTTAATAACTTATGTTGGTGATTCAAATGAGCAAAAGTAGTCGGATATCATTTTGGAGGTTTAAGTGCATGTACCTCCTCAGAGATCGGTATTCGATGAGAATTGAAGGTATTGTTTCAATATCAATTTCATTTTAGAGTCGAATACGATTATTCAAAAGACGGTTTCTTGACTCTGCATCATGGTCGAAAATGTGGGCACTTAAAGAACAAATAAAGTATGTATCTTCAATCTTTCGGAATATTGAAAAATAGAACTATTCTTGACTCAAGGTTTGATTGTATTCCTTGGGTTAGTTGTTAGTTCTATCTCAAGGTTTGATGGTGTTCCTTGAGTTGGTTCAATATTCTTGAAGTGAAGTAGCGGGATTAGCTCAAGAAGATGGTGTCCCTTCTTGATGATTATAGTTCAAGGTTCGTCCAATATCCGGTTCGAGAATATGAGGTTTCCTATCACCTCATCTGTTGAGATATTTATATTCTAAACTTTGGCAGAATTTGTGACAATCTTTTCAAGATTGGTTATAAATGACTTGTCAAAGTATAGTATGATATCTCTTCAATATTGAGTTTGGAGCGCTCAATATCAAACTGTTATATCACATGATGTGGCCGTAATCATATAATATAAAGACTCAAGTGGATTTGAGTCTGACACTTTGGTAAGGCACTACCTTAGTGTTATAACTTGAAACGTGTTTTCAAGTTAGTTGAGAAATGAGACATTTCTCAATACATTGCTTGAGGGGCAATGTGTCACTTTCTGGATTGCTAGGTGTCTAGAGTGAATAATGTATCTTAGTTCAATGTACTGAACTAGATATTTTATTCATGTTTGGGGAGATCTATTGAAATATAAGGTATGACTAAAACATGAAGTTGATCTAACACTTCAGTGTTATGATAGCATTTATGTGGAGGTTTATATCTTACTAAATCAATTAGATGAACCAGACACTAGTTCATGATTCCTCTTAGTCTCTGAACAAAGTTCCTCGAAATACTGTCGTAACATTATATTTCCGTCTCAAAATTGAAGTTCGGTTCATGTAAACTAAGACCATATCTATAATGTAGTTGTAGCATTTCGATAAATTGATATGATTGTAAGTTTATATCCACTAGTATAACAACTAGTTGATAAGCTTAGGATTTGAACGTTAAAACGATCATTATCCATTCGAGAGTATCAATATCGAAATTGACTATTTATAGAATAAGGATTAGTTTTAAAAGATGTTTATCAAAAACACTAGTTGTTTCAATTAGTGAAATGCTATACTTCGGTATAGTGTTGAAAAACATTTACGAAATAAGTTTAAGAGTTGGAAATAAATATAATGTTACGGAGGCGTACAGTATTACGAGTTCAGGGAGACTCTTATCGTGAAAACTAAGTTTTAAAATTCCGTATTTTGAACTTAGTACGATAAGGAGTTAGGAATTATTGAATGGCACCTAGTATGTTGTGCTCTTTGGAGAATGAGTACAATGAGGTACTAATTAAGACAAAGATTGTTGATAAAGGCATTAGAGATGGGTTGAATTTCCTGGTTTCCACGTTGGTTTATAAGAAAGGTATGTTAGCTTATCTGGTCCCTGAACTGGTCGGTGTTATGAAAGAGTACAAAGTTGGTTGTGAAAGATGAATGGCAGTTGGCAAGACCTTGTTGTATACATGTGTACAGCCATGCGCCTCTGTGATCGCCTCTGGCCAGATTGACATGTTTACAAAGAACAGGGTTTTACGACTTGTACTCTTATATCGGAAAAGAGCTTGATTCCGATAAAAGTCTCATACTTAGTCTTGCGTAACTATATACTAATGAGAGATAGGTATAGTAGCAGACCCTTATGAAAAGGGGTAATGAGAAGCACCGAGGGATGCAGAGATGTAAGCTATAATATTGTAACATGTGGAGATGTGGGACCATTGGAAAATCAAAAGAAATGCGTAGGTGTTTGGTCAAGCATTTGAGAAGTGCTTGTTGTATGTTAGACGACAGAGGTCGTCAACAGCATTTAATATTAAGGAATAAAGCAAGTCTTTATTTCTTGTTAACCAAGGGGCCGGCAACAACACTAACTAGAGGCCTCCAATATAAATTCTAGTTAAGTAAAGAAATTAACCAGTGTTGTGTGCGTCGGGTGACAGACTTTGCAGACGTGCAAAAGGTCTCCAGGTGACTTCATGTCGCAGGTGGTGCCTCCGGCAGCTGGGTTTACGACTCAGTGAACGACGGTTCTGAAGTACTTGGCTTCGCGTAATGCAAGGGGGGTAATGAAATTATGTGAACTTTTGGCTAACTCCGCATAGAGTGATATGTTAGTTTTGGTTAGTTTTTTCTAACATTATCTAGTCTTGGAGTTGGACGTCAACGAGGACGTTGACATTTTCAAAGGCGGGGAGTGTGTCATAGTTTTTACTATGACTCCTCTTTACTTTGGACGTTGACTGTTGTTACCTACTGTACTATGTTGACAAGCCCTAGATGTAGTGAGAAACAGCCCCGCTTAGTGCACTTAGGTGTTTAGGGGTAGTCCGGCCGGCTATCCTTAGATATCTCGAGAAACTCTAAGCGAAGGTAGCACTTACCTTCTAGAAAACTCTTACCCTCGTTTTCCGTGTCCCGGTTGGATTAATGGCTAGTTCTGGTGAGTTCGGCATGTCGAATATGCTTAGAAACACCCCCAGGTTTGACAGGTTAGGGTTTAGGGGTCGATGGATAACTCACCAAGTATGTTCCCTCTGGGAATGAGATTTCAGTGCTAGCCCACTTATGTAAACAGGAAAACAGGGGGGGGGGCCTCTGTCACATAAATAAGGTAGTATATAGGAGTGAGGGTTCCTGGGTTCATGACTGAGCTCGTTACTCTTCTCCCGGTGCAAGCTCTAGCTTGTGTCGTCAAGGCACAACCCTCTGTTGTGCCGCCCTAACTTCCAGATGCCAGGGGTACGTCCCACCTTCGGGGTAGCTTACCCTTAACGTTGGCGAATCCATGCCTGGGAGGTCTTGTCGGAATGCACGTTCCAAGAGGCAGAGGTTGAGGCTTGTCTCCAGCCTCCTCCTCCACGTCAAGCTAGGTGTAGCACTCACGGCCAAGCAAGGCACATCCGTGTCCTTGTCCAACTGTGGGCGTGGGATCTTGTTTGACAGGTTCACAGTTACCACCTGAGGGTTCATTGAGGGGTTCTAGAGTTGGCATTTAGGAGCCACGTTTGTGGTACTTGGTGCAACTCTTGAATCTAAGGGCTATGGCATGATAGCCCACATCATGGAAGGCAGTGTCACATGGAGATGTGACACTGGGCTAAACGTCACATGGTACAACGCCTGAGGCACGCCCTTTGGGGTTATGTCATGGGTTTGTCGCCAAGGGGTTGGATACTCTACAATAGGCATGCTTGTGCTTGCACTAGGGTGCTAAGCCTTGGGCACATGCTCAAGGGAGGTTAGGTCTCATAACTAGGTGTGCTTTGGCACACTTGGCTAGGGGAGTGTTCTCCTTGGAATCAAGGGTTGAACAACCTAAGCTCATTAGCAGAAGCCCTTTCATGAGGCACTGCAAGGTCATGTGCTTAGGGTTATCCCAAACCTAGCCTTAGGGAGTTTGCTTAGCAGAACACTCGTGTCGCCTACGGCACACTCGTGTCCTCACTAAGTACTAGCTCTAGGTCTAGGGTATAACTTGGCCACTCAAACCCTTAGGGGTTAGTCGTGGTTCAGGGTACCCCTTGTCACCCTAAAGGGGTTGTACTCCCGGATGAGGGTGATTCCTCAAGGGGTAAGTGAATGCCTTAGCTCTGTCACGGGGGTATGTGTGGAACACACGTCTCCTTAATGGGGGTTAGGGCATGAGCCTGTCTAGGTCTTCTAGGGCAAGACCCTAAGTCAACTAGGGTTATCCCTCAAGGGTTTTGGGGGTAGACACTCTAGGGAGACTTAGGCTAAACCCTAAGTCAACTAGGGTTATCCCTCAAGGGTTCTGGGGGCAGACATTCTAGGAGACTTAGGCTAAACCCTAAGTCTCTTGTCCACTTGGGCATTAGAGTCTAACCCTAGGGGTCGTTGGGGTTGTTCTGGGATACTTAGCGTTGCTCACACAGGGTGATGACGCCAAATGGCCACATGGCAGCCACGTGTTGGCCCTTTGGGTTAAAACTCTGACATTAGGAATGCATTAGGATTATAATATATTCTGTTAGGGATTTATCCCATTTAAATATATTTCTAACTTAATATTCTCGATTAGCCGGGGTGGCGGGAATTAATCCGGCCATTTTTTTTTTTGCCTCTTTGAAGAGGTGGCGGATTAATCCCGCCACCATCTTTTGATAGCTATGGCAGAATTAGTTCGGGAATGCTTCTCCGCTTCTTAAAAAAAGCGGCGAGATTAATCCCGCCGATAACTCTCTCAACTGATAAAGATTTACTTGAATTTATTAAAAAGAGTTGTCGGCGGGATTAATCTCACCAATCATTTTAGGAGGCAGAGAAGGGGTGGCAGGATTAATCTCGCCACTACTTCCCTGTTTTAAATATTTGTGGGCAAGATTCATCCTGAATCTCTTTGAAATCATAATTTTGGAGAGAGTTGTGGGCGGGATTAATCCCGCCGTTTATTCCCTGTTGTCAGAGTTGTGGGCAGAATTAATCCCGCCGCTTATTCTCCGTCGTCAGTGTTGTGGGCGGATTAATCCCGCCCCCTCTTCCTCATCGGAGGGATTTGTGGCGGGATTAATCCCGCCGGTACTTCCTCGTCGGAGGGAGCCCGCGGCAAGATTAATCCCGTCAGTACATCTTCGTCGAAGGGAGCCCGCGACGGGATTAATCCCGCCACCTCTCTTCAACAAGGAAGTACCGGCGACGGGATTAATCCCGCTGACTCTCTCCGATGGGGTAGAGTCAATGGCGGGATTAATCCCGCTGACACTCTCCGATGGGGTAGAGTCGACGGCGGGATTAATCCCGCCGACTCACTCCGATGGGGTAGAGTCGACGGCGGGATTAATCCCGCCGACTCACTCCGAAGGGGTAGAGTCTGTGGCGGGATTAATCCCGCCCATCAGTTGTATTAATAAAGCATGAGATATTATCTTTATACATAATTATGTATTATTGCACATGCATATTATTAAGTAACCGCAGTTATGATTTCTTAGAAATATAACAAACAGATATCATAAATAACACATTTATTTATGTGCAGTACAATATGTATAATACTGGAGATAAAGTATGTCTTCTTCGGAACAACGAGATAGTTGGCACTGGAACTGTGGAAGTTCGAGATGATAATGCATCATGTCACAATATTACCCAAGGATCTTGTGTGTACGTATGGGTGAACACCATTTTCAAGCATGTTGACATTCTGGGAATGGAATTTGAGGAGGGTTCTCTTGTATTGTGGAATTTGGATGAAGTCAAGGCTGACACAGAATATACAGAGTCACAAACAAACAGTAGCACGAGTTTTCCAGATGATGGCTTGCTGCTTTGATGGATGAGGTGATTCTCTTTCTTCATGAGATTGAGGTTGGGAGAGGCATCATCACAGCTATAAATCCAATGGAAGCAGTGTCAAAAAAAGAAACTAGGGTCCGACTTCGTGGGTGTAGTTGTGACAAAGGTTTCACCTAATGGCACATTGCATCCTGAATCCCTCGTGAGGTGACGAACATCTGAATTAAGACGGCAAGATGGTTCAACATATTCTAAGTTGGATTTCAATAATAACAACCCGAAAGAACAACTCATATTTGAAGAGGTTCCTTACATTGGTCCTATTGTAAGAAAAAGGCGATTCATGGGTTGCAGATCTTCTCCTGCATGTTTCATCAAGAGGGTGAAGATGGATCCTACATCTTCTGAAAGTGTTACGAGCACTGCTGCAAGAAGAAGTGTTGTCAGATGGCAGACCGGAATGAAATTACCCAATGTAGACATGTCTTTCGTACGCTCACCCAAAAACAAAGGCATGAGTTTGTATATGCTGCACTAACTGGGTGTATTGATGGAATGGCCTCGAACACAAGTTATCAGAGTACATCCATGGTATTTAATAAGGTGGCCATCTGCTTCAAAGCTTGGTACAGTATATACGGGATCCCAAAGACCACGTTCTACCGTCGGAGGGATGAGTGGCTAGATGGAGCGCGAACTTCAGTACATGGGAACACTCGCTTGGTCAAAACCCGCTCTCACATTATGGCAGCCATAGAGATACTCAAGGCTTTTGTGGAAGCAAATGCAGACAGGATGCCTCACAAATGCTGAACCACAAATGCAGGGGTCAGGGAAAATCTCAAGGTTTTGCCTTCGATCTACACTCAATTGAAGCTGTGTGAAGATGTGAACAAGTGCCTCAGCTTGATGGGGCTGCAAGCAATCTGCACTGGTACCTTCAACAACATATGGAATACTCATTTTAAGGATGTGGAGATTGCAAACACTCTAGCTTTTCCAAGTGTGACACTTGTACATCATTGAAGGCTGCAGAGGCTTGTGCAAAAACCCTTGGTGGAGATCACTGCCATTCAAAAGAAGATGGAGGCCCACATGATTGCACAACAAACTTGCCGGTCTCAGTACTATGCACACCGCATGCTTTCTGTGTCACGCCCATCAGAGTACCTGTGCTTGATCCATGACAAGATGGATCATTCAAAGACCATCATTCCAAAGCTCATTGCAACACCAAAGTGCCTTGGAAATGTCATGAACCTTTGCACTTCCACATCACTACTAGCTTCTATATCATCTGCGCTCATTGATGTCATTTCAATCTCCTCTCACCACCTTGTTTTAGGCCAAAAAGGTGTTGTAATTCTGTACTTGTGACAAATGCCTTTCTAACTCTCAAACAACAATCTTCAATAGTCAACCACATGCTTATACAGTTCAAAGTAACTAGTTGCCTTATTAAAATTCTTTGGCATCGATTTTTGAACCCATGTCACATATTTTTTGATGCCATCATTAATAATTAGCTTTTATTCCTTGAGTTGGGCACTCAATGGAATAGGGTCTGGTTATCCTTCTGGGAGAAGTGGTTTTCCATCCTCTCCACTTTTGAAGAACATTAAACTCTCTTTCAGTAACCACTCCTGCTCTGATGGCCGTAACTTTTACTGCATAATAGGTATACCATCTCTTATAAAGAAAAAGAATTGTGTGGACAAGGTAACCAGTTAAAAATTGCTCCCTCTTTGATATACTCCTTAAGAAACTTTTTAAAGTCTGGCACCTTAATCACAAGTAAAGCACAACTTTTTTTTGAAGATGCAATGTTTAAAAAGATCCATCATATGTGGTAAGGTAAGTGCGCTTGTTTTTTTGTAAAGTTGAAGACCTTGCTGAAAAATGCATCAATATCTTTATGAGTGTGACTAACCATAAGAAAATTGAGCGTGATTGTCTCAAACATGCCTTTGGCAACAAGCATTGACAAGTATGTTAGTACATATTTAAAAAATAAAGTAAGTATGAGCTTTAGAAACCCTTAACTAAAATGATTTACCTATTTTTGTTTCTCGCCTACATAATTATCCATTTATAAAAGCAAATGATGAGAAAAGCTTATTTAATGTTGAGAACACGTGTACACTATTGTGAGCTAAATCCTTCCACAAACCAGAACACTCAACAGGCCATTTGTTTTTTGGCAGGCTGCTAACAATGCCTCTCATATTCCCAAGTAATCTCAAGTGCATACGTGTTCATGAGAGCATTATGTAAAGGTTGAAGGTGTTGTTTCTTCACTTTGAGATCACCTATAAGACTTATTTGTGAGTGGGCTTCAAGGTTTCTGAAACACATGGTCAATGACCTAATAGTGAAATTAGAGTCATTAACCAATGTGGAAGTGAAAAGTGTCCATATGTGTCCATGTGTTAGCACACATGTCAATGAAATCGGAAGTTTCATGACATTTCCAAACACTTTGGTGTTACAACGAGCTTTTGGAATGCTAGTTTTTGAATGATCCATCTTGTCATGGATCAAGCACAAGTATTTTGACGGACGTGACACAGAAAGCATGCGGTGTGCATAGTACTGAGACCGACAAGTTTGTTGTGCAATCATGTGGGCCTCCATCTTCTTTTGAATGGTAATGATCTCCACCAAGGTTTTTACACAAGCCTTTATAGCCTTCAATGATGTACAAGTGTCACACAAAAAAGCTAGAGTGTTTTGCAATCTCCATATCCTTAAAATGAGTATTCCATATGTTGTTGAAGATTGTACGGAGCCCCATTAAATTGAGGTACTTGTTCACATGTTCACACAACTTCAATTGAGTGTAAATTGAAGGTAATTTTCCCTAACCTCTGCATTTGCGGTACAGCATTTGTAAGGCATCTGTTGTATTTGTTTCCACAAAAGCCTTGAGTATCTTTATGGCTGCCATAATGTGAGAGTGGGTTTTGACCAAGCGAGTGTTCCCATGTACTGAGGTACGTGTTCCATCTAGCCACTCATCCCTCCAGTGATAGAACGTGGTCTTTGGAATCCCGTATATAGTGTACCAAGTTTTGAAACATATGGCCACTTTATTAAATACCATGGATGTACTCTGATAACTTGTGTCGAAGGTCATTCCATCAATATACCCAATTAATGCAGCATTTACAAACTCATGCCTTTGCTTTTGAGTGAGCATACGAAAGGCATATCTATATTGGGTAATTTCATTCCGGTTTGCCATCTGACAACATTTCTTCTTGTAGTAGTTAATTGTGGAAATGCTAGCAACACTTGCCGAAGATGTGGGATCCATCTTGACCCTCTTGCTAGAACTTGCAAAAGCATATCTACAGCCCATGAATCACCTTTTTCTTACTATAGGACCAATGCAAGGAACCTCTTCAAATATGGGTTGTCCTTTTAGGTTGTTATTATTGAAATCCAATCCTGGATATATTGAATTATCTCGCCATTTTAATTCAGATGTTTGCCACCCATGAGCGATCCAAGATGCAATGTAACCATCAGGTGAAACCTTTATCACAACTACACCCACAAATAGGCCCTAGTTTCTCATCATGATACGCATCACCTCATCCATCACAACAAATAAGTCATCATCTTGTGAACTCGTACTAATATTTGTTTGACTCTGCATTCTCTGTGTTAGCCTTGACTTCATCCACATTGTACAATACAGGAAACCCTCTTCAAATTCTATTCCAGGAACCTCAACATGTTTGCAAATTATGTTCACCCATACGTACACACAAGATCCTTGGGTAATATTTGATATAAAGCATTATCATCTCAACTTCCACAATTCCAGTGCCAACTATCTCATTGTTCCGAAAAAAAATATACTTTATCTTCAGTATTAAACATATTATCTGCACATAAATAATTGTGTTATTTAGGATATCTATTTATGCAATATGCAATAAAATATGAATCAAGGGTGCTTAATATATATGCATGTGTAATAATACATAATTATGTATAAGTATAGATTTTCATGCTTGATTAATACAAGTGGTGGTGGGATTAATTCCGCCACCCTTTCTCCGCCTCCTAGAATGGTGGCGGGATTAATCCACAACTTTTTGAAATTAATTCTATTAGCTCTTCATTGTTTCAGAGAGTTGTGGGTGGGATTAATCCCGCCGCCTTTTTTAAGAAGCAAAGACGCATTGATCAAATTAATTTTGCCACTCCTTTCCCGTTTCAAAAGTTGTGGGCAGAATTAATCCCGTGACCATTTTAAAAGGTAAGAAAGGAATGGCCAAATTAATCCTGCCACCCATCAAGAACTTTTTACGATCTCAGCTAACCGAGAATTTTAAGTAAAGGATGTGTAAATGGATAAATTCCTAGCGGTTTATAATGCAATCTTAATGGATTCTAAACTCTAAATTTTAATTTTAAGAGAGAATATAAGAAAGTGAATCTTTATAAGTTTTCTAAATTTGTTTATAATACTTGTAATAGCACAGAGGGCGCTGTGCTTTTCTATAAACATTAGCACCCAATTTAGTGTTGCTCATGAGGTGATCACTGTCAAGGAAAGAGGAGATATGAAGAAAGAAAATTATAAAAATGAAAAAACGAGAAAAAGAACTAGATCTGGATTTAAGTAGAAAATTAAAATTTTCAAATTTACATGTCAAACTAACAATACTTATGTCAGAATTTCAAATTTTTGATAAGAAAATAAAATTTAAAATGAATTGACACAAATAACCAACTCTCTACATATATACTCTCTGATGTCACGACTCGATACAAAATACAAGATATGGGATATAGGATATGCCGCTAAGATATACTTACAGGATATACCAACATGATATACCTACAAGATATACCAATAGGATATACCTACAGGGATAAGGGACATTATTTTTAGTTCATGCCTAGATTAACTCCTAGAGTATTATTTTTAACTTATGCCTAATTAGCTCTTGGAATTGAGTATAAAAGCTCCACATAATTGTTGTACAATCAATTACTATCAACAACAGTCATTTTACGATCATTCTTGTTCTGTTCTTTATTCTTGTTTTGTTCCTTGCTCTTGAGTCAAGCCTTCTTGTTCTTATCATGCTCTTGGGTCATGGCTTGACAGTTTGATAGTAATTGCTTTTATAGCTCTCCGATTTCTAGTTACTTTTTTTTTTTTGCTTAGTTCTTCTCCCTTGTTTTCCTTCTTTTTTCTTTCACAGATCATGGCAGATTTTAAGCAATTTCAATGCGAGCACCAAATGTTGCTTCATGAGCTAGCCACTTTGCACTAAGTGGTCACAGATCTGCAAGGTTCCACCAACACAACGCATGCAACTGCTGATGCATCCTCTAGGGCTATTGCGCAAGCTCTCTCTCAAGCATCCATGGTTCTCTCTCCATTGAACTCTTCTTCAGAGCCAAAGATTAATATGCCGGAGAAGTTCGGTGACAATCGCACCGATTTCCAAGTTTTCCTAATTAAATTAGGCTTTTTATTGCATGCATAAAGTTAAAGAAGCTCGCACAAGGATCCCAACCAATTTCCGTCTATGCATTCAACTTTCAGCAACTTTGCATAAACATTCCATGGGACGAGGCTGCATTAATCGAACACTTCCGTTTTGGGTTGAGGATGACGTGAAGGACCTTCTCCTACGTTACTGGATGCCCAAACCTTAGCGGAGATCATGCAACATGCTGTTCGCTGTGACAACCGTTTGTTCGAACGTCGTCAAGGAAAAATCCCATCAACAATTCCTGCAAGCCAATCTGTAGTTGTAGCACACATTCCTATGACATCTTCTGGAGTAATTCCTATGGAGATCGACAAATACAAGTGTGGCCCACTTTCAGCTGCTGAGAAGCAACGTCGTCATGATGAGAACTTATGCTTGTATTGTGGTGAAGCATGACACAAGGTGGCAGAATGTCATGTTAAAGCTAGGAAGTTCAAGACGCATAAAGTTGAAGTTGAAGTTCAATCAGAAAATTTCAATGTCCACTTTGTCTAGGAGCCGCAAAGTTGGACGTAGACTCAGGCTCCATTGATGTTGCTCACACCATTTCATCACTTAGGTTTCCTGTACACATTCACTTCAATAATTGAGAGCTCAAGGAGTCTGCCCTATTAAACATAGTGCAAATGCATGCTTCATGGATGACACTTTTGCAGCTCATCATGGCATTCCAATGGTAAAGTTAAAGCGTGTAGTTCTTGTAGAGGTCACAGATGGTTGTTTATTGCTTTTGGCGCAGTTACTCTGCTACCACACCTCTCTTTTACACCCATAGTGCATTCAATTGTTCGATTTTCTTCAACTTAATCAAGACTCGAATGACTCCGATTGTTTTGGGCATGCCATGGTTTGTGGTTGCAAATCCTCAAATCGATTGAAGGATATGACCTTAATGTCTGAGGTAGTACAAGTTATAGGATTGACCATGCCTATTCCTGTATCAATGTTGAAGGTTCCTCCTCACAGGATCCACCTCTGTCAGTTCATCAGCACATTTGCATGCTCTCCTCACTCCTATGCATTCATAGACTTCTGTATAGGGTTCTTCAAATCTTGTACACTTGTCAACATTAAGGTTTTCCCTAATCTTGCCTCTTTTCATTACTCTTCTTTTGTTCCATCCCCAAGATCCTTCCTCTTTTTCATTCATAACTCCCTCCTTCTCCTCTCCTCGTTCTTACCACTACTATGCATGAACTTACCACTAATCATGCTCCTTTTCATCTTTTTGTTTTCAAATAACTCCTACGTCTCTTCCTCTCATGTATCTGACTCTCCTGTTTTTCAATCTCCTTTTCCTTTTCCTACTTCTTCCCTGCCATCCAAGTATCACTTCTTTTAGGACGTTTTTAATAAGCAAAGGCTGCAGTTCTTCCTATTCACAGTCCTACGACTATCCTATCGATTTTGCGGAAATGAAGATTCCACCGTTCGAACCAATTTATGCACTGTCACCTACAGAATTGGAGGTTCTTCACCAATACATCAGGACAACTTAGCATCTGGCTTCATTTGTCACTCAAAGTCCCCTGTAGAAGCACCTTCTTTGTCAAGAAGAAAAATGGGTTTGCGTTTGGTTGTGGATTATAGGGCTTTGAATCAAGTCACCATCCAGAACCGGTACCTGCTGCCATTGATCTCGGTTTTTGATCAGCTATGAAGAGCAAAGTGTTCACGAAGATCGACTTATAAGGGGCCTACAATCTTGTACGAATTGTCCAGCGATGAGCGGAAAATTGCCTTTCGTACAAGGTATGGACACTTCGAGTACACGATGATGCCTTTCGGACTTATAAATGCCCCAGCCGTGTTCTAACATATGGTGAACGACATCTTTCGCAACTTTTTAGATCAATTTGTGGTGAACTACCTTGATGACATCCTGATTTTCTCCAAAGACCAAGCGGCATATGACAAGCATGTATGACTAGTTCTATAGAAGCTTCGCGAGCATGGCCTGTATGCGAAGTTGGAAAAGTGTTTTTTTGACAGGGATACTGCGGAATTCTTGGGCTACATCGTCTCCTGCCGATGTCTCAATGGACATGCACAAGGTGAAGACTATCATGGACTGGGAAAGGCCTAAGTTTGTACGAGACATACAATGTTTCCTTGGCTTCACAAATTTCTACAAGAAATTTATATAGGACTTTTCCAAGCACGTACTTCCCTCACGGAACTCACCAAGCGCATAGGGGATTTATCTTGATCCGACAAGGCGGAACATGCATTCACAGCACTCAAGAACGCCTTTACCATAGCTCCAATTTTAGCACATCCTGATCCTTCTAGTCCCTTCTTAGTTGAAGCAGATGCTTCGGACTTTGCAGTAGGTTCTATCCTATCACAAGTTGAAGAAGACAAGTTACTCCATCATGTAGTCTTTTCACTCTTATAAGTTCCTTTCGATGGAGATAAATTACGAGATTTATGACAAGGAACTCAAGGCCATTGTTGATTCGTTTGAGGAGTGGCGGCACTTCCTGGAAGGTGCTGTGCATCCTATACAAGTTCTTACAGATCACAAGAACATAGAATTTTTTCAAACGGCTCAAGTTCTCAGTTGGTGACATGCTAGGTGGGTAGAATTCCTATCATGTTTTGATTTTATCATCATTTACAGGCATGGTTTTCAGAATGGCAAAGCGGATGCATTGTCTAGGCACTCTTACCTTGCACCGACCCTGATCCTACATATTACTGTCAAAGCAAGTGTTGTTAAGTCCTGATCGATTTTAGCTTGTGGCACTACAGGTTCATTAGGCTTTAGCAAATTCAACACTTCTACAGGGCATCCGTTTGCAATTGGCTACAGATGACTTGGCAAAAATGTTTCTCACACATTAGTCCAGCTCCTCTTCCTTCAGTTCCTGTACAGACTACAAGTTGTTTGCCATACAGGATGGACTCATGTACCGAGAAGGTCTCATGTATGTTCCTATTGGTGTTTACAGGACTCATGTGGTACAGAATTGTCATGATACCCCGGCTACATGACATTTTGGTGTGGCCAAGATAGTACCTAGGTTGCAAGGTTTTGTGAAAAATTTTGTACGGAGTTGTGACACCTGCAATAGGTCGAAGATGCCTTGTCACACGCCCTCTGGTCTTCTTCGTCTCTCTTCATGTTCCCTTTACTCCTTGGAGATCCATTTCTATAGATTTCCTCACAGATCTTCCTTCTTATGGATTTGATGCAATTCTTGTGGTGGTTGACCGTTTCACCAAACAGGCTCATTTCAACCCTGTAACAAGATGACTATAGGCCAGACAACTACTGAGTTGGTAATCCACAAAGTGTTCCAACATTATAGTCTTCCTAAGAGTATTGTTTCTGATCAAGGCCCATAATTCATGTCCAATTTTGGCGAGAGCTTCTCCGGAGTTTACAAGTTAAAGAGAATCTTTTTTCAGGATATCATCCACAAATTGATGGATAGTTAGAACACACGATTCAGACCTTGGAGCAGTATCTTCGCTGCTTCATCAGTTACCAATAGGACAAATAATTGAACCTTCTTCTTATGGCGGAGTTTGCTTACAATAACTCCGTTCACACATTTACAGGCCAGACACCTTTCTTTACTCTTATAGGCTACCATCCACATTTTGACTTTGCTCCTCATACTTCTCCTTCTTTCACTCCTACAGTACAGGATCATCTCTAGCATCTTCATTAGGTACAAGATTGATTTCTAAGTTCATCTTCGGC
Source organism: Selaginella tamariscina (assembly GCA_003024785.1). Taxonomy (NCBI): domain Eukaryota; kingdom Viridiplantae; phylum Streptophyta; class Lycopodiopsida; order Selaginellales; family Selaginellaceae; genus Selaginella; species Selaginella tamariscina. The sequence goes on along the minus strand of PUQB01000222.1, from coordinate 250,093 downwards.
AGGCACAGGAACAGTACAAGCGTCATGCTAATGTTCATTGTCAGCCGGCACTTGCATATAAGATTAGTGATCTTGTGTGGCTTCTTCGTCAGTATATTTGCACCAACAAGCCTTCTTTTAAGTTGGATTTTCAACAATTGGGCCCTTACAGTGCAGCTGAGGTCAATCATGTAACTTTCCAACTAGAGCTACCATCTACTGTGAAACTTCATCTTATATTTCACACCTCTTTGTTGAAACCGTATCATCTTTCTTCTCTTTCTGGTCATGCTTCTTCTGCTCCCCCTGCTATGGTCATTAACGATGAACCTGAGTATGAAGTTATAGCATCCTTGATTCTCATGTTCATCGCTGCCAATTTCAATACTTGGATTGGAAAGGTTATTTGCCTACTGATCGCACTTGGGAATCTGCATCCAATTTACTCCATGCTTCTTTCAAGGTTGCTGCCTTCCATTGACGTTATCTTGCTAAACCAGGTCCTAGGACTTGTGAAACTCGTCCTTAGGGAAGAGGTGTTGTCACGACCCGATACAGAATACAGGATACGACTTATAAGATACAAGATATAAGATACGGGATACAGGATATGCCTATAAGATATACCTACAGGATATACTAACAGAATATACCTACAAGATATACAAATAGGATATGCTTACAGGATATACCTACAAGATAAAGGACATTATTTTTAGTTCATGCCTAGATTAGCTCCTAAATATATTATTATTAGCTTATGCCTAGATTAGCTCTTGAAGTTGTGAGTATAAAAGCTCCGACCTAATTGTTGTACAATTAGTTACTATCAACACCAGTCATTCTTATCTTGTTCCTTGCTCTTGCCTTGCTTTTGAAGTCAAACCACTGTTGTGTATGTGATAACAAATTTATCTCTCTTATTATGTCAAATTACTATGTGTATGTAATAACTTTTCTCTCGCTTTTTTGAATTACTATATGTATGTGAATTTAACTTATTTTCTCTATTCTCTTTTGAGTTATTATGTGTATGTAATAACATATGAAATTTCTTTATCTCTCTTTCACTATATTAAGTTATTGTGTGTATGTTATTGTTACTCTCTCTTTATTCTCTTAACCCAATTGTTATACTTAATTTTGATGAGTTTATTTCTAAGTTGGACTTATTATAATGAACTCATTTGTTATTTTAACTTGACCCTTAACCTAATTATTATTCTTAACCTAATGAGTTTATTCATCCTTAACCATGTGAGTCTAGAATAATTATTAAATTGAATCATCAAAGATAATCGTCAAATTAAGATAACCATATAAAGGAATTTACAATGGCAACTAAATAAAATTTAAAATGACCATTGATGAAACAAACACACAAATTAAACTTATTATATAAGACTAGTGTCAAGCCACAACCGACCCAAAACATGATAAGAACAAAGAAACTTTACACAATGAGATAGATTTATGTGTTATCACACACAATAACTTAAGTAAACTCTTTAACCATATTAAAGTATTAAAGAGGGAGAGAGAAAGTTAAGTTATCACATATTTAATGAGAAAAAGAGTTGTTACATACACATAATAACTTAAAACTTGAAAGAGTTAAGGAAAAAATTACATTAACTTGAGAGATAGTGTTAACTTATCACATAAAGTAATTTAAATTATTAATTAAAGTTAATAATTAAATTAAAAATTTAACTTAAAATAAACTCTCTATGTTAAGAATGACAAATGGGTTATGGTCCAACTTAGGAATAAATTCACTAAATAATTAAATAGACTACTAGTAATATTATATATTAATATATAAATTATACTAGTATAATTAATTAATTAATTAATTAATATAAATTAATGATATATATTTTAGTTTTAAGTAGTTAACAGACATTAACAATAATACGATAACTAATTGACTTTTTGAAGGGGAATAGAATCCAATTATGCAGTATCTTATGATACAAATGTTACAGTTTTACATTTTATATATTTATTTCTCACATACACACACATGTCCAGATAAGTGAGTAAAGGTCTGTAAGTATACAAGCATTGGCACATATGGTTCAATTCAATTTTAGCTTAATTTATGGAATAATATGGCTAATTAAATTAAGACAAATATAATAATCCCTCTGATAACTTATCCCTACTTATATTATCTGATAAGTTATAAATTTTGCGTCTCCACAGTGACTAACTTTTAACTTATAAATTATAGTGAATAAATAAGTTAAAAGTTATCAAATTAAAAAAAAAGAAAAAGAGTGGATGTTACCGATGGTAACATGTGAGATGCCTTAGCGGTAGGCTAAACTTATTTTGGGTCATACAACTAAATATATTAAGCCTTTATGTTTGAATCTCAAATTTATATGCTTATGGTATATATTACTGTGAAAGAAGAACATTTTCACAACTTGTACTACTTATAAAAACCAGTTACTGTAAACATGTAGGAAACATGTCTTGAAAGTGCTAGTAAAAATTAATTCATGTCTTTTA
>PUQB01000222.1:0-246520 GCA_003024785.1 Selaginella tamariscina | reverse complement strand
CCTCAGCGGCAAACTGTTAGTTGTATTTTTATCTTTTTCTATTTTATATTAGCTTAATTTATTACTCAATATACATTAGCTAAAGTTTCTTCTTCATCTTAAGTAAAGCTGCAGTTCTCGAACCACCAGTTACGCTTGGACGTGGAGGTGTTTGAGTAGGTAACTCTTCTGGTCTAATGTTCTCTGCAAGCTTGTTTGTTGCCAACCTAGAGAGTTCGAAACTCTTCTCGGTTCCTATAATATTCCTTCCGAGCTCGACGGCAGCTAACAATGATGACCCGGTTCCGGAACCAATATCCAGACTAGGTCGCCAGGTCTACTGAGACGCTCGATCAAAAGCTGCATGAGTCGAACACTCTTCGGTTGAATCATAATCCTGCACAATCTTCCATTAGGATAAACATAAGCAAAGCACTTCCTTACCAAGCCTCCTGATAACGGTGGCAGTGTCGACGAGGATCGTGTTCGTCAACGCCAAGGGTTTGGCCTCTTCGACTTCTTCTCAGAGCTTTGCAGCACCAAGAGAACTAACAAGTTATCCTGCCACATAGACCAAGTTAAACTTGAACTTGAATAGCTAGCTTACCTTAATTTTGTCACGGTATCCCCAGCCTCGTGCACGGTAGACGCTGTAAGTCCCTGCAACCTCCAAGTTGATTACTGCAGCCGCCTGAATCACCGCCGAAACAGAAGGAGAACTCGCGAAGACGACCATGAAACCACTCGCTGCCAAGTGCATTCCACTGAACTGCAAGGCCTCCTCAAACTTCACCGGATCTAGCTGCACAATGTCCTTGTTGATGCTAGCACCTCCATATACAAGCTCATTGGGCAAGTCGAGGATGATGAGGTTGAAGCCGTATTCACCTACCACTTCCTGGAACAACGTTTGTGACTCAACCGTATGTAGTCTGTCAACCTGTTCTCGGAGCTTGGTGTACACCTCTGTTGGGAAGCACCTGGCTCGAAGAAAGACCTGCTCATCTCCTCCATGTCGCACACAGCTAGGTCGTAGGATCCACGGGATGCAGCCAGGGTCGGGATGAAGGTCATCAGGTCGTCCTTGATGTCCAAACTAGCTACAAGTGGCTGTACCTCATTGATTGTAAAGTCGAATGGCGGAGGTGCTGTAGAAGAGCTTGGTCCCGCTCCCGATCCCTTTGCAGGTGTAGTTGTCTTCCGCACCGTCTTCTTCATCTTGCTCTTCTTGATAGCCTCTACTTCTTCTGGCTCCCAAAGAATCGCTGGTAGATCATTGGCGTGCATGTCGAATAGTGTGCTCTCCCAAGCTGGTGGCTGTTGCGACGGACAGTCGAGCCAGAATGGAACATGCTCCCGTTCGAACGGTGTTAGAGCTCCTCTGCTCTTCGACCACATGTGAGGCTCGCTTGTATGATCTGTCCACAGCTTCATCGTATGGGACGGTGTCATTTGCTTCGCCAGTATGAACCTGCAACACAAAGTCAGACAGTAGCAATGCTGGATTGAAAGCTTACCTCCATATCATCCGACGCGCAGATTCCTCACGCTCCAGAAACTCATTCGGCTCCATCGAATAAGTGAACCGTATGCAGTCATGGAAGGGCTGAAAGACCAGGCACTTGCTCCGAATTCTCATCTCGTCAAACCAGCTCATGAAGTCGACATCCGTTCCAACTTCTTCACCATCCTCTCGCAACCCCTTAAGGATCTGAATGGCTTCCTCGCGCACAGCCTTCCAATATAAGTCCAAGGTGAACCACTTGATCCACTCTTTGTCCTGCATGCCCGGTAGCCCAAGTGTCTGTTGTTCTGCCTTGGATTCGAGACGGTGAGCTTGTTGAGGTATCGGAGTCGCAGCATGTTTGGAATCTTCGCCCTTGACATCGCATACAGCTTCTCAATGCCCATCCAGCGACACTGCTTAGAGAGATGTTCGTCACCTTCTGGAACCACTCCTCCCCCAAGTCTGGGTCTCTGATGGAGAGGAACTTGTGCATACGCTTGTCATGCTTCTTGTACACTAGCTGCTTCAGGTTCACCTCAACCTGTGAATTGCCCTTAGCACTGGTGACTGCTTTGTCGAGATCATCGTCGATCTCGTTCTGCACATAGAATAAGTTAAAAAATTCTTTCCTACAAATTAAATCGGAGGTTACCTTGAAAAGGATCTTTGCGCAGATCAGGTTCGGAAGAGGATGCCAAGCCATCTTTCCTGCTAAACTCTCCTTCCACTTCCGCACCTCAAGACGATCAACCTCCGTGAGTGACTCAAGGATTTTCTGAGTTCCTTCTGTACTAGTGCAAACCGCCTTTACAGCGAGGAGAATATATGGTAGCGTTGTTTCCACAGATGTTGCTGAAGATCTTCAACGAAACTGTAAGTCTAAACTCTTAACAAAAAGAAAAGAAAATACTCACATGTTAATCGATTAGAACATCGAAACCAGTTGAAGAATTGTCGAGGTTCTCCGTGGAGATGAAACTCGATCGAACGAATAGCCCATCGCTTGTTCTATGCATCCTCCGGTAGAGCTTCTGCAAAGCCTGTAGCCTATGGTTCCCGTCCAAGCAACTGAACTTCCGTTTGAGAACCTTGAAGCCCACTGTTTGTACTCCGGCTGAGTAAGAGCTTGCTCGAAAGACCGGTGCTACTCGTACTGAATCGTGTCCTTCGACAGCTCCGATAGCTCCTCAGCAGTGAGTCGATCTCCGATGGACAGAATGAACATGGCCGTGTTGCGTAGATAACCAGCCTTCTTCAACGATGACACCAGCATGTCCAAGTCCCCTGGTTCACTCGTCGAACCACCTCGTTGAATGTATTCTACAGATGGGCACATCAGGAGGATCACCAAGTCCCTTAACATTAATTTTGTCGAGCAGGTTTGCTGAGCTCTCCAAATGCAGGCTAGCCGGTATGCTGTATAACTCCTTCGGCTCCTTATTGCTCTTCGCCTTCTTGCCTTTTGATCAACTTTCCCGCGGCCTCTCTTTTTGCTCATGCCTCCTCCAAGTCGTCCTCGCTAGCTTCAACTGCCTCTGTCATCTGCACTTGCTCGTTCAGGACTGCAACCTCAGTGGATGAAGGAGGCAACTGCAATGAGCTCTCCGGGAAATCTGTGATGTTGGTGGAGGCTGTCTTGCTCTATGCTACTACTCCAGACTGAGTCACTGGAGGATCCTCCTTTGCTACATTAGATGGTTCTCCTCTCTTGCCTCGCTTCTGCTTCGATATCCTCTTCTCTTTCCCGTGGCTCTTCATCAGGCGCAGTCTCTAGTAGACGTTTTGAAGCTCTCACCATTTTGGGAAACTCTGGAAAGCAAACACACAAGTCAATTGATTAGGAGACAAAATAAAAAAACAAACAAACATGACTAACCTTGTGGCTGCCGACTCAAGCTAGATGGTGCCGACCCTCTCAGCGCAGAGAGATGTAGAAGAAAAATCCTGCGACTGAGATAGTTGTGCCGACTCTCAGACGGCACTGAAAGATAATGGTGCCGACTGAGATAGGATGGTGCCGTCCCTCTCAGACGGCACAAATGGGAAGACCCATTAACTGTTTTAAAAGAAATACTTGAGCGCAAAGAAAAAAAAAACTAATTCAAAATACCTTGTGGCTGCCGACTGAAGAAGGATGGTGCCGTCACTCTCAGTCGGCACAAATGGGAAGACACATTAACTCTGAAAAAAAACATTGTTATACGGATACTTGAGCCGCAAGAAAAAATAAACAATTCAAAATACCTTGTGGCTGTCGACTGAAGAAGGATGGTCCGTCACTCTCAGTCGGCACAAATGGAAGACACATTAACTCTGAAAAAAAACATTGTGATACGGATACTGACCACAAAGCAAAAAATAAACAATTCAAAATACCTTGTGGCTGCCGACTGAAGAAGGATGGTGCCGTCACTCTCAGTCGGCACAAATGGGAAGACACATTAACTCTGAAAAAAAACATTGTGATACGGATACTTGAGCCGCAAAGCAAAAAAATAAACTAATTCAAAATACCTTGTGGCTGTCGACTAAAGAAGGATGTGCCGTCACTCTCAGTCGGCACAAATGGGAAGACACATTAACTCTGAAAAAAAACATTGTGATACGGATACTTTAGCCGATAGAAAAAAATAAATAAATCGAAATACCTTGTGTGCCGACTGAACTAGGATGGTGCCGTCACTCTCAATCGGCACAAATGGGAAGACCCATTATCTTGAAAAAAAAACCTTGTGACATGATACTTGAGCCAAAGAAAAAAAATAAATAAATCAAAAATACCTTGTGGCTGCACTGAACCAGGATGGTGCCGTCACTCTCAGTCGGCACAAATGGAAGACCCATTAACTCTGAAAAAAAACATTGTGACACGGATACTTGAGCCGCAAGAAAAAAAAAATAAATCGAATACCTTGTGTTTGCCGACTGAACCAGGATGGTGCCGTCGCTCTCAGTCGGCACAAATGGAAAGACCCTATATCTCTGAAAAAAGAAATACTTTGAGCCGCAAATCATAAAATACAGAAATTACACATACCTTGTGGCCGCCGGCTGAGCAGGATGGTGCCGACAATCTAAATCGGCACAGAAATCTCCATTGTATACTTGGGCGCTGCACGAATCGAGTCGAAATATGGCGCCGCAGTGGAAACCGTAACTCTGAATCTGAGATTGAAAAAACCCTTGGATCTGCCGCAGTGAAACAGATCTGAGATTGAAAAACCCTAGCCAGTGGAAACAGTAAACCCTATCTACCAAAAAACCCTAGCCGCAATGAAAACAATGAACCCTACGGAATAAATGTGACATTAATATTTAGGGTTTATTTTAAAATATGTGAATAATTGGTAAATGTGAAGATATTTCAAATCATAAAAGGTAGTAATTAAATTAAATCGGTGATACTAGAGAGGACATCATTAAAAACACTGTGAGCTGGGCAGCGTAGAATTAATTATAAACAAACGTGTATTCACGTTTATTATCAACGATTGTAATTTTTTTTGGCGAGGGAAAGTGTGTTTAATCTTTTTCTTTGCTTTCCTAAACCACTGAGCTTTCTCCTTGCGTTGTCATGGCCAGAGTTACCTATGAAGGCATTGACAAAGATTTCCCAGTCATGAAGATGGAAATGCTTTTGTGTTTGAACATGATCTTCACATTGCTTTCAACATTCCTTGTTGGTTCAGTATACATGTGGTTCAATTGATGTCAGTTTTGCGAGTTCTGGAGAAGATGTGGAGTTGTTACCAAAGGCAATGCATCAAACCAGTTTGTCTTTTACACATTGTGCCCGCAAAGGGCCCGTTGTTCAGGTTGCGGACAGAGGAGCGTGAGGAATCCATGCTGGTGTGTCTTCTAAGAGCAGACAAATGTAGGATAGGGAAGGATCTCATTGGTTCGTCTGAAGTTAAACGAGTCTCTGAACTACCGCAATATAATGGAAATGTCATTTACGAACTTCCCCCAAAGAAAGAAAGCACAGAGAAGTACTTGGGGATGAATCGCAAGGATGGCTGCTACCATTGGACACACCCGAGCACAACACAGTGCATGTTCCGGCGCGAGTCAGTCGAAGTTCATGTGTCGGACATCTCAATGCATCAATCCTACCTGCCCCTACTTGGCTTTTGAGAAGAAAGCAAATGAATGCACTTCAAGGGTGCTGTGGAGAAGGCAAAGACAACTGAGACAGCAAAGTAATAGGCATAAATGTAAGCATTGTGGAGAGGAGCCATTGCTGGTGCACACTTGTCCGGCTTATGTGTACTACATTCTGCCAGATGACATTTCTTTTACAAGGTTGTTCATTCACAGAGGTGTTCATCAGCATCCAGTCAGCCCCTCAGTGTCAATTCAAATGTTCAACGTGCCAGATCTAGTGTCAGCAACGTGGTAAAGAGCAGTCCGCGAACCAATCAACGAGTGATTGAGTTTCAAGCCGTGCGTGAGCTCATCTTTGAAGAACTTTTCAAGGAAGAAGGAGAAGTCTCGTACACTGTTTACTCTCAAAACTTGAACCTCTAACAAACCATCGAAGGTATTTTTCTTTAGATCTCTAACACTGACGTGACCTTTTCTTTAGGACTCGGGACTGGATTACACAATCAAGACAAAGGAGACACACTTTAGAGAGGGTTACAGGGTCTTCTGGAGCTGAAGACAAAGTGCTAATACCTTTCATTCACGTCATACATGTTCCAGGGATGGAACTGCATGGTGCTGAGGAGCAGCCTCTGATCTTCAAAATGACAGTTGAGGGACCGGGTTCAGGAGTTGAGTACATCAGAAGGTGTCAAAGTGGAGGAGACCTTCATGATCAATGGGTTGTTCTGGACCACATGCACCGCATACCAGATGGGCGACAATTGGAATACACTTTATGACCCATTGTAAGTTGTAAAACTCTCATAACACTTTCTAATCTTCGTTATCTAACGCTCTCTTACAGTGTTAGATCCATGGTGACTATAGCTTACGCAATATGTGCTGCGAAGATAATGTTGCAGTGCTGAAGTTCTTGAACACAATGCTAGAGGTTTGTAAGAACAGGGTTTGGAGAATGTCAACTTTGCTGGTTTCATGTCGGATGAGGCTGAGCGATATGGATAGCCTTGCGCCAAGTATTCAACAACAAAGCAAAGATGAAAGATGAAAGCTGTCTGTTTCACTTTATGCAATTCGTGCGTCAGGTGACAAAGAAATGGATCGCAGACGAACATCGCGAAGAACACATGAAGCTTGCTCGTGCCTGGCCTGCAGCACTGAATGAACAATCTAAGAAAGAACAACTGGCAATTCTTGAGTCTTTTGGGAAGGACGAGCGTCAAACATTCGAGCTTTGAAGACATGGCTGTCTTGGTGGATCAGGCATGAAGACCACATCTCATGGCAGAACTGGGAGACATGACAGAAGAAGGACTCGCGAGTGTTCCAACTACAAACAATGCTGAAGTGATTCATGCGAGAGCAAGAAGAGCAAGATTGGCCAAAAGAGTACCACTGCTGGAGGCGACAATGTTAGACCTCACCGATGTAGTTATGTAGAGTGCAAGGTGAAAGCGGCAATAGAAGGGAGGTATACAGGGTCAGGTCCTTCGAAGGAAACTCTGTTGAAACGAGTGCAACGCAAACTCTCTGAGGAAAAGTGTATCTCCATCAACAATTATCAATCTGGTGGAAGGTGAGGAACACTTGACCAGCCCGGAGTTCACGAGTACCACTAACGTTTGAGTGCAAACTGTTAGGAGAACAGTCACAGGAACAAACAGTCTGATGCTTGACGTTCACACAGACATGATGTAGAGTATACAGAGCGGGTGGTCCAAAACAACAGGAGAAAGAGGTTAAGGTTCGAAAAGGTTTTGGAGAGAGAGATTGCTCAAACAGAGTGGGCCATCAGACGAATCGGAGCATCTAGTAAGGTTAAGTGTTGGGGATGAATCAGGAAGGAACTGCTCTATGTGAAAACCAATCGGTTATCCAAGAGTGCCAGCACCAGGATTCTATGGAAAATGAATGTACATTGATGCCTTGGGGAATGAGGAGTATGTACAACAGATGATGTGGTTCTGCCCAAAAGATTCAGGGTGTTTCACGCGGCCAAACAGAAAAATTCTTCAGTCACAAATTCCAACACCACCAACGGTTTGGCCTGTGCTCAAGGAAACGAACCTGACAAGTGAGGAGGTCAGAGAACTACAGGATGCAGGCTTTGTTCTGGAAGGTTTACAGGGGATGGCAGGAAGAGTAAATGAGGGTCAGAAGGACAAAACACCATCGCCACCACGTGGAGCTGGATCTACAACAATTCCACCTTTCGAAGGACGTATGGTTCGGACTCCAATAAAAATGTCTAAGGAACAAGAAAGAATTTCCGTAAGGCCAAGACGTTTTTAGGTCGTGTGCGAAATGTTGAAGTGACAGCTAGAGGACGGAAGGAGGCTTTCGTTGTGTCGGCAGGAAATGACTCTGCAAAGTTGATTATTAGTACTTATCCTATATGCAGTTGTTTTACCTTTCAGAAGAGCAAAAGTTGGAGCCCATGTGTACACATGTACTTCATGTACAGCCGTGTGCTTGGCTTGAACCCGAACGTCACATATTTTCTAAAAGGCGATCGCTCAGTGAGATGGAGGTCCACCGTTTGCTAGTGAATTGCAACAGAGTTCATGACCCACCGGTGCTACAAGGATAAATGGTTTAGGGTTTAAGATAATGCTTTATTAAGCCAGTCGGCATATATTAAGCCAGTCGGCATATTAAAAAACTTATATATTATAGAATATTCTTGAGAATATTTTAGAATATGCTAGAATAACCCTAGAATATCTGCAAATATACTAGAATAATATGAAGCTTCCTGAGCCGGAGCCTCCTTTTCGCCGAGACCCAAGTTTCGTTAAGAAATATTGGAATTATAAGAAGAACATTAAAATTAAAATTAATAAATTAAGCCAAAAAATTTATAAATACAAATATATAACCCTCAAATAAACATTATAATATATTCAGAAATATAGACAAGCAATTAGTAATTATAAGTTATAATGAATTAAAATATTGATTTTACAAATTAAAGACTTTTGAAGAATATTATATATATAGTAATTATAACTTTTTACAGTGGTTATTTTTATCTATTTTTATCTATATATTATTTATTATACCTTTTTATTAGTTATTTAAGTGAAGAACTCAAAGTTTAGTTTTATTTTGAAATTATATAAAAATAAAAAACTGTGTTATTGCAATGTTAAGCCGAGCCTAATCGGGCATGGAACAAGTTTTATCCCACATATTGTCCAGAGTATGGAGTACTTACATGGAGATGGGGGCACAGGCACCATCAGAATTGGTATGCGTGCGTGCGTGCGAGTGACTCTTGTACGAGCTTATACATAGAGTTCAGTAAATTTCTTTCATAGTTCGAAATCCGAACAATCTGGAGCAAGGAGAGGTTAGAACTGGTCGATGATGAAAACAGATGTGTTCGCTACTCGATGATGCAGGACTCAAGCATGTTGCAAGCCTGGAAATGTGAGCAATACTCAGCCAGTCTGCAGTTCGATGGTGTCCAGGGAAACCCGGCAAAGACGTGTGCTGTGTGGGATATTAAGCCGAGTGTAGGAGGTTTATATTGAAGTCTTGAAAAGTACTTGCTTGAAAATCATGGAATATAACTCTCCCCCCCCCCCTCTAAGTCGCTCAACAGCAAGGGGAATATCTGTACATACACACACGCACACACGTCAATCTATCAAGCAATGCAATGAAGTCTGCAAAACATGCTTTTAAGTTGGTGTGTACCAGAAAAACACACACACGTAACAAAGTTGTAAATTTAAACAGCATTGTGGATTCTAGTAATATATGTAAATGCAAGCCAGGGAATTCATGCTGGCCAGATGAGCAATCACTCAACGCATCTATCAACAGCCGCCTTTTTGCCGACCTGCTGTAGCTAAGGCAACTCAAAACTCAAACATTTCGCTTCTTGACATGTGTTACATAGCTCCATTCACTTTTGCACGACTTTCCTACCTCTTTTACTTTTAATGGATTAAAATTGTAGATTAATGTTCTGTATTCATCAACAAGAAAAAACCTGTAGCCTGCTTCTTAAGTTTGGCAGTAGCGGCATATGAATGAACCTCCTTTCTCCACCTCGTGCCCAATGCGCAGGTTATGGACCCACATCAAACATTCTTCACACTCAACCCAACTGTCAAGATTGTCAACAGGGCAATCTCAGTCTGAGCGTTGAGCATCGATCGTAATGCAGATCACCAAATGGAATCTGTATGTCTTCGTAATCCTTGCACTTCTCATAAGCCCAGCCAACTCCAGCAAGAACCCAGAGAAGTATCCGCCTCCTCTTTTTCAGCAGCCGGCAAAGTTTCCATCACCTGCACGGTACGGGGGTGTCTTTTCTTCGCGTTCCGTGCCACTGACAACTGTATAATTACGATAGTCTTCTCATCCTCTTAGTATAAATCGGCACCGGTGTGGTTGAAGGCATAGGGAACATGCAGCATCTTCATGCCACTCCATGGACCCCAAGAAAACTGGCCTGGAAAGTGCCGCACCTCGTCTGGTTTAATTTCCAAGATATCCTGTTGCCAAAGCTTCCGCCTGAGCCTGCACATAAAGGAGTTAAGCTTCACATCTTTCACAAACGTTTTCCCGGAAGAAGCATACTTTCCCGAAAGCAGATTAGTTCGCACCGTGCTAAGATCCATTGGCCGGTGGATAACTTTGCGGTAGTCGTCCAGCGATGCTGTGCTGAAAACCTCATTCACGGGTCTACTGAAATACCAACTGCTCCTTTCGCCCTTCATAAGTTCCCGCAAGACTTGTTGCATAGAATCCGGCAAGACTGAAACCTCCTTTTGGACCACCCGACTCTGTCTAAGATTTACAGCCAGACCTAGTGAGCTGAGTGCGATAATCCCTGCTGTTTCTGGCATTCCACCCGATCCTGCATATGTTTGTGTCACTTCGAACAGTCGAAAGCCACCTTTGCATCTCCTGCTTGGCATCCACCGAGGCTTGAAGCTTCATCTGCTCAGCAGCACACCCAAGTGCGTAAGACTTCAAATGATTTGTCAAGCACTCTGCGGTCCCGTTAGGCCCACGGTAGAAACACCTTGTGCTGAGACCATCAAACAGCTTCTCCACCTTCTCCATGCCACTGAATATCTGATATATTTCATGCCCTTTGTCAATGTGCTTCTTGACAAATGCCTGGATCCCTTTCTGATACCAACTGTAGCATTCCTGCAGCTGTTCCGGAGAGCCCAGGTAGTTGAGAAGTCTTGGCACGCACCCCGTCACGTCCTCGTCGTGACTGCTTAGGACTATATTTCCTGTGGCTGCTTAGGACTATATTTCCTGTGCGACAAGTAGTCAGACCTTTCGCTCATCTACAATCAAAACCATAGTTAGGCCACAGAGATTGACAGCACCAGCTTACCGTAAATCCTCCGCCAAAAAACTTCTAAGGAGATCCTTTGGAGTTACTGAAAGATTGGACATGCCAGCTTCTCACAGAGGCACATACTACAATGGCACAGTACTTCATGAGTTTTCTCAGAAAACTCCATGCCTCATCTCGTTTTTCCTTTGGAAACTTCCGACGGTGACTTTTGCTACTCTGCTCATCGTCATCTGGGTCCATGGCATTACCGTCGTCTACATTCTTGTTGACGACGGTAATGCCATGGACCCAGATGACGATGAGCCATGAATAAAGTCAAGTATGCCGTCGAGAGCTGGACGCTCAATCAATGACATTAGTTCCGGATTCTTGTCTTGAACCATATCGAAGTGAGAAAGCAGAAGAGATGACACGATGGTCTTGCTGGGTTCGTCCACAAGGTCATCACAGTTGATGTACATAATCCGCTTTCGCTTTCTCGGGGCCGAAACGGACGTAGAAGCTCCAGCGCCCTTGGCGATGATCGGATTGCAAACGCCCTCGAGCACCTTCTGCTTGTCCTCATACTCGTCCACTTGGGCCAGCTTGTTCGAGTCGACAAAATGAATCACATTATTCAAGGCCTCTTCAATCTTCTTCATGTCCGCAGGATCCAGTTTGCCTTCTTTCACACACTTCCGCACATTGTCAGCGTACTTCGCGAGCGAGTTCTTCGCCTGGATGTTGGGCAGGAAAAAGTGGTACAGATTGCCGAACGCTGTCTTGAGTGATGTAGACTTGCCGTAACCTGGGACGCCCGACACAAATCCCATTACCTTGGAGTCGGTAAGAAAAATCTCGGTCTTATCTTCCCTAAGATCCTCAAAACCGACAAGCTGACCTATGAACAAGATAAATTCGCGGATATCCCTCGTAAGTAGCCGACCCATAGCAGTAGCTCGTATCCGGATCAACGGGATCTGGAAGGCAAGGAATCCAATTCTTGGAATTCGTCAGCGCAGCGATGTCGTGATTTCCGAATGCCTCCACGACGCGATCGTGCAAACGCTCCGCGTCTTCTATCCAGCAGTCAATGCGGCGCGTCCGCTTCGCCATTCTCGGCTAAAACCCTAACCCTATGTGTTACTATGTTATACTTCTTATATATATATATATATATATATAAATAAATAAATAAAAATATATAGGTGTGTATGCATGTACAATACTGTATATAATCTCCTTATTTAAAACTGTCAGAACTCAGAATATAGAAATATTATTAGCCTCAAACATTTAAGTTATGTACAGGAGATAGGAAGCAAATGCTGTCATAGTTTTTACTATGACTCGACCCTTTACTTTGGGGTTTGACTGTTGTTACCTACTGGATTATGTGACGAACCCTAGATGTAGAAGAAACAGGCCCGCATAGTGCACTTGGGTATCTAGTGATGGTCCGGCCGGGTGTCGTTAGGTATTTGCAAGAAACTCTAGGCGAAGCTAGCACTTCCATTTAGAGAACCCTCCCCCGTTTTGACGTTCCAGGTTAGGGTTCTTTGCAAATTATAGCTTGTCAAAATAAGGGTTAGGGACACCCCTAGGGTTGACCTAACCCTAGGGTTGCCCTAACCCCACGTCCTAAACCCCCCCCTAGGGGTTAGGTTTAGGATTAGGTTAGGACAACCATTTTCTCTAAGGGCTGGCATTTCCGTGCCAGCCCACTTACTCACTTAGGTAAACAGGGGGGGGGGGTCCGTCACATAAATAAGGTAGAGTATATGTAGTGAGGCTTCCTGGGTTCAAAAGAGAGCTCGTTAACCTCCTACCGGTGCAAGCTAAGCTTGTGTCGTCAAGGTGCAACCCTCGTTGTGCCGCCCAAACTTCCACACGACAGGGGTACAACCCACCCTAGGGTTAGACTATCCTTATCGTTGGCAGGATCTTGCCTTTGAGATAGGGCACGTCACTTCCAAGGAGTTATCAGATTCCTTGGTCCGAAAACCTGCCGCAAGCTCAAAGACATTGCCCGAGTTCACGTTCCGCAAACTAGTGGTTGAGGCCTTGCTCCGGCCGCCTCAACCACGCCAAGCTAGGAACGACACCTAAAGCTCGGCTAGTCCGTGTATCCTGATTCACAAGGTGAGTCTCGTTCGTGGACTTAGTCAGTTAGGGTTTGAGTTCCTAAGGCTTGGGTTCCTAATACGGGTTACTTTACCAGATTCCGTGGGGTTTCCAGAGAGGGGATTCCAGGGTTGGCACCTGGCAAGCCGCCTTTGTGGCACCAGGTAAAAACTCTGACAATTGGTATCGGAGCAAGTTCTCTGCGGTCAGTAGGACTGCCTTAAGTCGTAGGTGTTTCAATGTTTAGATAACTCTAAATTCTTGATACTCTATTGCTTTCGGTTGACATGTCTGTATTCTGCGCAGAGAGTTTGATCCTGTGAGTTGTCAAACTTCGGAGAACACTTGCTCAGTGAGTCGGCGTGAGATTCTAGGTATGTCCGAAAGTCTTATGCTAGTTAAGCTGATGTGTGTGGGTGTACAACCTGTGCAGGGTGTTTCCAGTTTCACATTGGGAATATTCCAAGCATATTCTCCGAGTGTTGAACTAGGGTTCAATACGATGAGCAAAGAAAGCAACCAGAGCCTGAGGCAGAGAGGGCTGTCGCAGAGGCTCAAAATGAGGAGATGGATGAGCTGATCCAGGTCGACCCCCTAGGGTTAGACAACGACCTGGTTGGCGAGAAATAATGATGGATGCCCTAAACGAACTTCGAGGGGATTTGGGTTGAACGACGAATCGATAATGTTGCCGTTCGGATTCCAACGAATACACAGTGCCAGATGTTCCGCAACCAGACACACGGAAAAGAAGAAGAAGCATGACTCAGAGTCAGGTTCCTCTGAATCAGATTCTTCGAAAAGTGGTGGAGGTCCCAGTAAATTCAAACCGGTAAAGCCTTCGAATTTCATGGGTTCAAAGGATTACAAGGTTTTGGATGACTGGTTGTATGATATGGAAAGCTATTTCGAGGCTGCTTCCGTGAGAAAGACAGAAAAGGTTGCATGTGCCAAGCAGTTTCTTAAAGAAGAAGCTAAGACTTGGTGGCGAATTGTTGAAGGTGAACGTGGATACCGAAACAGCTGGAAGCACATGAAAAAGGAGATCAAAAAGCAGTATATGCCGGATGATCTCGGTTTGCGATTGCGTGCTGACCTGGCACTTTGTCAACAGGGAGTTCGGGGAAGTCCTATGGACCACGTTTATCGATTCGAAAGTGTACGGCGATTGGTGCCAAATATGAGCGATGATGAAGCTCGAAGTTGCTTCATGGCTAGCTTGAATGAGAAACGCGAAGAGAAATCTTAAGGTACAAGCCAACAAGCTATCGGGAATGTCAAGAGGCAGCTCAAAAGGTTGCTTATGGCATGTCGTTAGAAGACTTGTACAAAGGGGAGGAAGCAAAACCTAAACCAAGGAGTTTCCTCCAAAGTCTGGGTTCAGAAGGTTTGATAGGCGACCAGATCAATCGCCATCAATTCGAAGTGCAAGTCCCTTTGTCGGCAGTTCCAAGTTTTCGGACACATCAAGACCCACCGGATTTCGGAAACCATTGGCGTTACCACCTCCTCAGCAGCCAAAGGATCGGCTCCAAAGTCTGCTCCCCCGCGTTCCGCAGGCGGGGTGTGAAATGTTATAATTGTAACAAGCCTGGTCATTTTGCTAAAGAGTGTCGGCACCCTCACAACAATCAGGACATTTCAAGGCGATGGTAGAAGAGGAAGTTGCTGAACCAGAAACGCTTGAAGATCCGGAAGATGAGTCAGAAGAGGTAATGTTGTGCCAGACACAACCTGCCTTATTCGCTATTCAAGACAAAACTGACCCTTTGCTATATTTGACAGGAAGGATACGAGGGGACCGAGTCCGAATGATGATCGATACTGGAGCAACATACAACTTCATATCGACTAGTCTAGCTCGTCGATTGAATTTGGATGTAATAAAGATGTGTGAAATAAAGATCAATTTTGGCAAAGGTTCTCAAAATACTAATAATATAGCAAGGGCAGTTCCTGTCCAAATCAAAGATTGGAAGGCTAAGCTAGACTTAGTTGTCTTGAATATGACGGGGTTTGACTTTGTTTGGGTATGGAATGGTTCCATAAACATGTAATCGAAATGAGGGGTTGGAGATAATCGAATCACGCTTGCAGCAGAAAAGAGGACATTAAAAGACCACTCAAAAATGGAAACGCTAACTGATAAGGATTGGAATCCTATGTTCCTTACCTTAACTCAGTTGCGTAAGGCAGTTAGACATCGGGAACGTGTGTTTCTTGCAATGGTTTTGGATACTGGTGAAGTCAAAATAGGAGATGGTCAAGAATCTGTTCCTAACCTATTTTGGAAGTCTTGAACATGTTTAAGGATGTGTTGCCAGAAGACTTGCCGCCTGAGTTACCTCCACGTCGAGTTGTGGACCACAAGATAGAGATTTTGCCAGGTTCGTCTCCACCGGCAAGAGCCCCATATCGGTTAAATCCTCAAGAGTTAGTAGAATTGAAGAGACAGCTACAGAATTGATAGGTCGAGGACACATTCGACCTAGTCGATCGCCGTATGGTGCACCTATCTTGTTCGTAATGAAAAAGGATGGTACGATGCGAATGTGTGTGGACTATCGAGCGTGAAGCGATAACTATCAAAAATAAGTATCCTCTTCCACGAGTGGACGACTTATTTGATAGGCTATCGAAAGCAAAGTATTTTCAAGAATAGACTTGAGATCGGGGTACCATCAGATTCGGGTAGCAGAGAATGACATTGAGAAGACCGCTTTTCGAACGCGTTATGGATCATTTGAGTTTCTAGTCTTGCCATTCGGGTTGTGCAATGCTCCAGCAACTTTTTGCACAATGATGGATGATGTGTTTAGAGACTATCTAGACGAGTTCGTAGTGGTGTATATTGATGACATTCTATTTTCAGTTCGACAATTGAGGAACATGTGGAACACTTAGAAAAAGTGTTTCAGAGGTTGAGAGAGAACCAGTTGTATGCTAAAGAAAGCAAGTGCGCATTTGGTCAAACCAAGATAGATTTCTTGGGACACTTGATCTCAGGTGGGGAGGTTGCCATGGACCCAAAGAAAATTCAAGCTATTACCGAGTGGATGACTTTAAAAGATGTGCATGAAGTTAGATCATTTCTTGGTCTGACAGGGTATTACCGAAGATTCATAAAGGGTTACTCGGAAATAGCGGCCCCATTGACAGATCTTACGAAAAACATTCCATGGCATTGGACTCCAGAGTGCCAACGTGCGTTGTCAAACTCAAAGAGGCTATCTCTTCTGAGCCAGTTTTGCAGTTGCCATCTTTGAAGATCCCTTTGAAGTAGAATGTGACGCTTCCGACTTTGCAATTGGTGGTGTATTGCAACAGAAAGGACATCCAGTGTCCTTTTTCTCGAAGAAGTTAGATGCCGCAAACTCGATGGCCTACTCACGAAAAGGAGATGTATGCTATTGTTGCTTCCTTGGAGTATTGGCGTCATTATCTTCCAAGTCATGGTACTGTGGTTTGGACAGATAGTGTAACTCTAAGGTATTTTGAAACGCAGCCGAAGCTATCGCCGAAGTATGCTAGATGGCAGCAGAAGTTGGCACGATTTCAGCCTGAAATCAACATAAAGCGGGAAAGGACAATGTGGTAGCTGATGCACTCAGTAGAAAGGGTCATCTTCGCAATTATGTCAGCACCCATTTAACTTTGTGGATGAATTTGTGACGGCGTATCCTCAGGACAAGTTTGCTAAGGAGCTTTGAGCCTGGTGGCAAAGAGGAAACAAGTTCATCAATTACGAAGAGATGGTAATATTCCAGCAGGAATAGAAAGTCGAATGGATGCACTCAAACAGGCGCATTTTGCGGTACGAGATGGAGTTCTTTATTATAAAGAAAAGAGACTCTATGTTCCAGAAGGGACATGGAGGGAGAGGCTATTAAGAGAGCATCACGATGTTCCTTTGGCAGGACATGGTGGAAGGCATAAGACGTTGGCTTTGTTGAAGCAGGGATTCTATTGGCCGGGTATGATAGATGATGTTGCCAAATATGTCAAGACATGCCCCACATGTCAACAAGTAAAGAACCGATCGCAAAAACGAGCTGGGAAGTTGCAGTGTATACCGATTCCAGAGCGGCCATTTCAAAGTGTTACTTTGGACTTTATCATGGGATTGCCAAAATCTTGTGGTTTTAATGCGCTCATGGTGGTAGTCGATCGGTTTTCAAAGGTTGCTCATTTCATTCCAACTGTAGAGACAGTGAATGCAATTCAAGCAGCAAAGTTGTTCTTCCACGAAGTCATA
Organism: Selaginella tamariscina; assembly: GCA_003024785.1. NCBI lineage: Eukaryota > Viridiplantae > Streptophyta > Lycopodiopsida > Selaginellales > Selaginellaceae > Selaginella > Selaginella tamariscina. The sequence goes on along the minus strand of PUQB01000222.1, from coordinate 229,237 downwards.
AGAGTGCGCGGACTACCGGAAACCATGATCTCAGATCGGGATCCTCGGTTTACGGGAAGTTTTGGGGAACATTGTTTAAGCAGTTTGGTACGAATGCTCAAGTTCAGTATAGCTACCATCCGCAAACTGATGGTCAAACGGAGAGGGTGAACCGACAAGTCGAGGACTATCTCAGATGCTATGTTCAAGGTGATCAACTTGATTGGGCTGAACACTTAGATATGGCTGAGATATGTTACAATAACTCGATGCACACTGCAATCGGATGTAGCCCGATGGAAGTGTTAACTGGGAATAAGGGTGGTATTCCTCAGAGTATGGTGTTACCGAAAGACGATAGCAATCGAGTTCCATCTGTAGCAGAGTTCACGGACAATTGTATCGAACATGGGAAGCTGCTCGTCAAGCATGGCTGCAGCACAGGAAAGGTATCGTCAGCAGTACGATAAGCATCGGCGGGATGTAGAGTATCAGGTTGGGGATATGGTATTGTTGAGTACCAAAAACCTGAAGGTTCCAACGACTCTTTCGAGGAAGTTTTATCGCACTACATAGGTCCATACAAGGTGGTGAAGCAAGTAGGGAAAGTGGCTTATGAGTTGATCTTCCTCCAAGTTGGGAACAATACACAATGTGTTTCATGTCAATTTGCTCGAGCCATTCCACAAGGATGAGAAACATCCGCAAGATATGAATTACGTCCGCCCCAGAGTGGTTCATGAAGGAGGAGTACGAAGTCGAATCCATATTGGGCAAAAGGAAGGTTTATGGACCGAAAAACGTAAACGTGAGTATCTTGTTAAGTGGAAAGGTACCGGCGTGTGAGTCGACATGGGAACCATTGGAGAATCTACAAACGCGATGGAGTTGGTGAATGAGTTTGAGGCAAGGTCTCAAACTAATTAAGAAATAAAGTTATTTCTTCTTAACCTAGGGGCCGACAGACAACATTAACTAGAGGCCTCCATATAAATTCTAGTTAACTAAAAGAAATTAACTAACTTGTTGTCTGTGTGGGTGACAGACTTTGCAGACGTGCAAAAGGTCTCCAAATGACTTCTTGTCGCAGGTGGTACCTCCGGCAGCTGAGTTCTCACTCAGTGAATGACGGTTCTGAAGTATTGGCTTCGCGTAATGCAAGGGGGGTAATAAAACTTATGAACTTTTTGCTGACTCCGCATAGAGTGATTAGCGTTAGTTTTCGGTTAATTTTTCTAACCTAGTCTAGTCTTGGAGTTAGACGTCAACGAGGACGTTGACATTTTCAAAGGCGGGGAGTGTGTCATAGTTTTTACTATGACTCGACCCTTTACTTTGGGGTTTGACTGTTGTTACCTATTGAATTATGTGACGAACCCTAGATGTAGAAGAAACAGGCCCGCATAGTGCACTTGGTTCTAGTGTTGGTCCGGCCGGGTGTCGTTAGGTATTTGCAGAAACTCTAGGCGAAGCTAGCACTTCCATTTAGAGAACCTCCCCCGTTTTGATGTTACAGGTTAGGGTTCTTCGCAAATATAGCTTGTCAAAATAAGGGTTAGGGACACCCCTAGGGTTGACCTAACCCTAGGGCTGCCCTAACCCCACGTCCTAAACCCCCCCCTAGGGGTTAGGTTTAGGATTAGGTTAGGACAACCATTTTCTCTAAGGGTTGGCATTTCCGTGCCAGCCCACTTACTCACTTAGGTAAACGGGGGGGGGGGGGGGGTCCGTCACATAAATAAGGTAGAGTATATGTAGTGAGGCTTCCTGGGTTCAAGAGAGAGCTCGTTAACCTCCTACCGGTGCAAGCTAAGCTTGTGTCATCAAGGTGCAACCCTCCGTTGTGCCGCCCAAACTTCCACACGACAGGGGTACAACCCACCCTAGGGTTAGACTATCCTTATCGTTGGTAGGATCTTGCCTTTGAGATAGGGGCACGTCACTTCCAAGGAGTTAGTCAGAGGCCTTGCCCCGGCCGCCTCAACCACGCCAAGCTAGGAACGACACCTAAAGCTCGGCTAGTCCGTGTATCCTGATTCACAAGGTGAGTCTCGTTTGTGGACTTAGTCAGCTAGGGGTTTGACTTCCTAAGGCTTCGGTTCCTAATACGGGTTATTTTACCAGGTTTCGTGGGGTTTCCAAGAGAGGGGATTCCAGGGTTGGCACCTAGCAAGCCGCCTTTGTGGCACCAGGTAAAAACTCTGACAGATGCGAAGCTTATTAAAATTTTAGTAAATTAGTAATTATATATGTGCATGCAGTTGTACACATGGACTTCATATCATCTCTCCTCAAAAGTGGCTAATGTTCTTTGGTAGATGTGGACCTTACATTGTCCTCTTGTCTCGGAAGCCGTTTAATGTTCTATAGTAGTAGATGGGCCCTGATCTAAAGGAACATTAGGAAGCACTGATGAATTTATAAGTGGCATAACTTGTTTATGACATTGTTGTATAAAATGCTTCAATTGTTCACATGTACAACATGTAGAGAATCAGGTTAAATGTCATGCCAAACCTTATAACTTGAGGCTTTACTTGCCATAGCATTTGAGGGTCTCGGCGAAAAGGAGGCTTCGGCTCAGGAGGCTTCGTATTATTCTAATATATTTGCGTATATTCCAAGTATATTCTAGCATATTCTAGAATATTCTTAAGAATATTTTTTTATATAAGTTTTTTTAATATGCCAACTGGCTTAATATTTGCCGACCAACAAATAAATCATTTAAATTTTTAGAAATTTTTTTGAATACTTTATAAAAAAGTTCAATAAAGTACTATTGAAACAAAGCATTTTTATGTATCCTTGTAGCACCGGTGGGTCATGAACTCTGCTGCAATTCACAAGCAAACAGTGGACCTCCATCTCACTGAGCGATTGCCTTTGTAGAAAATATGTGACGTCCGGGTTCAAGCCAAGCACATGGCTGTAGACTAAGTACATGTGTACACATGGGCTCCAACTTTTGCTCTTCTGAAAGGTAGAACAACTGCATGTACGATAAGTACTTTGTTAGGCTCCACTACGTACAAATTAAAGACGCTCACAAAACCACCCGAATTGTTAGGCACCACTACGTACAAACTAGAGACCCTCACAAAACCACCCGACCTCCCCGAGCTATCTCTAGTCTCCACACACTACTCTCCAAAAGGCTAGAATTGGATTCCTTGCCTTCCAGATCCCGTTGATCTGGATACGAGCTACTGCTATATGGGTCGGCTACTTACAAGGGATATCCGTGAATTTATCTTGTTCATAGGTCAGCTTGTCGGTTTTGAGGATCTTAGGGAAGATAAGACCAAGATTTTTCTTACCAACTCCAAGGTAATGGGATTTGTGTCGGGCGTCCCAGGTTACAGCAAGTCTACATCACTCAAGACAGTGTTTGATAATCTATACCACTTTTTCCTACCCAACATCCAGGCGAAGAACTCGCTCGAGAAGTACACTGACAATGTGCGGAAGTGTGTGAAAGAATGCAAACTGGATCCTGCGGACATGAAGAAGATTGAAGAGGCCTTGAATAATGTGATTCATTTTCTCGACTCGAACCAAGTGGACGAGTATGAGGACAAGCAGAAGGTGCTCGAGGGCGTTTGCAATCCGATCATCGCCAAGGGCACTAGAGCTTCTACGTCCGTTTCGGCCCCGAGAAAGCGAAAGCGGATTATGTACATCAACTGTGATGACCTTGTGGACGAACCCAGCAAGACCATCGTGTCATCTCTTCTTCCAAAATTAGGGTGCCCTTCATTCTGTTAGATCTAGGTATAGCTCTTTAAGAATATTCTAGCTTATACCTTTTTGGGGAATATTTTTTTGATTCGTTATATGGGTCGTAACATACTTAGTCACCTTTTGCAGAGTCATTTCCTGCCGACACAACGAAAGCCTCCTTTCGTCCTCTAACTGTCACTTCAACATTCCTCACTCGACCTAAAAACGTCTTGGCCTTGTGGAAATTCTTCTCTTGTTCCTTAGACATTTTTGTTGGAGTTCGGACCTCGCGTCCTTCGAAAGGTGGAATTGTTGTAGATCTAGCTCCACGTGGTGGCGATGGTGTTTTGTCCTTCTGTCCCTCATCTACTCTTCTTGCCGTCCCCTATAAACCTTCCAGTACAAAGCCTGCATCCTATAGTTCTCTGACCTCCTCACTTGTCAGTTTCATTTCCTTGAGCACAGGCCAAACCATTGGTGATGTTGGAATTCTTGACTGAAGAATTTTGCTGTTTGGCTGCGTGAAACGCCCTAAATCTTTTGGGCAGAACCACATCATCTGTTGTACATACTCCTCATTCCCCAAGGCATCACTGTGCATTCGTTTTCCATAGAATCCTGGTGTTGGCACTCTACTTGGATAATCAATTGGTTTTCCACACAGAGCAGTTCCTTCCTAACTCATCCCAAACACTTAACCTTACTGGATGCTCCGATTCGTCTGATGGCCCACTCTGTTTGTGCAATCTCTCTTTCCAAAACCTCTTCGAACCTTAACCTCTTTCTCCTGTTGTTTTGGACCACCCGCTCTGTGTACTCTACATCATGTCTGTGTGAACGTTGAGCATCAGACTGTTCTGTTCTCCTAACAGTTTGCACTCAAACGTTAGTGGTACTCGTGAACTCCGGGCTGGTCAAGTGTTCCTCGCCTTCCACCAGATTGATAATTGTTGATGGAGATACACTTTTCCCCTCAAAGAGTTTGCGTTGCACTCGTTTCAACAGAGTTTTTCTTCGAAGGACCTGACCATGTATACCTCCCTTCTATTGCCGCTTTCACCTTCGCACTCTGCATAACTGCATCGGCGAGGTCTAACATTGTCGCCTCCAGCAATGGTACTCTTTTGGTCAATCTTGCTCTTCTTGCTCTCGCGTGAATCACTTCAGCAGTGTTTGTAGTTGGAACGCTCGCGAGTCCTTCTTCTGTCATGTTTCCCAGTTCTGCCATGGAGATGTGGTCCTCATGCCTGATCCACCAAGATAGCCATATCTTCAAAGCTCGAATGTTTGACGCTCGTCCTTCCCAAAAAGACTCGAGAATTGCTAGTTGTTCTTTCTTAGATTGTTCATTCACTGCTGCATGCCAGGCACGAGCAAGCTTCATGTGTTCTTCCCGATGTTTTCTGTGATCCATTTCTTTGTCACCTGACGCACGGATTGCATAAAGTGAAATAGACAACTTCTTTCCCTCCCTTTCATCTTTTCTCTGTTGTTGAATAGTTGGCACAAGGCTATCCATATCGCTCCAGCCTCATCCGACATGAAATCAGCAAAGTTGACATTCTCCAAACCCTGTTTTTTACAAACCTCTAGCATTGTGTTCAAGAACTTTAGCACTGCAACATTATCTTCGTGGCACATATCTGCGTAAGCTATAGTGACCATGGGTCTGACACTGTAAGAGAGCATTAGATAACTAAGATTAGAAAGTGTTATGAAGTTCTACAACTTACAATAGGTCATAAAGGTGTATTCCAATTGTCGCCTAGTCTGGTATACGGTGCGTGTGGTCCAGAACAACCCATTGATCATGAAGGTCTCCACTTTGACACCTTCTGATGTACTCAACTCCTAAACCCGGTCCCTCAACTGTCATTTTGAAGATCAGAGGCTGCTCCAGCACCATGCAGTTCCATCCGTGGAACATGTATGTGAATGAAAAGTATTGGCAACTTTGTCTTCAGCTCTAGAAGACCTCGTAACCCTCTAAAGTGTGTCTCCTTCTGTCTTGATTGTGTAATCTAGTCCCGAGTCCTAAAGAAAAGGTCACGTCAGTGTGTAGAGATTTAAAGAAAAATGGTTTGTTAGAGGTTCAAGTTTTAAGAGTAAACTAGCGTACGGGACTTCTCCTTCTTCCTTGAAAAGTTCTTCAAAGATGAGCTCACGTGCAGCTTGAAACTCAATCACTCGTTGATTGGTTCATGGATTGCTCTTTACCACGTTGCTGACACTAGATCTGGCATGCTGAACATTTGAAGCTGACACTGAGGGGCTGACTGGATGCTGATGAACACCTCTGTGAATGAACAACCTTGTAAAAGAAATGTCGTCTGGCAGAATGTAGTACACATAAGCCGGACAAGTGTGCACTAGCAATGGCTCCTCTCCATAATGCTTACATTTCATGCCTTTTACTTTACCTGACTCAGTTGTCTTTGCCTTCTCCACAGCACCCTTGAAGTGACATTCATTTGCTTTCTTCTCAAAAGCCAAGTAGGGGCAAGTCGCAGTTGCCTCTTTCATCCGCTGAGGTTATAGTCCTGAACGAGCAAGTGTAGATGACAGAGGCAGTTGAAGCTAGCGATGATGACTTGGAGGAGGCAGTCAGCAAAAAGAGAGGCCACGGGAAAGCTGATCCAAAAGGCAAGAAGGCAAAGAGCAATAAGGAGCCGAAGGAGTTATACAGCATACCGGCCAACCTACATTTGGAGAGCTCAGCAAACCTGCTCGACAAAATTACTATCAAGGGACTTGGTGGTCCTCCTGATGTGCCAATTTGTAGAATTCATTCGAACGAGGTGGTTCGATGAGTGAACCCAGGGGACTTGGACAAGTTGGTGTCATCGTTGAAGAAGGTTGGTTATCTACGCAACACGGCCTTGTTCATTTTCCATCGGAGATCCACTCACTGCTGAAGAGCTATCGGAACTATCGAAGGACACGGTTCAGTACTAGTATGAGCAGCATCGATCTTTCGAGCAAGCTCTTACTCAGGCAGAGTACAAATAGTGGGCTTCGAGGCACTCAAAGCGAAAGTTCAGCTGCTGGGACGGGAACCATAGGCTACAGGCTTTGCAGAAGCTCTACCGAGAGGATGCAGAGGACAACCAGCGATGGGCTATTCACGTTCGATCGAGTTTCATTTCCATAGAGAACCTCGAGAATCTTCAACTGGTTTCGATGTTCCAATCGATAAACATGTAAGTATTTTCTTTTCTTTTCATGAAGGGTCTAGACTTATAGTTTCAATGAACAGATCTTCAGCAACATCTGTGGAAACAATGCTACCACATATTCTCCTCGCTATAAAGGCGGTCTGCACTAGTACCGAAGGAACTCAAAAAATCCTCGAGTCACTCACGGAGGTTGATCGTCTTGAGGTGCGGAAGTGGAAGGAGAGTTGGTCGTCGGGGACTCCACAGGCCAGATGTGGTGCTTCTCAGGAAGTTGCAGTGGTCGCTAGGACGCTGTTGAGAGCGTCCAACCCTGGGGGTTCGTCCAGCAAGCCGGGCCTTACCGTAGGAGTAATGGAAGGTATTGGATGACCTCTACCCAGATGCCACGAGGGCCCGTGTACAGGTAAGGGGGGTTCTACTGAGATGACTGGGCAGAGAGTGTTGTGGGGCCCAGGAGTCGGGCAAGTGGGGGAACGCCCGCTTATAAGGTGAATAGAAGGAAAATGGGTATAATATATATATTGCCTGTCTGAGTACAACTATCTCCGACAGTGGAGCAAGATATAAGACGCAGACCTGATTCCAAAAAGACCCCGACCCACTACCCGCCTTCCGGCTTATATAGTGGGTTACCTACCGCTAAACCCTAGGTACAGGTGGCGCCTTCCACTAGTCTGCCGCCTAGTGACAGAGTCCTGCCTGCCACATTTATGCGCCTTCCCACGTGTGCTGTCCTTCATACCCTGGGTAGTTGGTCCGGACGATTGGATCTACACCTGGTTATGTTGCCGCCTAACATCGTTCGCCATCAGTTCCTACCTGAAGTACCTCCCTTATCTGAAAGGAGTGATACTTGGATGGCAAGGAAGAAGGTGGAGAAGGAGAAGGAATAGGAGAAGGAGATTGAAAAACAGGGGAGTTAGATACATGAAAGGTAGAAGAGGACGTAGGAGTTATTTGGAAGGCAAAAAGGTGAAAAGGAGTAGGATCAGTGGCAAGTTCATACATGGTAGTGGTAAGAACTCGGAGAGGAGAAGGAGGGAGCTATGATTGAAAAAGAGGAAGGATCTTGGGGGGTGGAACAGAAGTAGAGTAACGAAAAGAGGTAGGATTGGGAAAAACATGTGGATGTTGACAAGTGTACAGGATTGGAAAAATTCTGTATAAAAGTTCGTGGTTGCACAGGAGTGAGGAGAGCCTGTGAGTGTGTTGACAAAACAACAGGAGGTGGATCCTGTTGAGGAGGAACTTTCGACACTGATACAGGATTGGAAGAACCCTGTACAGAAATCCGTGAACTTAGAGGAGTGGAGAGAGCCTGCGGATGTGCTGAAGAACTGACATGAGGTGAATCCTATCGAGGAGGAGTCTTCAACACTGATGCATGAACATGCACAGTCAATCCTATAGCTTGTATTGCCTCAGACACTAAGGACGTATCCTGCACGCAGGAAGGTACAGGATTGATCTTGGCTGCAGGAGAGGAAAACATGAGTATCCTAGACCTCCAGTTGATTTGTGGATTTGCAACCACGAACCATAGCATGCCCAGAACGATGGGAGTCGACCAGGTCTTGATCAAGTTGAAGGAAATCGAACAGTTGAATGCGCCATGACTACAAGAGAGAGTGTGGTAGCATGGGTAACTGCGCCAGAAGCAATCAGACAACCATCGGCCACCTTTATAGGAACTGCATGCTTCAACTTCACCACCGGAATGCCATGTTGAATTGCAAAAGTGTCATTCATGAAGCATGCATTTGCACCAATGTCTAACAGGGCAAACTCCTTGAGCTCTTGATTATTGAGACGAATGTGTACAGGAAACTTAAGTGATGGAATGGTATGTGTCATAGTTTTTATTATGACTCGACCCTTTACTTTGGGGTTTGATTGTTGTTACTTACCGAGTTGTGTAACGAACTCTAAATGTAGTAGGAAACAGGTTTAGTGCACTTGGGTATTTAGTGATGGTCCGGCCGGGTGTCATTAGGTATTTGCAGGAAACTCTAGGTGAAGCTAGAACTTACCTTCTAGAAACTCTCCCCCGGTTTGATTCCAGTTAGGGTTCTTCGCAAAGTATAGCTTGTCAAAATAAGGGTTAGGGACACTCCTAGGGTTGACCTAACCCTAGGGTTGCCCTAACCCCACGCCCTAAACCCCCCTAGGGGTTAGGTTTAGGGTTAGGTTAGGACAACCATTTTCTCTAAGGGCTGGCATTTCCGTGCCAGCCCACTTACTCATTAGGTAAGGGGGGGGGGGCAGGGGGGGGGTCCGTCACATAAATAAGGTAGAGTATATGTAGTGAGGCTTCCTGGGTTCAAAAGAGAGCTCGTTAACCTCCTACCGGTGCAAGCTAAGCTTGTGTCGTCAAGGTGCAACCCTTGTGCCGCCCAAACTTCCACACGACAGGGGTACAACCCACCCTAGGGTTAGACTATCCTTATCGTTGGCAGGATCTTGCCTTTGAGATAGGGGCACGTCACTTCCAAGGAGTTAGTCAGATTCCTTGGTCCGAAAACCTGTCGCAAGCTCAAAGGCATTGCCCGAGTTCACGTTCCGCAAAACTAGTTGGTTGAGGCCTTGCTCCGGCGCCTCAACCACGCCAAGCTAGGAACGACACCTAAAGCTCGGCTAGTCGTGTATCCTGATTCACAAGGTGAGTCTCGTTGTGGACTTAGTCAGCTAGGGGTTTGAGTTCCTAAGGCTTGGGTTCCTAATACGGGTTATTTTACCAGATTCCGTGGGGTTTCCAGAGAGGGGATTCCAGGGTTGGCACCTGGCAAGCCGCCTTTGTGGCACCAGGTAAAAACTCTGACAATTGGTATCGGAGCAAGTTCTCTGCGGTCAGTAGGACTGCCTTAAGTCGTAGGGTGTTTCAATGTTTAGATAACTCTAAATTCTTGTTATACTCTATTGCTTTCGGTTGACATGTCTGTATTCTGCGCAGAGAGTTTGATCCTGTGAGTTGTCAAACTTCGGAGAACACTTGCTCAGTGAGTCGGCGTGAGATTCTAGGTATGTCCGAAAGTCTTATGCTAGTTTAAGCTGATGTGTGTGGGTGTACAACCTGTGCAGGGTGTTTCCAATTTCACATTGGGAATATTCCAAGCATATTCTCCGAGTGTTGAACTAGGGTTCAATACGATGAGCAAAGAAAGCAACCAGAGCCTGAGGCAGAGAGGGCTGTCGCAGAGGCTCAAAATGAGGAGATGGATGAGGCTGATCCAGGTCGACCCCCTAGAGTTAGACAACGACCTGGTTGGCGAGAAATAATGATGGATGCCCTAAACGAACTTCGAGGGGATGTTTTGGGGTTGAACGACCGAATCGATAATGTTGCCGTTCGGATTCCGACGAATGCAGTGCCAGATGTTCCGCAACCAGACACACGGAAAAAGAAGAAGAAGCACTCAGAGTCAGGTTCCTCTGAATCAGATTCTTCGACGGAAGGTGGTGGAGGTCCCAGTAAATTCAAACCGGTAAAGCCTTCGAATTTCATGGGTTCAAAGGATTACAAGGTTTTGGACTGGTTGTATGATATGGAAAGCTATTTCGAGGCTGCTTCCGTGAGAAAGACAGAAAAGGTTGCATGTGCCAAGCAGTTTCTTAAAGAAGAAGCTAAGACTTGGTGGCGAATTGTTGAAGGTGAACGTGGATACCGAAACAGCTGGAAGCACATGAAAAAGGAGATCAAAAAGCAGTATATGCCGGATGATCTCGGTTTGCGATTGCGTGCTGACCTGGCACTTTGTCAACAGGGAGTTCGGGGAAGTCCAATGGACCACGTTTATCGATTCGAAAGTGTACGGCGATTGGTGCCAAATATGAGCGATGATGAAGCTCGAAGTTGCTTCATGGCTAGCTTGAATGAGAAGACGCGAAGAGAAATCTTAAGGTACAAGCCAACAAGCTATCGGGAATGTCAAGAGGCAGCTCAAAAGGTTGCTTATGGCATGTCGTTAGAAGACTTGTACAAAGGGGAGGAAGCAAAACCTAAACCAAGGAGGTTTCCTCCAAAGTCTGGGTTCAGAAGGTTTGATAGATCAATCGCCATCAATTCGAAGTGCAAGTCCCTTTGTCGGCAGTTCCAAGTTTTCGGACACATCAAGACCCACCGGATTTCGGAAACCATTGGCGTTACCACCCTCAGCAGGCCAAAGGATCGGCTCCAAAGTCTGCTCCCCCGCGTTCCGCAGGCGGGGTTGTGAAATGTTATAATTGTAACAAGCCTGGTCATTTTGCTAAAGAGTGTCGGCACCCTCACAACAATCAGGACATTTCAAGGCGATGGTAGAAGAGGAAGTTGCTGAACCAGAAACGCTTGAAGATCCGGAAGATGAGTCAGAAGAGGTAATGTTGTGCCAGACACAACCTGCCTTATTCGCTATTCAAGACAAAACTGACCCTTTGCTATATTTGACAGGAAGGATACGAGGGGACCGAGTCCGAATGATGATCGATACTGGAGCAACATACAACTTCATATCGACTAGTCTAGCTCGTCGATTGAATTTGGATGTAATAAAGATGTGTGAAATAAAGATCAATTTTGGCAAAGGTTCTCAAAATACTAATAATATAGCAAGGGCAGTTCCTGTCCAAATCAAAGATTGGAAGGCTAAGCTAGACTTAGTTGTCTTGAATATGACGGGGTTTGACTTTGTTTTGGGTATGGAATGGTTCCATAAACATGTAATCGAAATGAGGGGGAGATAATCGAATCACGCTTGCAGCAGATAAAGAGGACACCACGCTCAAAATGGAAACGCTAACTGATAAGGATTGGAATCCTATGTTCCTTACCTTAACTCAGTTGCGTAAGGCAGTTAGACATCGGGAACGTGTGTTTCTTGCAATGGTTTTGGATACTGGTGAAGTCAAAATAGGAGATGGTCAAGAATCTGTTCCTGAACCTATTTTGGAAGTCTTGAACATGTTTAAGGATGTGTTGCCAGAAGACTTGCCGCCCGAGTTACCTCCACGTCGAGCTGTGGACCACAGAATAGAGATTTTGCCAGGTTCGTCTCCACCGGCAAGAGCCCCATATCGGTTGAATCCTCAAGAGTTAGTAGAATTGAAGAGACAGCTGACAGAATTGATTGGTCGAGGACACATTCGACCTAGTCGATCGATATGGTGCACCTATCTTGTTTGTAATGAAAAAGGATGGTACGATGCGAATGTGTGTGGACTATCGAGCACTGAACGCGATAACTATCAAAAATAAGTATCCTCTTCCACGAGTGGACGACTTATTTGATAGGCTATCAAAAGCAAAGTATTTTTCAAGAATAGACTTGAGATCGGGGTACCATCAGATTCGGGTAGCAGAGAATGACATTGAGAAGACCGCTTTTCGAACGCGTTATGGATCATTTGAGTTTCTAGTCTTGCCATTCGGGTTGTGCAATGCTCCAGCAACTTTTTGCACAATGATGGATGATGTGTTTAGAGACTATCTAGACGAGTTCGTAGTGGTGTATATTGATGACATTCTGATTTTCAGTTCGACAATTGAGGAACATGTGGAACACTTAGAAAAAGTGTTTCAGAGGTTGAGAGAGAACCAGTTGTATGCTAAAGAAAGCAAGTGCGCATTTGGTCAAACCAAGATAGATTTCTTGGGACACTTGATCTCAGGTGGGAAGGTTGCCATGAATCCAAAGAAAACTCAAGCTATTACCGAGGGGATGACTTTAAAAGACGTGCATGAAGTTAGATCATTTCTTGGTCTGACAGGGTATATCGAAGATTCATAAAGGGTTACTCAAAAATAGCGGCCCCATTGACAGATCTTACAAAGAACATTTCATGGCATTGGACTCCAGAGTGCAACGTGCGTTTGTTAAACTCAAAGAGGCTATCTCTTTTGAGCCAGTTTTGCAGTTGCCCATTTTGAAAATCCCTTTGAAGTAGAATGTGACGCTTCGGACTTTGTAATTGGTGGTGTATTGCAACAAAAAGGACATCCAATGTCCTTTTTCTCGAAGAGTTAAATGCCATGCAAACTCGATGGCCTACTCACAAAAAGAAGATGTATGCTATTGTTGCTTCCTTGGAGTATTGGCGTCATTATCTTCCAAGTCATGGCACTGTGGTTTGGACAGATAGTGTAACTCTAAGGTATTTTGAAATGCAGCCGAAGTTATCACCAAAGTATGCTAGATGGCAACAGAAGTTGGCACGATTCCAGCCTAAAATCAGACATAAGGCGAGAAAGGACAATGTGGTAGCCGATGCACTCAATAGGAAGGGTCATCTTCGTGTTATGTCGGCACCCGTGTCAACTTTGGTGGATGAATTTGTGACGGCGTATCCTCAGGACAAGTTTGGTAAGGAGGCTTTGAGCCTGGTGGCAAAGAGGAAACAAGTTCATCAGTTACGAAAAGATGGTAATATTCCAGCAAAATAGAAAGTCGAATGGATGCACTCAAATAGGCACATTTTGTGGTACGAGATGGAGTTCTTTATTATAAAGAAAAGAGACTCTATGTTCCAGAAGGGACATGGAGGGAGAGGTTGTTAAGAGAGCATCACAACATTCCTTTGGCAGGACATGGTGGAAGGCATAAGACATTTGCTTTGTCGAGAACAGGGATTCTATTGGCCGGGTATGATAGATGATGTTGCCATGTATGTCAAGACATGCCCCACATGTTAATAAGTAAAGAGCCGATCGCAAAAATGACCAGGGAAGTTACAGTGTATACCGATTCTAGAGCGGCCATTTCAAAGTGTTACTTTGGACTTTATCATGGGATTGCCAAAATCTTGTGGTTTTAACGCGCTCATGGTGGTAGTCAATCGGTTATTTCATTCAAACTGTAGAGACAGTGAATGCAATTCAAGCAGCGAAGTTGTTCTTTCACAAAGTCATAAGAGTGCGCGAGCTACCGGAAACAATGATCTCAAATCGGGATCCTCGATTTACGGGCAAGTTTTGAGGAACATTGTTTAAGCAGTTTGGTACGATGCTCAAGTTCAGTACAGCCTACCATCTGCAAACTGATGGTCAAACGGAGAGGTGAACCGACAAGTCGAGGACTATCTTAGATGCTATGTTCAAGGTGATCAACTTGATGGGTTGAACACTTAGATATGGTTGAGATATATTACAATAACTCGATGCACACTGCGATCAGATGTAGCCCGATGGAAGTGTTGACTGGGAATAATGGTGGTATTCCTCAGAGTATGGTGTTACCAAAAGACAATGTCAATCAAGTTCCCTCTATAGCAGAGTTCACTGGACAGTTGTATCGGACATGGGAAGCTGCTCGTCAAGCAATGGCTGCAACTCAGGAAAGGTATCGTCAGCAATATGATAAGCATCGACGAGATGTAGAGTATCAGGTTGGGGACATGGTATTGTTGAGTACTAAAAACCTGAAGGTTCCAATGACTCTTTCGAAGAAGTTTCTATCGCACTACATAGCCCCATACAAGGTGGTGAAGCGAGTAGGGAAAGTGGCTTATGGGTTAGATCTTCTTCCAGAGTTGGGAACAATACACAATGTGTTTCATGTCAACTTGCTTGAGCCATTCCACAAGGATGAGAAATATCCACATAGATTTACATTCGCCTCCAGAGTTAGTTGGTGAGGAGAAAGAATTTGAAGTTGAGGTGATATTAAAGGGGCAAAACATTCATGGACGGTGAAAACATAAACGTGAATATCTTGTTAAGTGGAAAGGGTACCGGCATGCGAGTCGACATGGGAACCATTGGAGAGTCCTGCAGAACACGATGGAGTTGGTGAATGAGTTTGAGGCGAGGTTTCAAACTGATTAAAAAATAAAGTTATTTCTTCTTAACCTAGGGGCTGACAGACAACATTAACTAGAGGCCTCCAATATAAATTCTAGTTAACTAAAAAGAAATTAACTAACCTGTTGTCTGTGTCTGGTGACAGACTTTGTAGACATGCAAAAGGTCTCCAAATGACTTCTTGTCGTAGGTGGTGCCTCCGGCAGCTGAGTTCTCGCTTAGTGAACGACGGTTCTGAAGTATTTGGCTTCGCGTAATGCAAGGGGGATAATAAAAACTTATGAACTTTTTGCTGACTCCGCATAGAGTGATTAGTGTTAGTTTTTAGTTAATTTTTTCTAACCTAGTCTAGTCTTGGAGTTAGACGTCAATGACAACGTTGACATTTTCAAAGGCGGGGAGTGTGTCATAGTTTTTATTATGACTCGACCCTTTACTTTGGGGTTTGACTGTTGTTACTTACCGAGTTGTGTGACGAACCCTAGATGTAGTAGAAAACAGGCCCATTTAGTGCACTTGGGCATCTAGTGATGGTCCGACCGGGTGTCATTAGGTATTTGTAGGAAACTCTAGGCGAAGCTAGAACTTACCTTCTAGAAACTCTCCCCGATTTGACGTTCCAGGTTAGGGTTCTTCACAAAGTATAGCTTGTCAAAATAAGGGTTAGGGACACTCCTAGGGTTGACCTAACCCTAGGGTTGCTCTAACACCACGCCCTAACCCCCCCCCTAGGGGTTAGGTTTAGGGTTAGGTTAGGACAACTATTTTCTCTAAGGGCTAGCATTTCCATGCTAGCCCACTTACTCACTTAGGTAAATGGGGGGGGGGGGGGTCCGTCCAAGCTAAGCTTTGTCGTCAAGGTGCAACCCTCTATTGTGCCGCCCAAAATTTCACACGACAGGGGTACAACCCACCCTAGGGTTAGACTATCCTTATCGTTGGCAGGATCTTGCCTTTGAGATAGGGGCACGTCACTTCCAAGGAGTTAGTCAAATTCCTTGGTCCGAAAACCTGTCTGCAAGCTCAAAAGCATTGCCCGAGTTCATGTTCTGCAAAACTAGTGGTTGAGGTCTTGCTCCGGCCGCCTCAACCACGCCAAGCTAGGAACGACACCTGAAGCTCGGTTAGTCAGTGTATCCTGATTCACAAGGTGAGTCTCGTTCATGGACTTAGTCAGCTAGGGGTTTGAGTTCCTAGGGCTTGGGTTCCTAATACGGGTTATTTTACCAGATTCCGTAGGGTTTCCAGAGAGGGGATTCCAGGGTTGGCACCTGGCAAGCCGCCTTTGTGGCACCAGGTAAAAACTTTGACAGTATGAGCAGCACCAATGAAGCCTGCACCTACATCCAACTTCGCGGCTCCTAGACAAAGTGGACATTGAAATTTTCCGATTGAACTTTAGCTTCAACTTCACGCGTCTTGAACTTCCTAGCTTTAATAGGACATTCTGCCACCTTGTGTCCTGCTTCACCACAATACAAGCATAGGTTCTCACTGCAGCGACGTTGCTTCTCAACAGCGGAAAGAGAGCCATGCTTGGATTTTTCAACCTTCATAGGAACTACTCTAGAAGGTGTTGTAGGAACATGTACCATAGTTGTAGGATTGATTTGTAAAAACTGCTGATGGGATCTTTCTTGACGACGCTCAAACAAATGGTTGTCGAAGCAAACGACTTGTTGCATGATCTCCACTAATGTTTGGGCATTCGGTAACGTAAGGAGAAGGTCCTTCACGTCATCCTTCAATCCAAAACGGAAGTGTTCGATCATCCCATGGAATGTTCATGCAAAGTTGCTAAAATTCGAATACATAAACGGAAATTGGTCGGGATCCTTGGGTGAGCTTTCATAACTTTGTGCATGCGGAACGGTACTTTCGGGATCTCCAAAGCATGCTTCAAAGGTAGCCACGAAACCTTCAAAGTCTTCCATCAATGGGTCGTCACGCTCCAGCAAGGGGGCAACCCCAGCCCCTGGAAATCCAATTAGTAAGGATGCCAAAAGGCCAACCTTTTATGCATCAGTTGAGTAGCGGCGTGGTTGCATACTGATCAAGAGCCGAATCTGATTCAGGAAACCTTGGAAATCAGCGCGATTGCCACTGAACTTTTTTGGCATACTGATCTTCGGCTCTGAAGAAAAGTTCGATGGAGAGGAAACCACCGATGCTTGAGAGAGAGCCTATGAAGCAGCCTTGGAAGATGCATCAGCAGCTACATGCGCCGCGTTGGTGGAACCTTGCAGATCTGTGACCACTTGATGCAAAGTGGCCAGCTCATGAAGCAACATTTAGTGCTCGCGTTGAAAGAACTCAAAATCAGCCATGATCTATGAAAAGAAAAACAAAAAGAGGAAAACGAAGGAGGAAAACCAAGGAAAAAAAAAGTAACTGGGAATCGGAGAGTTGTGAAAGAAGTTACTATCAAACTGTCAAATCACGATCCATGAATAAGAAAGTGAGCAGGATTCTGAGAACAAGGAAGCTTGACTCAGGAGTAGAACAAGGAGCAAGACAGGGAGCAGGACAGGAACTGGAGCAGGACAAAAATTAAGTACTAAGAACAAGACAAGAGCAGGAGGCAAGGAGCAAAACAAGAACAAGATAAGAACAAGAAACAAGAATAATTGTAAAATGATTGGTATTGATAGTAACTGATTATACAACAATTAGGTCAAAGCTTTTATACTCACAACTCCAAGCTAATCTGGTCATGAGTCTAATCTAGTCATGAATTAAAAATAGTGACCCTTATCCTCTAGACATATCCTGTAGCATATCCTATATACATATCCTATAGGTATATCCTATAGGCATATCTTGTAACCCATATCCTATATCATATATCCTGTATCCAGAATCTTGTATCATGTATCGAGTCGTGATACCCAATTAAGAGAAAGTGGCTAACAACAAAGACAGTCGCACTAATAAAAATACCAACTTCCACCTAACAAATTAAATAGTCAAAAGAGAAGTGATAATAATATAATATCAAAATGTATATAGGCACTATTCAATATTTGTAGTATATTTTTTTAATATATGCAAAGAATTTAATGAAGATGTATTTATGGATATAATGTATATGTGTATAAAAAGTAATATCATTATTTAGTAAAATAAATGCATTATATACAAAAAGAAAAACTATAATATATATATATTATATACAATAGTTTGACCTATTCACAGATACACAAAAGCAATTAAAAATACAAATTAAATAATTAATGTCATTAGTTAATTTTGATACCCTTGTATATGTTAAACCATGGAGTCTTTCATAGATGTATAATTTTCTCTTTGTTAATCAATAAAATGCTAATGTAATCAATTTTTTATAATCGATAATAAACCTAATTTATAAGAAAATATTAATATTTAAAATAAATAATGAGCTTTCACTAGATTAAATAACAATCCACCTAATTTATTACATGTTTTTGCCAATATACAATAATTTGTTAAATCATTTATTTAACTAAAGTATATATTTATTATAACTAAATTTATTCATCAAACTATTATAATAAATTTATACTTCAAAATAATCAAACCACACCGTAACATTTAATGTCCTCACTGGGCATTTTACAAGTTTCATTAAGAAATATTGGGATTATAACAAGAACATTAAAAATTAAAATTAATAAATTAAGGCAGAAATTTTATAATTAAAAATATATAACCCTCAAATAAACATAGTCCAATATATAGACAATCAATTAGTAATTATAAGTTATAATAAATTACAATATTGATTTTACAAATTAAAGACATGTGAAGAATATATATTATATAGAGAACTTTTTACAGTGGTTACTTTTATCTATTTTATCTATATATTATTTATTATACCTTTAAGTGAATAGTTTTATTTTGATTATTTAAATTATATAAAAATAAAAAACTGTGTTGCGTGCGTACGTGCGTGTGACGTATATAGTGCTTGTACGAGCTTGTATATGAATTACTCTCATAGCGAACAATCTGGAGGCCAAGGAATCTGGTTGATGATGAAAACAGATATGTTTGCAGCAGCGGGGTAATAGTAAGTATAAGTGGTAGTAAACAAATAAATAACACCCAAAATGAATTGTAAAACAATTCGGTGGGGTGTGTTTTGCAAACCGAGAGAGGTGTTTTTATCCCCGTGCAGCACAGCGTTAATAGTTTATAAGTAACATACACACAAGGCACGTGCTAGTTGTACATATGTCACTGAATGGAAATCGATACTATATTTTAAAATTAGCTACACATATTTACAAACCATCTATTTAAACTTCTTGCTAACAACCTTTAATACATAAAGATTTATAAAAGTTATTTATTTAGTTTTTCTTTTAAACGATTAAACCCAATAAATTGTATCACACTCCAACATAATGTAATGTGATTACATATTTACTTATAATAAAACTTGTAAACTAAGAATAAGTAATTAATTTAATAAGTTTATGCACACTGTACATCCCACAACGGTATAGCACTTTATACAATCAACAATGTGTTATCCATATAGGGAATTGATGTCGGAATGCCACGTGTTGCCGCATGTTAGCCCTCTAGGTTAAAACTCTGACAATATAAATTCTTATATGGTCATGACTCGATGTTATTGTGGAATTGGGTCTACCTTCTCGCTTGTCATGAGTTACTAATGTTAAGTCCTAAGATTGATATTTGATGAGCATTCTTCCATTGGTTCGAACAAAGTCTATAGAACACTTGAGTTACATATAAGTGGGACAACAACGACATTAACACTCTCATCATCATCCACCTATGAATATAAGGTGAATGAGCTAGTGTTGATTCATTTTCCCAAGTTTATAATACATGGTTTAATTAAGAGTCTCCTTGTTCAGTGGAAGGGATCATATTGAGTGTTGCAGTGGGTAAAGCCTCAAGTTTATGAAGTTTGACATAAGTTATGCTACATACAAATCCACCAATGCCTCCTCCCAATATTCCCCATATTCAGGCCCATTTACCAGAGAACATTAACCACTTTCAAGATGTTCCCCATATTCAGACCCATTTACCAAAGAACATTAACCACTTTCAAGATGTTCCCCATATTCAGGCCCATTTACCAGAGAACATTAATCACTTTTGAGATGATGAGAGGATGATGTACAACTGCATGTATTATTAATTTAGTAAAATTTTGATAGCGGTCGATCGATTTAAATCTAGATCACTAAATCGTGTACATATGTTAAATGTGTTGGGCTAATACATTTTAAGTTGTGACAGTATAAAAAATGAATAAGGAGATTATACACAATAATATACATACATACACGATGTAAGGTTCCATGGTATATACTACGTATATACGCCACGTATATACTACGTATATACCATGGAACCTTACAACACCTATATATTTATATATATAATGTTTTGTAAAGAAGTATACATTTATTAAACTATTTATATAGTATAGAGAGAGACAACACATAGGGTTAGGGTTTTAGCCGATAATGGCGAAGCGGATGCGCCGCGATGACTGCTGGAGAGCAGACGCGGAGCGTTTGTACGATCGCGTCGTGGAGGTATTCGGAAATCACGACATCGCTGCGCTGACGAATTCCAAGAATTGGATTCCTTGCCTTCCAGATCCCGTTGATCCGGATACGAGCTACTGCTATATGGGTCGGCTACTTACGAGGGATATCCGCCAATTTATCTTGTTCATAGGTCAGCTTGTCGGTTTTGAGGATCTTAGGGAAGATAAGACCGAGATTTTCATACAGACTGCAAGGTAATGGGATTTGTGTCGGGCGTCCCAGGTTACGGCAAGTCTACATCACTCAAGGCAGCGTTCGGCAATCTGTACCACTTTTTCCTGCCCAACATCCAGGCGAAGAACTCGCTCGAGAAGTACGCTTACAATGTGCGGAAGTGTGTGGACGAGCAACTTGCAGGCAAGCTGGATCCTGCGGACATGAAGAAGATTAAAGAAGCCTTGGAAAATGTGATTCATTCTCTCGACTCGAACAAGCTGGCCCAAGTGGACGAGTATGAGGACAAGCAGAAGGCGCTCGAGGGCGTTTGCAATCCGATCATCGCCAAGGGCGCTGGAGCTTCTACGTCCGTTTCGACCCAAGAAAGCGAAAGCGGATTATGTACATTAATTGTGAGGCCCTTGTTCGCAAACCCAGCAACACCATTGTGTCATCTCTTCTGCTTTCTCACTTCGATATGGTTCAAGACAAGAATCCGGAACTAATGGCATTGATTGAGTTCAACTCTCGACAGCATACTCGACTTTCTTCATGGCGGCAAGCAGGAGGATGAGGTCTACATTCTTGTCAACGACGGTAATGCCATGGACCCAGATGACGATGAGCAGAGTAGCAAAAGTCACTGTCGGAAGTTTTCAAAGGAACAACGAGACGAGGCATGGAATGTTCTGACAGAACTCATGAAGTACTGTGCCATCGTAGTATGTGCGTCTGTGAGAAGCTGGCAGGTCCAGTCTTTCAGTAGCCCGAAAGGATCTCCTTACAAATTTTTTGGTGGAGGATTTACGGTAAGCTGATGCTGTCAATCTCTGTGGCCTAACTAATCCTGCTATGGTTTTGATTGTAGATGAGCGAAAGGTCTGACTACTTGTCGCACAGGAATATAGTTCTAAGCAGCCACGACAAGGGGTGCGTGCCTAGACTTCTCAGTTGTCTGGACTCTCCGATACAGCTGCAGGATTGCTACAGTTGGTACCAGGAAGGGATCCAGGCATATGTCAAGAAGCACATTGACAAGGGGCATGAAATATATCGGATATTCAGTGGCACGGAGGAGGTGGAGGAGCGGTTTGATGGTCTGAGCACAAGGTGTTTCTACCGTGGGCCTAACGGGACCGCAGAGTGCTTGACAAATCATTTGAAGTCTTACGCGCTTGGGTGTGCTGCTAAGCAGATGAAGCTTCAAGCCTCAATCGATGCCAAAACGGAGATGCAAAGGTGGCTTTTAACTGTTCGAAGTGACACAAACATATGCAGGATCGGGTGGAATGCAGAAACAGCAGGGATTATCGCACTCAGCTCACTAGGTCTGGCTATAAATCTTGGACAGATTTGGGTGGTCCAAAACGAGGTTTCAGTCTTGCCGGATTCTATGCAACGAGTCTTGCAGGAACTTACGAAGGACAAAAGCAGTTGGTATTTCAGTAGACCCGTGAATGAGGTTTTCAGGACAGCATCGCTGGACGACTACGGCAAAGTTATCGACCGGCCAATGGATCTTAGCACGGTGCAAACTAATCTGCTTTCGGGAAAGTATGCTTCTTCCGGGGAAGCGTTTGCGAAAGATGTGGAGCTTGTCTTTGACAACGCTTTGAAGTACAACCAGAAGGACCCCGTTTTCTCGGCCGCACAGCATTTGAAGGATAAATTCCAGAAGCTCTGTTACAAGGTATCGCCGGAGGTGTCACGCGAACTCCTCTTAACTTCTTCTTCTTTATGTGCAGGCTCAAGCGGAAGCTTTGTCACAGGATATCTTGGAAATTAAACCAGACGAGGTGCGGCACTTTTCAGGCCAGTTTTCTTGGCGTCCATGGAGTGGCAAGAAGGTGCTGCACGTTCCCTATGCCTTCAACCACACCGGTGCCGATTTCAGTGGCACGGAACGCGAAGAAAGACACCCCCGTACCGTGCAGGTGATGGAAACTCGGCTGCTGAAAAGAGGAGGCGGATACTTCTCTGGGTTCTTGCTAGAGTTGGCTGGGCTTATGAGAAGTGCAAGGGTGACGAAGACATACAGATTCCATTTGGTGATCTGCATTACGACCTGATATGGGTTGACAATCGATGCTCATCGCTCCGACTGATACCTGGGGAGGTAAATCAAGTTTTTTTTATTTGATGCTAAAACTAATGAAACAACTCTTGCTTGCAGGAATGTTTGTATTGCGGTGCCAGAGATTGCCCTGTAGGAGGTCCTGACAATCTTGACAGTTAGGTTCAGTGTGAAGAATGTTTGATGTGGGTCCATAACGGGTCTCGGCGAAAAGGAGGCTCCGGCTCAGGAGGCTTCATATTATTCTAGTATATTCACGGATATTTTAGGTATATTTTAATATATTCTAGAATATTCTCAAAAATATTCTAGAATATATAAGTTTTTTTAATATGCCGACTGGCTTAATATATGCCGACTGGCTTAATAAAGCATTATCCTAAACCCTAAACCATTTATCCTTGTAGCACCGATGGGTCATGAACTCTGCTGTAATTCACCAGCAAACGATGGACCTCCATCTCACTGAGCGATCGCCTTTGTAGAAAATATGTGACGTTCGGGTTCAAGCCAAGCACACGACTGTAAACGAAGTACATGTGTACACATGGGCTTCAACTTTTGCTCTTCTAAAAGGTAGAACAATTGCATGTAGGATAAGTATTAACAGTCACCTTTGCAGAGTCATTTCCTGCCGACACAACGAAAGCCTCCTTTCGTCCTTTACCTGTCACTTCAACATTTCTCACATGACCTAAAAATGTCTTGGCCTTGTGGAAATTCTTCTCTTGTTCCTTAGACATTTTTGTTGGAGTCCGGACCATACGTCCTTCGAAATGTGGAATTATTGTAGATCCATCTCCACGTGGTGGCGATGGTGTTTTGTCCTTCTGACCCTCATCTACTCTTCTTGCCATCCCTTGTAAACCTTCCAGAACAAAGCCTGCATCCTGTAGTTCTCTGACCTCCTCACTTGTCAGCTTCGTTTCCTTGAGCATAGGCCAAACCGTTGGTGGTGTTGGAATTTGTGACTGAAATTTTTTGCCGTTTGGCCGCGTGAAACACCCTAAATCTTTTGGGCAGAACCACATCATCTATTGTACATACTTCTCATTCCCCAAGGCATCAATGTACATTCGTTTTCCATAGAATCCTGGTGCTGGCACTTTGCTTGGATAACCGATTGGTTTTTCCACACAGAGCAGTTCCTTCCTGATTCATCCCCAAACACTTAACCTTACTAGATGCTCCAATTCGTCTGATGGCCCACTCTGTTTGAGCAATCTCCTCTCCAAAACCTCTTCGAACCTTAACCTCTTTCTCATGTTGTTTTGGACCTGTACTTTACATCATGTCTGTGTGAACGTCGAGCATCAGACTGTTCTGTTCCTATGATTGTTCTCCTAACAGTTTGCACTCGAACGTTAGTGGTACTCGTGAACTTCGGGCTGGTCAAGTGTTCCTCGCCTTCCACTAGATTGATAATTGTTGATGGAGATACACTTTTCCCCTCAGAGAGTTTGTGTTGCACTCGTTTCAATAGAGTTTCCTTCGAAGGACCTGACCCTGTATACCTCCCTTCTATTGCTGCTTTCACCTTCGCACTCTGCATAACTGCATCGGTGAGGTCTAACATTGTTGCCTCCAGCAGTGGTACTCTTTTGGTCAATCTTGCTCTCGCGTGAATCACTTCAGCATTGTTTGTAGTTGGAACGCTCGTGAGTCCTTCTTCTATCATGTCTCCCAGTTCTGCCATGGAGATGTGGTCCTCATGCCTAATCCACCAAGATAGCCATATCTTCAAAGCTCGAATGTTTGACGCTCGTCCTTCCCAAAAAGACTCGAGAATTGCTAGTTGTTCTTTCTTAGATTGTTCATTCAGTGCTGCAGGCCAGGCACGAGCAAGCTTCATGTGTTCTTCGCGATGTTCTTCTGCGATTCATTTCTTTGTCACCTGACGCACGGATTGCATAAAGTGAAACAGATAGCTTCTTTCCCTCCCTTTCATCTTTTCTCCGTTGTTGAATACTTGGCGCAAGGCTATCCATATCACTCCAGCCTCATCCGACATGAAACCAGCAAAGTTGACATTCTCCAAACCCTGCTTCTTACAAACCTCTAGCATTGTGTTCAAGAACTTTAGCACAGCAACATTATCTTCGCGGCACATATCTGCGTAAGCTATAGTCACCATGGATCTGACACTGTAAGAGAGCATTAGATAACTAAGATTAGAAAGTGTTATGAAGAGTTCTACAACTTACAATAGGTCATAAAGGTGTATTCCAATTGTCGCCTAGTCTGGTATACGGTGCGTGTGGTCCAGAACAACCCATTGATCATGAAGGTCTCCTCCACTTTGACACCTTCTGATGTACTCAACTCCTAAACCCGGTCCCTCAACTGTCATTTTGAAGATCAGAGGCTGCTCCTCAGCACCATGCAGTTCCATCCGTGGAACATGTATGATGTGAATGAAAAGTATTGGCAACTTTGTCTTCAGCTCTAGAAGACCCTCGTAACCCTCTCTAAAGTGTGTCTCCTTCTGTCTTGATTGTGTAATCCAGTCCCGAGTCTTAAAGGAAAGGTCACGTCAGTGTGTAGAGATCTAAAGAAAAATACCTTCGATGGTTTGTTAGAGGTTCAAGTTTTAAGAGTAAACTAGTGTACGAGACTTCTCCTTCTTCCTTGAAAAGTTCTTCAAAGATGAGCTCATGCGCAGCTTGAAACTCAACCACTCGTTGATAGGTTCGCGGACTGTTCTTTACCATGTTGTTGACACTAGATCTAGCACGCTGAACATTTGAAGCTGACACTGAGGGGCTGACTGGATGCTGATGAACACCTCTGTAAATGAACAACCTTGTAAAAGAAATGTCGTCTGGCAGAATGTAGTACACATAAGCTGGACAAGTGTGCACTAGCAATGGCTCCTCTCCACAATGCTTACATTTCATGCCTATTACTTTGCCTGTCTCAGTTGTCTTTGCCTTCTCCACAGCACCCTTGAAGTGACATTCATTTGCTTTCTTCTCAAAAGCCAAGTAGGGGTAGGTAGGATTAATGCATTTGAGATGTCCGACACATGAACTTTGACTGACTTGTGCCGGAACATGCCAGTGTGTTGTGCTCGGGAGTGTCCAATGGTAGCAGCCATCCTTGCGATTCATCCCCAAGTACTTCTCTATGCTTTCTTTCTTTGGGGAAGTTCGTAAATGACATTTCCATTGTATATCTGCGATAGTTCAGAGACTCGTTTAACTTCAATTTTTTTTCTTTGCGGCTCAATTATCCATATCACAATGTTTTTTTTTTCAGAGTTAATGTGTCTTCCCATTTGTGTCGGAATCCCAGAGATAAAGGGTCTTCCCATTTGTGCCGACTGAGAGTGATGGCACCATCTTGGTTCAGTCGGCAGCCACAAGGTATTTTCGATTTGTTTATTTTTTTCTTTGCGGCTCAAGTATCCGTATCACAATATTTTTTTTCTCCAAAGTTAATGTGTCTTCCCATTTGTGCCGATTGAGAGTGACGGCACCATCTTGGTTCAATTGGCAACCACAAGGTATTTTGAATTTGTTTATTTTTGCTTTGCGGCTCAAGTATTTCTTTTTACAAAGTTATAATGTTAACTTAATAAAATGGCAAATATGAATTCTATACTTTGTATGATGGAAAGAAAAGAAAAGAACTAACCTTTGTGATACACCAATTGCATGTGTTACTTGCAATAGTGGCATATATTCCACCCTTATAGTTAGTTATCCTTATATAACCTTAACAAATCCTTTTTGGAATGACAAAAAAGGATTCAACAATCCTTTTTTGGAATGGCAAAAATAGAACGTGATTAACACTTGATTAAGAATATTTATGAAAATGATTAACACTAAATCCTAAATCGTTGACTAAACCTACCATAATAAATTAAAAATTTAGCTACAAAAAAGTACATATATACTGCATGCCAATATATATAAATGTTTATAGAATTAACAAGTTGGTTAGCCCTTGGGTTTGATTCCTGCTAACATACTTTTTTTTAGAAAAAGGGTTTAGGAACGTGATTACCTGCTAACATACTTTTTTTTAGAAAAAGGGTTTAGGAACGTGATTACCTGGTTAAGCATGGGAGTAGGGACGGATTAGGCAGGACGTGATTAACACTTCACTAAGTCAGGTCTGTTAAAGGTAAAATATTAGGAGCATAGGACATCCTACTGTAGAGAGAATAAGGGTAGGAAGCATGGAAGGAAAGGCTGTGGAAGAGGAAAATCCTTACCGAGAGGAAAAGGTAAGGAAAAGGAAAAGGTAAAGGATGACGTGGCGAGAGGAAGAGTAGTTAAGGGAAGTTAGGGCAACGAAGGAAGGGTCTCCATTTTTAGCAGGAGATAAAGGTTCTCTACACTTTGTTTTGTATTCATGTTAGTAATGAAAGGTGCATATTAGAGAATCTTGTGTGTGTGTATGTTTACTCTCAATGAATGGATCTAACAAGGCAATAGCCAAAATCCGTTCTTGCCCTTGACTTTGGAGACCAGTCATAGTGGCACTGGGAGAAGTCTGATATATATACAGATATATTGAGAGTTGAGAAAGGAAAGGGTGTAGCCTTTCCTGTACGTTGTATGAAAGGTTTCCTGTCTGCGTGAAGGAAACAGGTTAAATAGGAAAAGGTGAGGCAGAGAGCCCTTTTCCTGTTTAACAATTGGCGACCACGGAGGGATTTCGCCATTGCAGTGTTAGCATTCATTGAGAAAAGAGGCTAAAAAGATAGAATTCTCATTCTGAAAAAGGCTCGGAAGGTGTAGAGCCGGATGTGTAAAGGAGAAGGAATGAATGGAACCGTGGAGGAACCATCGTCCTGATCCAGCCTTAGCTGATCAAAGGAACCAAAGGCAGGCCAATAGAGTGGCTGCCCAACAGCAACCTGAAACTGACGAAAATAGACGTCAAAATATCCTTGGCAAGATAGTAGAGGATATTGCAGAAACAATACAGAAATCTGAGGCTGATCCAGAGAATTGGAGGCAGTATCAAACAGCTGGTTTAGAGGAAACAGTGAGAGGAGGAGTGCCTGTTCATATACCGAGATTGCAAGGAGAAGGATCTCCTGAGAACTCCCGAAGAGGAAGGGAGGAAGGTGTAAGAGGAAATACACCAGAGCAAAGGGTTATTACAAATATGGCACTTTTCCCGGGAATGTTTGGGGGTACGGTGATGTATCCCACATTCTCTGCAGGAAAGAAGGAAAATCCGAAAAGGCACTTACAACAGTTTGAAGAGGTAGTAAAACTGTATAAGGTGACGGATGCAGAAAGGCTGCTTATATTTCCACATACATTGAAAGGAAATGCCTCTGATTGGTATTATGATTTAGAAAAGGAAGTCAGAGAGAATTATCAGAAGGTTACTGATGCATTTAAGGAATATTTCAGAAAGGAGGAATTGCCGGAGGAACATTTAGAGAAGTTAAGGACTATCCTTCAAGGCAAAACAGAAAAGATAGATGAATATACACACCGTTTTAAGAAACATGAGAAAAAGTGTAAGGCATATGTGAAGATGGATGCCTTATTGCAATGGTATAAGCAAGGGTTGCTAAAACCATATAGAGATCTAGCACTTACTATCAATGAAAAGGATAGAGAGGATCTCATTAATCAATTAAAAATATATGAGAAAAGAGAAGGCAGATAGAAAAGATTGCAGAAGGAAAGCTGAAAGTATATGGAAGAAAGGAAGAATCCTCTGATGAAGAGGAAGAGGAAGCTGATGTAGTAAAAGTTCGAAAATATCCTATAGATGAGAAAGCATTGGCTCAAATGATGAAAACTTTAAAAGGAATGACAGTTAAAGAGGAGTTAAAGGAAAAAGTATGGTGTACTAAATGTAACAATCCGGGCCATACGGTGGAGGAATGTAGGCTGCAACTGCCTACATGCCAAATCTGTGGAAAGGAAGGACATGTAGCCCGAAACTGCAGACATTTCCTGAACCAGAATGTGGCTAGTATAGAGAGAGAAAGGAGAATGGATGAACGTCCACCTCCTAGAAGGTTCCCACCTAACAGGAACCGTGGGAATGATAGGAATGATAATGTCATTCCTTATGAGAACAGGAACAATATGTATGACAGAAGGAATGAAGTTCCTTATCAGAATAGGAATACTGGATATTATGACAGAAGGAATGATAATCCTTACGAAATTACGAGAGAGGAAAGGTATTATGCAGGAAGAAATGGTCCATATAAGGCGTGGCAGAATGATAGACCTTATCCTGAAAGAAATGATAGGCAATATAGAGGAGAGGAAAGACCATATCAAGGTCAAAGAGGCAGAAATGATTCCTATAACAAGGAAATGATAAACAAGGACCACAGGGTAGGAATTTTCCTTCCCAGGTTTGTTATACATGTGGTGAAACAGGACATATCTCTAGGGAATGTCCTAGGCGGAAGGTACAACCTCCTACTTCCACCAGAACGACTAATGTGCAGCCTACAACACGGCTTATTCAAATAGAGGAGGAAAAGGATGAGTATCCACCCGTTGCAAGGGCAGTTATAGCTCTTCAAGAGAAGAAGAAGGAATCCTCTTGTTATGGAGAAGGTGAGGTAGTTATTATTCCTAACAAGAAGGAGAGCTTGTTACAGGAAAATGTAAGCAAGCAGGAGCAGGATCTGACCAGAAAGGTCAGACTGATAACGAATCAGAAGGTACAGCAAAGGTGATATAGATAAAGGTGAACAAAGTTTTTCATTATTACCATTACATGATAAAACAATGGACTATGTATCACCAAGCTATAAATCAGGAGTAAAGATTACGCTTGGACAGTTGATAAAGGTAGCTCCTTACATAAGAAACCAGATATTAAATGCATTAAGTTTAGTTCAGCAAACATCACCTTCACGTGAAGGATATACAGTTTGTAAAATGGAAAGGAAGTACTGTATGAAGGTGATTATGATGGACATGTTCCTTGCATCACAGTATATGTGGGCAGGAATAAGTTAAAGAGAGTATTAATAGATGGAGGTTCAGGTGTGAATTTTATTGAAGAAGGAGAATGTAAAAGATGGGTTTAGGACCTATCCAACCGGCTCCATTTAACCTTAAAATGGCTGATCAACGAAGTGTAAGGCCATTAGGCATTGTGAGAGCAGTCACTATATCCGTTAAAGGACTTAAATACAAAATATCCTTAATTGTCCTACGAATGGAAGGACAGGATGCAACATATACTATGTTGTTAGGACGACCTTGGCTTAAGGTGGCCCAAGCGGTGCAGGATTGGGGCTCAGGAAAAATGACAATAGAACAAGGTGACTTGAAGGTCGATATTCATACTTATGCTAAGGGATACTTAGCACAGAAGGATCGGCCAGTTGCATTGGAAGGGTATGATTGGGTGCGGGGCTTGGATGATCAGGAGGAAGAGCAAATTTTAAAAACATATCCTGATCTAAAAGCTCTTGCAGAGATTGATTTATATGCCATTCTGAAGGAAAGAAAAAGCATCTTTCAAAAGGAACAGGAAAGAACAGAACAATCTGGGCTTGCAGGAAAAATTTTATAAGTCTGTTCCTTATGAAATGAATTTGCAGGAACAACCTGCTGAATATACATATATCTACACGAATGATCCTTTAGAGCAAGTTAATATAGGTACAGAAATGGAACCTAAGATATTAAATATAGCTCAAGGATTGGATCCTGATTTTAGGAATAAAGGATTGATGTTGTTAGCCAAATACAAGGATGTATTTGCATGGTCCTATCAGGATCTTAAAGGAATACCACCAGAGATATGTATGCACACTATTCAATTATTGCCGGGATGCCAACCGGCAAACAAAGTGCATACAGATGAATCCTAACTATGCTAAATTGGTGAAAGAAATTGATAAACTGTTGAAGGTTGGCTTTATATATCCTATACAAGGAGCGCAATGGTTGTCACCACTCGTGATCGTCCCTAAAAAGAATGGGAAGCTAAGAGTGTGTGTCAATTATAAAAAGCTAAATGATGTTACAACTAAGGATATCTTTCCTATTCCTTTCACAGAGGAAATGCTGGATAATGTCGCAGGCCATGAAATGTATTCCTTTTATGGACGGATATAATCAGGTGATGGTAGCTCCAGCAGATCAACATAAGACGCTTTTATAAGTCCGTGGGGTGCCTATGCCTATAGGGTTATGCCTTTTGGCTTATGTAATGCACCCTTTACGTTTCAAAGAATTATAACGGATACCTTTCGTGAATACCTTTTAGATTTTATGAAAGTCTTTATGGATGACTTTAGTGTGTATAGTACAAAACAGGAACATTACAGTGTTTGGAAAAATGTTTCCAGAAATGCAGACAAAATTCAGTTGCTTTAAATCCAGAAAAATGTAACTTTTTTTTTAAATCAGGAGTCCTTTTAGGACATGTGGTTTGTAAGGAAGGAATATTGGTTGATCAGGACAAGGTTAAGGTTATCCTTAGCCTACAACCACCACAGGATATAAAGGAGTTACGAAGGTTTTTAGGCAAAATAGGCTACCATAGGCGGTTTATAAAGCATTATGCTAAACTCGCCAAACCTTTAACCGACTTGCTTAAGGTTGATGTGCCATATGTTTGGACTTCAGAGTGTCAAGAGGCATTTGATAACCTTCGACGGCTCTTATTAAAGCCCCCATATTGGTTAGTCCCAAGTGGGATCGGGAATTCCATGTACAAGTTGATGCCTCTGATATTGCTATAGGAGCTGTCCTTACGCAAATGCAAGAGGACGGTAAGGATCGTCCTATTTATTATGCTAGTCGCAGGCTCACACCTGCAGAGGTAAATTACACTACTACAGAAAAGGAAGCATTGGGTATGGTATATGCTATCCACAAATTTAGACATTATCTTTTGGCTAATAAAGTAAAACTTTTTGTGGATCATTATTATATTTACTTAATAAACCTGTACTTACAGGAAGGTTAGCCAGGTGGTTCCTACTTCTGCAGGAATATGATTTTGAAATAATTCATAAACCTGGAAAGCAACACGAACAGGCTGATCATTTAAGTCGTATTAAAACAGGCGAACTTCCTATTCGTACTATGGATGACTTTCCTGATGCAGTTTATTTCGTGTGGATGTTCCATTAAGGTGGTTAGATCATATTACACAATATCTAGCCACTGGAATAGTACCACTTACTTATAAGACGCCCGATGAAAGGAAGCTCTTTGTCGTGAGGACACGACACTTCTCTCTCGTGGGAGGAAAGCTGTATAAACTGGGGTCCGATGGGGTATTACGAAGGTGTGTGGATCCTTTAGAGGCCCCAGAGGTTCTTAAAGAGGCTCATTCAGGCCTTGCAGGAGGACATTTTGCAGAGGAAATAACAGGAAGGAAAATCCTTCAGGCAGGGTTATGGTGGCCTACTTTATGGAGAGATGTAAATAGATATTGTAAGGCATGTGATAAATGCCAACGTGCACAATTGCCTCCAAAGAAACAAATACAACCTTATAATCCAGTTCTACCACTGGAACCTTTCCAAAAATGGGGAATGGATTTTATAGGACCAGTTAATCCTATAAGCTCAAAAAGGAATCAATATATATTGGTTTTAACAGATTATATGACTAAATGGGTAGAGGCAGAGCCTATGAGAAAGGCTGATGCATATAATACAGCGAAGGTTATATATAATACTATAATAGTACGTTATGGTATTCCTAAGGAAATTGTGAGTGATAGAGGAAAGCATTTCGTGAATGAAACAATAGAAATGCTTATGAGGGAGTTTGTGATAAAACATAAGAAGTCTACACCATATTACCCACAAGGTAATGGACAAGCTGAATCTACAAACAAAGTCCTTAAAAACGTTTTAAGGAAGGTGGTTCAGGAAAATAAGAAGGATTGGGATGAAAGGTTACCAGAAGTATTATGGGCCTATAGAACAGCTTATAAGGTGACTACAGGTACGACACCTTTTAAGCTTGCGTATGGATTGGAGGCTATAACTCCGATGGAGTATATTGTGCCGTCCTTGAGAATAGCAATTCAATATAGGATGGGGAGAAGGAGTCTTTGGAAGCTCGTTTAATAGAGCTAGAGAAGTTAGATGAGAGGAGAATGCATGCCCTGTGGACGATACAGGCGATTCAGAGAAGGCGGAAGGTTTGGCTAGATAGGCGAAGGAAAGGCAAAGAGATAAAGGTAGGTGATCTCGTCCTTTGGTACAGGGGAAAGGTGGATGAAATAGGCCAAAAGTTTAATTTGAACTGGATAGGCCCTTTTCGGGTTAAATCTAAAGGACGAAGGTGTGGTGGATTTGGAAACATTGGAAGGAGAGCAATAGAAGGAAAGGTTAACCTTAATAAGTAAGGAAATACCTCGTTGAAGGGAGTAATATTTATGTTGAGTTGAAGAGCATATTCTGCTCTCTGAAGTGCACGAAAAACAAGGCAGAGATCTAGGGTTTCGCAGTGAGAGAGAGATGTCGGCAAAGAAGGGTCTTGTGTCTGCGCGGAATTGCCGGGAGTTGGTGAATCCTCCTGATGGAGAGAGATTGGGGAAGTACAGTTGATGCACACAAATGGGATTTTTCCTGTGAAATGGAGAGGTTCTGCGGAGATAGGTTTGTGGCCATACGCGGAGATTCTAAGAGATGCCGAACCTCATGATGAAGAATGCTTCACCTTAGTGATGCTTTGGAGAAGGTGGAGAAGCCGGATACAGGATTTGTAGCTTATGCAGAGGAGAGGAAACTCCTTTTCACCGATAGGTTGGTGGAGGAGGTATTTCACCTCCCACATTCGGAAGGAGAGGTAAAGGCCGAGAAGGCACACCTCACAGAGTACTTAAAGGAAGGCAAGCAGTACGTGAGCAAGGTGGGGTTGAAGCTTTCCGACCTGAGGGAGGAAACGCAGTTAGCGATGAATTTTATCGTTAACGCGTTCGAATTTCGGACATCTATATTACAGCATCGAATCCGGTCATGTCTTTATATGACGGATTAAAGGAAAAGAGGCCAGTAGGAGTGGCAAGATATTTGCTGAAAAGGCTGAGGGAGCACCTCTGTGCAATGCAGGAGTTAGAGAAAAAGGGAGAGCCTTCGTCCATGATGGCCTTCACATGGGTACAGATAATCGCGGATTATGTACGCCAAT
This sequence comes from Selaginella tamariscina, assembly GCA_003024785.1. NCBI lineage: Eukaryota > Viridiplantae > Streptophyta > Lycopodiopsida > Selaginellales > Selaginellaceae > Selaginella > Selaginella tamariscina. The sequence continues at coordinate 195,665 of PUQB01000222.1, read as the reverse complement.
ACGGCGAACCGGCGGGGCCGGAGATAGTCGCGCGTATGAAGCAAGTGAGGAGAGAAACGGAGTCACTCCAGAAGAAGCAAACCAAGCGCAAGATGGGGGAGACGAAGGGAAAAGGAGTAGATTGACCTGCAGGCAGAGGAGGAGAAACAGTGGAGAGAACGCCAAAGAGGAAGAAATCAAAGGTCGAGAGATCAACGACCGCGAGGAGGAACACTAGATCGGGTGAAAAAGGTAAGAAGTCAAAGCCAGGAGCACAGGATAACTCCGAGCCGAGAATAGTGGTAGACCTTGACGAGGAGGAAGACGAGCAGTCAGGAGAGATCATACGGGAAGAAGAACCTTCGTTGGAACAGGAGGAAGAGGACGAACCTGGAGAGGACGAGGAACCAAAGGAGGTTGAGAAGGAACGGAGAACAAAAGCCAGGCAGGAGAGTGGAAAACTTCAGTCGGAGCTGGAACCGCAGGTGGGAAAGGAACAGGAGAATATGGTAAAACTGTTGCGTGAGAGACGGATGATGATAATCCCGTTGGGAGAAATAGACCCTTATAAGAAGAAGGGATGTGATGAGGGTGAGCCAGCGGTTGGGGAACGGACGACGGAGATCGAGGACAAGCAGAAAGTATCCTCGGATATTCCCTTCCCGACGGTTACACCCACAACGGTGGATATAACCGATGAGGAAGTAGTGGGAATTGCGAGAGAAGCTGAGGAGATGGCGCGGGGAGCGAAGTTTCCGAGGCATCAGTTTAATCCGCCGCCCTTTCAGCATTCTCCACGCACACATACAGGTATGTATGGACGAGGGATGTATCGGGGAAGTGGATCGCAGGGTGTGCCGGTGACTGATTTCCGCCTGGAGGAGGAGCCGATTCAGCAGAATCTTGATGGCGGGATGCAGACTGATGCGATTTTCAAAAGACGGAGGCGTTTGTGCGGAAAGAGGTGCAGGCTATGGAGACACAGATGCAGTTTGCACAGTGTCTTGCAACAGCTCCAGCAGGAAATGGTCGAGCAGATGGATAAAGGTGGAAACGAGACACAGGACGCAACGCAGATTGCGGCGAATCTCTTCAATCACCTCGTAAATTCTGGGTACACGATTAAAGATAGGGCAGACATTCAGCGGCTCATTGTACAAGCAGTTGAGAGCGTGATGGCGCCGAAGATGATGGCACTCCAGGGACTTGTGAGTAAGGGGATTCAGCGACCGATCAAGCAGAGGACTCCAAGCCCGGTTGTGGAGCTTAAACCTCCACAGATTGCACAGGAGCCGATGAATTTATTTCAGAGGCTGGTACGAGCGCGGGATGAGACGCAGCAGACTGCTACCATTCTGTCTGTAGTGGTGGACGAGTTCCAGCGTCTTCAGGACGAGAACGAGCAGCTTAGGAAGGAGACGCAGGCGTTTCGTCTTCAGGTGGCAATGGTTCAGCAGGAACTGGATAAGGAGAGAGCGGAGTTTCAGAAGTACAAGGATCAGGAGGTGGAATACCAGGAGGATGCGCAGGATGTGTTGTCGTGAGGACACAGCAACAAATAAGGAGGGGGCAGTGTTAAAGGTAAAATATTAGGAGCATAGGACGTCCTACTGTAGAGAGAATAAGGGTAGGAAGGTCCGTAGTAAGCATGGAAGGAAAGGCTGTGGAAGAGGAAAATCCTTACCGAGAGGAAAAGGTAAGGAAAAGGTAAAGGATGACGTGGCGAGAGGAAGAGTAGTTAAGGGAAGTTAGGGCAACGAAGGAAGGGTCTCCAGGGGTTATTTAGCAGGAGATAGAGGTTCTTTACACTTTGTTTCTTGTATTCATGTATTAATGAAAGGTGCATATTAGAGAATCTTGTGTGTGTGTATGTTTACTCTCAATGAATGGATCTAACAAGGCAATAGCCAAAATCCGTTCTTGCCCTTGACTTTGGAGACCAGTCATAGTGGCACTGGGAGAAGTCTGTATATATACAGATATATTGAGAGTTGAGAAAGGAAAGGGTGTAGCCTTTCCTGTACGTTGTATGAAAGGTTTTCTGTCTGTGTGAAGGAAACAGGTTAAATAGGAAAAGGTGAGGTAGAGACACATGCCAATACTCTTGTGTTTACAGAATTGACAAGTTGGTTAGCCTTTGCAGTTTTTACTGTAGAGGTTGCGTGTTCGAGTCCTGCTAAGTTATTGCGTGTTGAGTCCTGCTAGAGGTTGCGTGTTCAAGTCCTGCTAAGTTAATTTGTTCACACAAAGGGTTTAGAGGTTGCGTGTTCGAGTCCTGCTAAGTTATTGCGTGTTGAGTCCTGCTAGAGGTTGCGTGTTCAAGTCCTGCTAAGTTAATTTGTTCACACAAAGGGTTTAGAGGTTGCGTGTTCGAGTCCTGCTAAGTTAATTTTTTCACACAAAGGGTTTAGAGGTTGCGTGTTCGAGTCCTGCTAAGTTAATTTTTTCACACAAAGGGTTTAGGAACGTCATTACCTGGTTAAGCAGGAACATCATAACCTGGTTAAGCACGGGGTTAGGGACGGATTAGGCAGGAGCAGGTTAAGGACGTGATTAACACTTTACTAATGCAGGTCAATATGCAGCACATGCCAATATGCTCTCATGTTTATAGAATTGACAAGTTGGTTAGCTCTTGCGGTTTGTAGCATAGAGGTTATGGGTTTAATTCTTATTTAACTTACTTTTTTTCCCAGCCAGAGTTTAGGAACGTGATTAGCTGGGACGGCACCATCCTAACTCACGTGATTAGCTGGGACGGCACCATCCTAGCTTGCTGTCTGAGAGGGTCGGCACCAATTAGCTGGGACGGCACCATCCTAGCTCGCCGTCTGAGAGGGTCGGCACCAATTAGCTGGGACGGCGAGCTAGGACAATTAGATGGGACGGCATGATTAGCTGGGACGGCACCATCCTAGCTCGCCGCTCTGAGAGGGTTGGCACCAATTAGCTGGGACGGCGAGCTAGGACAATTAGATGGGACGACACCATCCTAGCTCGCCATCTGAGAGGGTCGGCACCAACCTGTCTCAGTCGGCATGATATGCTCTTCTACATCTTTGTGCCGATTGAGAGGGTCGGCACCATCTAGTTTGAGTCGGCAGCCACAAGGTTAGTCATCTTTGATTTTTATTTTTTATTTAGGAGATCCTAGCTCGCTGTTTGAGAGGGTCGGCACCAACCTATCTCAGTCGGCAGGATATGCTCTTCTACTTCTCTGTGCCGACTGAGAGGGTTGGCACCAGCTAGCTTGAGTCGGCAGCCACAAGATTAGTCATCTTTGATTTTTATTTTTTATTTTAGGAGATCCTAGCTCGCCGTCTGAGAGGGTCAGCACCAACATGTCTCAGTCGGCAGGATATGCTCTTCTACATCTTTGTGCCGACTGAGAGGGTCGGCACCAGCTAGCTTGAGTCGGCAGCCACAAGGTTAGTCATCTTTTTTTTTTTTTTTATTTTAGGAGATCCTAGCTCGCCATCTGAGATGGTCGGCACCAACCTGTCTCAGTCGGCAGGATATGCTCTTCTACATCTCTGTGCCGACTGAGAGGGTCGGCACCAGCTAGCTTGAGTCGGCAGCCACAAGGTTAGTCATCTTTGTTTTTTTTTTTATTTTAGGAGATCCTAGCTCGCCGTCTGAGAGGGTCGGCACCAACCTGTCTCAGTCGGCAGGATATGCTCTTCTACATCTTTGTGCCGACTGAGAGGGTCGGCACCAACCTGTCTCAGTCGGCAGGATATGCTCTTCTACATCTTTGTGCCGACTGAGAGGGTCGGCACCAGCTAGCTTGAGTCAGCAGCCACAAGGTTAGTCATCTTTGTTTTTTTTTAATTTTGTCTCTTAAGCAATTGATTTGTGTGTTTGCTTTCCAGAGTTTACAAAATGGTGAGAGCTTCAAAACGTCTACTAAAGACTGCGCCTGATGAAGAGCCACGGGAAGAGAAGAGGATATCGAAGCAGAAGCGAGGCAAGAGAGGAGAACCATCTAATGTAGCAAAGGAGGATCCTCCAGTGACTCAGTCTAGAGTAGTACCAATTGAGCAAGAGCAGCCTCCATCAACCATCACAGATTTCCCGGAGAGCTCGTCGCAGTTGCCTCCTTCATCTGCTGAGGTTGCAGTCCTGAACGAGCAATTGCAGATGACAGAGGCAGTTGAAGCTAGCGAGGACGACTTGGAGGAGGCAGTCAGCAAAAGAGAGGCCACAGAAAAGCTGATCCAAAAGGCAAGAAGGCGAAGAGCGATAAGGAGCCGAAGGAGTTATACAGCATACCGGCTAGCCTGCATTTGGAGAGCTCAGCGAACCTGCTCGACAAAATTATTGTCAAGGGACTTGGTGATCCTCCTAATGTGCCCATCTGTAGAATGCATTCGAACGAGGTGGTTGGACGAGTGAACCCGTCCATCGGAGATCGACTCACTACTGAGGAGCTATTGGAGCTGTCGAAGGACACAATTTAGTACGAGCAACACTGGTCTTTCAAGCAAGCTCTTACTCAGCCTGAGTACAAACAGTGGGCTTCAAGGCTCTCAAACTGGAAGTTCAGCTGCTGGGACGAGAACCATAGGCTACAGGCTTTGCAGAAGCTCTACCGGGAGGATGCAGAGGACAACCAGTGATGGGCTATTCGCGTTCGATCGAGTTTCATCTCCACGAAGAACCTCGACAATCTTCAACTAGTTTCGATGTTCCAATCGATTAACATGTGAGTATTTTCTTTTCTTTTTGTTAAGAGTCTAAACTTATAGTTTCATTGAACAGATCTTCAGCAACATCTGTGGAAACAACACTACCACATATTCTCCTCGCTGTAAAGGCGGTCTGCACTACTACCGAAGGAACTCAGAAAATCATCGAGTCACTCACGGAGGTTGATCGTCTTGAGGTGCAGAAGTGGAAGGAGAGTTCAACAGGAAAGACGGCTTGGCATCCTTTTCCGAACCTAATCTACGCAAAGATCCTTTTCAAGGTAACCTCCGATTTGATTGATAGGAAAGAAGTTTTTAACTTATTCTATGTGCAGAACGAGATCGACGATGATCTCGACAGAGCAGTCACCAGTGCTAAGGGCAATCCATAGGTTGAGCTGAACCTGAAACAGCTAGTGTACAAGAATCATGACAAGCGTATGCACAAGTTCCTCTCCATCATAGACCTAGACTTGGGGGAGGAGTGGTTCCAGAAGGTGACAAACATCTCTCATAAGCAGTGTCGCTGGATGGGCATTGAGAAGCTGTACGCGATGTCAAAGGCGAAGATTCCAAACATGCTGTGACTTCGATACTTGAACAAGCTCACCCATCTCGAATCCAAGGCAAAACAACATACACTTGGGTTACCAGGCATGCAGGACAAAGAGTGGATTAAGTGGTTCACCTTGGACTTATATTGGAAGGCTGTGCACGAGGAAGCCATTTAGATCCTTAAGGGGTTGCGAGAGGATGGTGAAGAAGTTGGAACGGATGTCGACTTCATGAGCTGGTTTGACGAGATGCGAATTCGAGCAAGTGCCTAGTCTTTCAGCCCTTCCATGACTACATACAGTTCACTTATTCGATGGAGCCGAATGAGTTTCTAGAGCGTGAGGAGTCTGCACGTCGGATGATATGGAGGTAAGCTTTCATTCCAAGATTGCTACTGTCTGACTTTGTGTTACAGGTTCATACTGGCGAAGAAAATGGCACCGTCTTAGACAATGAAGCTGTGGACAGATCATACAAGCGAGCCTCACATGTGGTCGAAGAGAGAGGAGCTCTAACACCGTTCAAACGGGAGCATGTTCCATTCTAGCTCGACTGTCCGTTGCAACAGCCACCAGCTTGGGAGAGCTCACTATTCGATGTGCACGGCAATGATCTACCAACGATTGTTTGGGAGCCGGACGAAGTAGAGGCTATCAAGAAGAGCAAGATGAAGACGGTGCAGAAGACAACTACACCTACAAAGGGATCGGGAGCGGGACCAAGCTCTTCTACAGCACCTCCGTTGGCAATCGACTTTACAATCAATGAGGTGCAGCCACTTGTAGCTAGTTTGGACATCAAGGACGACCTGATGACCTTCATCCCGACCCTGGCTGCATCCCGTGGATCCTACGACCTGGCTGTGTGCGATATGGAGGAGATGAGCAGGTCTTTCTTTGAGCGGGTGCTTCCCAGACAGAGGTGTACACCAAGCTCCGACAACAGGTTGACAGACAACATACGGCTGAGTCACAAACGGTGTTCCAGGAAGTGGTAGGTGAATACGGCTTCAACCTCATCATCCTCGACTTGCCCAATGAGCTTGTATATGGAGGTGCTAGCATCAACAAGGACATTGTGCAGCTAGATCCGGTGAAGTTTGAGGAGGCCTTGCAGTTCAGTGGAATGCACTTGGCAGCGAGTGGTTTCATGGTCGTCTTGACGAGTTCTCCTTCTGTATCAGCAGTGATTCAGGCGGCTGCGGTAATCAACTTGGAGGTTGCAGGGACTTACAGCGTCTACCATGCACGAGGCTGGGGATACCGTGACAAAATTAAGGTAAGCTAGCTATTCAAGTTCAAGTTTAACTTGGTCTATGTGGCAGGATAACTTGTTAGTTCTCTTGATGCTGCAAAGCTCTGAGAAGAAGTCGAAGAGGCCAAACCCTTTGGCGTTGACGAACACGATCCTCATCGACACCGCCGACCATTTTCAGGAGGCTTGGTAAGGAAGTACTTTACTTTGTTTATCCTAATGGAAGTTTGTGCAGGATGATGATTCAACCGAAGAGTGTTCGACTCATGCAGCTTTTGATCGAGCATCTCAGTAGACCTGGTGACCTAGTCTGGGATATTGGTTCTGGAACCGGGTCACCGTTGTTAACTGTCGTCGAGCTCGGAAGGAATATTATAGGAACAGAGAAGAGTTTCGAACTCTCTAGGTTAGCAACAAACAAGCTCGCAGAGAACATTAGACCAGAGGAATTACCTACTCAAACACCTCCACGTCCAAGCGTAGCTGGTGGTTCGAGAACTGCAGCTTTACTTAAGATGAAGAAGAAACTTTAGCTAATGTATATTGAGTAATACATTAAGCTAATATAAAAAGAATAAGATAGAAATACAACAGTTTTAATAGAATTCTTTTTTGCCGACTGAGGCCAATACTACCGACCAGAAAGAATATTCTAAAATATTCTAGAATATTCTAGATTATTCGAGCCCAGGCCTCCTGGGCCCAAGCCTCCAAAATGGCGGCACTCGTCCATAACCTGTGCATTGAGCACGACGAGACCAGCAAATCAAAGGGGAAGAAGAAGAAGAGCAAATCAAAGGGGAAGAAGGAGAAGAAAGATGACGCTGCTGACAAAGAGACAGAGAATGTAGCAAAGTCTAAGCAGAAAAAGTGAAGGATGACATGGAAGAGAAGGACGAACCGGAGAAGTCGAAGATGCCTGCAAAATCAGAGAAAGGAGGTTCATTCATATGCCGCTACTGCCAAACTACTGATGTTTAAGCAGGCTACAGGTTTTTTCATGTTGAACATATGCTGTTTTGTCGGTTTTGATTAATCTACAATTTTAATCCATTAAAAGAGGATAGGAAAGTCTGCTGCTTCGAGCTGGAGATGGTGGTCAAGAAGCAAAATGTTTGAGTTGCCTTAGCTACGGCAGGTCGGCAAAAAGGCGGCTGTTGACAGATGCGTTGAGTGATTGCTCATTTGGCCAGCATGAATTCCCTGCTTGCATTTACATATATTACTAGAATCCACACGGTGGATAATGAGGTTAAGGACAATGCTGTTTAAATTTACAACTTTGTTACGTGTGTGTTTCTGGTATGTGGGTATTGGCGCGTGTCACATACACTACACACCAACTTAAAAGCATGTTTTGCAGTCTTCATTACATTGCTTGATAGTTTGACGGGTGTGTGTGTGCGTGTGTGTATGTACAGATATTCCCCTTGCTGTTGAGCGACTTAGAGTGATTTTCAAGCAAGTACTTTTCAATGGCTTTCAAAGACTTCAATATAAACCTCCTGCACTGACAACACTCGCTTAATCTCCCACACAGCACACGTCTTTGCCGGGTTCCCTTGGACACCATCGAACTGCAGACTGGCTGAGTATTGCTCACATTTCCAGGCTTGTAACATGCTTGATTCCTGCATCATCGAGTAGCGAACACATCTGTTTTCATCATCGACCAGATCTAACCTCTCCTTGGCCTCCAGATTGTTCGGACTTCGAACTATAAGAGAAATTTACTGAATTCTATGTATAAGCTCGTACAAGAACTATACACGTCACTCGCACGCACGCACTCACGCATACTAATTCTGATGGTGCCTGTGCCCCATCTCCATGTAAGTACTCCATACTCTGGACAATATGTGGGATTGCAATGGGAAAACTATGTTCCATGCCCGATCAGGAGACACATTTAATTCGACTGTTGCACAGATTCTCTCGGCCATATACACTTAACACTGCAATAACACAATTTTTTATTTTTATCCGATATATATAATTTAAATAAAACTAAACTTTGAGTTCTTCACTTAAAATAAATAAAAATTTATAAAAAGGTACAATAACTAATATAAAGATAAAAATAGATAAAAGTAACCACTGTGAAAGTTATAATTTCTATATATATAATATATTCTTCACAAGTGTTTAATTTGTATTGTGAGAGTTCGGAATATAGAAATGTGTATATCTCATTAGTCCAAAACCCTAACTTATATACATGAGTAAATGGTCCAGATTGAAATCAATCCAACGGCTATGAAAATCCATTATACTAATAATAGTATGTGCACATGCAGCCGTACACATGGATCTTACATCATCCCCTCCTCTCAAAAGGATGTAAGTTGGTTAGGGTTCTCTGGTAGATGGCTCCGGATCTGGAGGAACATCAGGAGGAGGCACTGGTGGATTGTAGGTGGCACAACTTGTTCTCGTTACACAAAACGCTTCAATCGTTGCACATGGACAATCTCTGGAGGATCGGGTTGAATGTTGTGTCGAACCTCATAAACTTGCGGTTCTACTTGCCGTAACACTCGATATGGTCCTTTCCACTGAGGAAGAAGACTCTTAGCTAAACCACGTACTGTAAGCTTGGGAAAACGAACCAACACTAGTTCATCAACCTTGTAACTCTACAAGAGGACGATGATGCAAGTTGTAGCGTTGTTGTTGTCATACTTGTATGCGGCCCAAGTGTTTGCTGATTTCACACAAACCATGGAAGAATGCTCGTCAGATACCGATCCCATGACCTAGCATTAGCAGCTCGTGGCAACCAAGAAGGTAGACCCAACTCTGTCGGCAACACCAGGTCATGACCATACAAGAGCTTATATGGGGAAGTACCAACGGAACTTTGTACTTCAGTGACATAAGCATATTGGAGAGACGACAGATAACCATCCCAATCCGAATGTTGAAAATTCACATACTTCGCGATTATCCCCTTGAAGGTTCTAACGAGCCGTTCCACCAAACCATCTGTTTAAGAATGATAAGCACTTGTGAAAGTGTGGCGTATCCCAGTCGAGATGTTAAAACATGAAATGCCTCAGCCATAAATACAGGACCATTGTCTGAGAGAATTTGCTCGGACAAGAATGCTGAAACACAACCCGATTAAAGAGAAACTGACCAACAGCAGAAGCAGTCGCATTAGCAAGAGCACCAACTTCTACCCAACGAGTTAGGTAATCAGAAGCAATAATAACGTACTCGTTACAGCAGTGACCGCGGAAAAGGTCCCATCAAATCAAATGCCACCAATTCAAATGGACGAGAAACTGCAATTGACTCAACCGTCCTTCCGAAGCACGGGGGAGTATTGCGAGCTTGGCACCACACACAACTACGCACATACCGAATCACATCTCCTCGCAACTCGGCCAATAAAAATCTGTGTAGCTTCTCCATCACCGACGATGTCCCATGTGCCCGCCAAGAATAGGAGAGTCATGGTAAGCATGGAGGAAGCGTGGAATGAAGATTGAAGGCACCACACCACGCAAAGGATCATCTGGATCAGTCCCCACAAAATAAAGAAGGTCATCCTGAAGGCGATATACTGCGAATGTAAATGCCTGAAAGGCAAGTCATCAGCAAGTGATGCAGGATTCTCAAACCCATCACGAAGCCTTGAATCCACGGCTCAACCTTTTGAGCTTCCCGAACCTCATCCAAAGACGGCAAATCTAACTCTGCATTCTGCGGACACTGAACATCAAGCACAGCAACTGCTGATGGTACGGAATCTTCGTCCAAAAAGTCCACTGAAGCTGGAACAACTGGTTCCTCAGGGGCAAAGAAAGAGAGAAGGTGGAAGAGGAGCCGAGAAAGAGCATCAGCATCAGCCATGGAACTCCCTGGCAATGAACAACTTCAAAGTCGTAAATTTGAAGTTTCAAGGCCCACCGAGCAGTACGCCCAATCAAATTCTTCCGCTTCAACAACGAAGTGACTGCTGCATGATCGCCTTCCAACAACGTCCGCGAACCATGCAAGTAGGCATGGAGCTTCTCAAAACCCCAAACTGCTGCTAGACACTCCTTTTTTGTCGGAGTAATTCACCTCTGCTGGCTGCAATGTACGGCTGATGTACGCAATGGGATGTCGTTGGCCAGGAACACTCACTTCTCCTGCATCAATACCCCGAGGCCGATGTCAGAAGCATCTACACGCAAGATGAAAGGACGAGGTGTAATCCGGGTACGCCAAAACTGGAGGAGTCGTCAACAACTCTTTGAGATCTGCAAATGCCTGCTTGCAATCCTTAGACCAAACAAAAAAGTCATTGACGATTTCAACAACGCCGCAACGGTGCAGTACGATCTGAAAGATGATCCACAAAATGACCCAGATATTGTACCTTGCCAAGAAAGCGTTGCACATCATTCACACACTTTGGCGTAGGGAACTTCAAAACTGCAACTAGTTTGTCAGGATCGACTTGCAAACCTTCACGGAAATGCGATAACCCAGATAAGTGGTGTCCTTGATCCAAACACACACTTAGATGGCTTCAACTTCAAACCAACTTCCGCAGCCGATCCAAAACCTTACGTACATCACCGACATGTTCCTCCCACGTTCCATCCGAGTGAATTAAAACATTGTTGATGAAGTCGGCAGTCACCTCTCGTCCATTATACGTTGGAAAGTCGCTGGAGCATTGCTCAAACCGAAAGGCATCATGAAGAACTCGTACAGGCCAAATGATGTCCGAAAAGCAGTCTTGGGAATGTCCATGTCAGCCATCGAAACTTGCCAATATCCAGAGGCGAGATCTAACTTGGTGAACCAATGGCTCCACCCCAGTCGATCCAAAAGTCTGTAGTATGAGGAAGTGGGTACACATCTGAGACGGTTACCTCATTTAATGGGCGATAGTCAATGCAGAATCGAACGTGCCATCTGGCTTCGTCACAAGATGAGGTTTGCACGCCCAAGGACTTCGAGATTTCCAGATAACATCCTTCTCCAACATTTCCTTTAACATTCGCTTGTAAGATCTTGAGCTCCTTTGGTGATCGACGCCGAATAGGTACCTTGATTGGCCTAGCATTTCCAGTGGAATAGGGTGGTGTGTCACAATCTTGGTCCCAGATGACAAGTCGAAGTTGAAAAGATCACATACTTCCTTAAGTTGATCAACAACTGCAGCACGACGATCATTTGATGGATTCAGAGAGGAAAGGAAAAGCATGAAGGGAAAATGGTTGGAAGTAAGGGTGAGACAAAAGTGATGAAAGTAGATGGACGAAGTGGAATAGAAATAAGAGGAATGGAAGAAAGATGAGAAAGAGTCAAATAGGAGAAACTTTTTAAAGTCACACTTGGCATGATTGCGAGTCAACCAATCTATACCAAGAATAAGGTGAAAAGCTTGACTCGGCACCACCCGCAAAGATTGAAGCTCAAGCTCACGATCGTCCACACGAACAACAATGTCAACTTCATCCCGCAAACAAGCATGAGTGTGTCCGTTACCGTACATAATGAAGACTGGTTCTTCCACACGACGCAAATGAAGGCTGCAACGTGTAACAACAGACTGAGAAATAGAGACAAACTCGAACCTATATCCACCAACACTGAAAGAAGAATAGGATGTGGCGTGTGATTAAATCGAGCTTGAAAAGTGAAGACCGGATGACTGGTGCCAAATGAACCCCTTGATGATACTCCCGAAAGAAAGACGGAGGGGTCATTAATTTATTCGCACGAGGACCCTCCTCTACTGTGCGATTCATCATTTCTCGAAAGATCCATGCATCAAGACCTTCCACTGCAGCAGCGCCAACCAGACGTTGTTGACACCATGGCCTCCATCCAGAAATGGGGGACGCCAATTAGGAAACCGTTGACATGCCGATACGTGTGTCCAACCTCATCACACGCCCAACAACAAACTACACGTCCACGTCCTCATCCACGGGCCCACCTTGTGCTAGTACACGAGCGGCAACAGCCTCAACCTCCATCGGAGCAGGTCCATCCCCAATATGAAGTGGAACGAGAGAACGTGAAGGTGCAAGTGGGAGAGGTGATGACTCATATCGTTGTGCCAGCCTCAAAGCATTATCAAGAGTCACTGGAGCTAGTGCATGCACAAGCCCCACAAGGTCTTGACGAAGTGCTGGCCACAACATACCTAACTTGATGCATTCCGACATGTTAGGTTCTGCACACAGCAAAAGGCTCCGAAAACGAACACCAAACTGCATCACCGACTCAGATGGCTCCTGACGAATATGATGCAACTACTGAAAAGCATCGTCACAGTCATCCGCATGCCCAAATGCACGTTTGAAGATCTCTGGAAGAATACTTGTCAGAGTTTTAACCCAAAGGGCCAACACGTGGCAACATGTGGCTGCCAAGTGGCCATTCGGCGTCATCACCCTGTGTGAGCAACACTAAGTTTTCCAGAACAACCTCAACGACCCTAGGGCTAGACTCTAATGCCCAAGTGGACATGAGACTTAGGGTTTAGCCTAAGTCTCCCTAGAATGTCTGCCCCTAAAACCCTTGAGGGATAACCCTAGTTGACTTAGGGTTTAGCCTAAGTCTCCCTAGAGTGTCTACCCCCAAAACCCTTGAGGGATAACCCTAATTGACTTAGGGTCTTGCCCTAGAAGACCTAGACAGGCTCATGCCCTAACCCCATCAAGGAAATGTGTGTTCCACACATACCCCTGTGACAGAGCTAAGGCATCGTCACTTACCCCTTGAGGAATCACCCTCATTCGAGAGTACAACCCCTTTAGGGCAACAAGGGGTACCTTGAACCACGACTAACCCCTAAGGGTTTGAGTGACCAAGTCATACCCTAGACCTAGGGTTAGTACTTAGTGAGGACACGAGTGTGCGCCGTAGGCGGACATGAGTGTTCTGCTAAGCAAACTCCCTAAGGCTAAGTTTGGGATAACCTTAAGCACATGACCTTGCGAGTGCCTCACAAAAGGGCTCCTGCTAACACGCTTAGGTTGTTCAACCCTTCAATTCCAAGGAGAACACTCCCCTAGCCAAGTGTGTCAAAGCACACCTAGTTATAAGACCTAACCTCCCTTGAGTGGATGCCCAAGGCTTAGCACCCTAGTGCAAGCACAAGCATGTCTATTTGCTAAGGTATCCAACCCCTTGGCGACAAACCCATGACATAACCCCAAAGGGCGTGCCTCAGGTGTTGCACCATGTGATGTTTATCCAGTGTCACATCTCCATGTGACACTACCTTCCTCGATGTGGGCTATCATGCCATAGCCCTTAGATTCAAGAGTTGCACCAAGTACCACAAACGTAGTTCCTAAATGCCAACTCTAGAACCCCTCAATGAACCCTCAGGAACCAGGTAACGTGAACCTGTCAAACAAGATCCCACGCCCATAGTTGGACAAGGACACGAATGTGCCTTGCTTGGCCGTGAGTGCTACACCTAGTTTGACGTGGAGGAGGAGGTTGGAGACAAGCCTCAACCTCGCCTCTTGGAACGTGCATTCCGACAAGACCTCCCAGGCATGGATTCGCCAACATTAAGGGTAAGCTACCCCGAAGGTGGGATGTACCCCTGGCATCTGGAAGTTAGGGCGGCACAACAGAGGGTTGTACCTTAACGACACAAGCTAAAGTTTGCACTGGCAGAAGAGCAATGAACTCATTCATGAACCCAGGAGCTCTCCTACATATACTCTACCTTATTTATGTGACGGACCCCCCCCCCCTCTTTCCTATATGTGTTAGTGGGCTGGCACTGAATTTTAGCCCCTTAGACAAATTAGCAATATGAGCTTATAACTCACCCTTACTCCTACCCCTAAACCCTACCCAAGGGGGTGGGGTTTTAGGGCATGGGTTAGGACAACCCTAGGGGTGTTCCTAACCCTACTTAACACGCCGAACTCATCTGCAAAGACCAATCAGCCTATTAAGGACGTCAAAATTGGGGGTGGGTTTCTAGAAGGTAAGTTCTAGCTTCGCTTAGAGTTTCCTGCAAATACCTAATGACATCCGGCCGAACCATCACCAGATACCCAAGTGCACTAAGCGGGCCTATTTCCTACTATATCTAGGGTCCATCAACATAGTACAATAGGTAACAACAATCAATGTCCAAAGTAAAGGGTCGAGTCATAGTAAAAACTATGACAATACTCTAATCTTCACGAGTTGCAACGTCCAGACCATTGTACCACTGCAACGCCGTCCCTTGAAGACAAGTAGGAAACTCGCGCAAACACTGAGCACCGCCCATAAATGATATGTGGCAACCACGGTGAAGTGGTCAAACCAATGATACACATCATCTCCAGGATTTCCGCAAAAGAAATTCGGCCGAATGAGGGGTTTGCAACATGAGCAGGAGTACCCTAGGCTGTGAATGCTGCCATCAGCTGAGCATGATTGTTCAGTTGCATCCGCATGGCATCCAACAACTGCATGAGTAACTGCTCCACGAACAAAGGATTTGGATCCATAGACTAAGAAAAGACAAAATCTTCAAGAAAAGAATATATCTAGACAATGGAAAAGCTAAATCTAGGAAGACAAAGAAAATCAACAAAAAGACACAAATCGAGCACTCCGTAGGGACAATTAGAAGTGCCCCTCACCTCCACCAATGTGAGAGTTTGGAATATAAAAATGTGTATATCTCATTAGTCCAAAAACCCTAACTTATATACATGAGCGAGTGGTCCAGATTAAAATCAATCCGACGGTTATGAAACCCACTATGCTAATAATAGTATGTGCACATGCAGCCGTACATGTGGATCTTACACATGCAGCCGTACATGTGGATATTACACATGCAGCCGTACATGTGGATCTTACACATGCAGCCGTGTACATTAATTATTTAATTTGGTCTAACTTGTGCTTTTGTGTATCTGTGAATACGTAAAACTGTTATGTATATGATATTACTTTTTATACCATATACAGCATATGCATAAATACATCTTCATTAAATTCTTCGCATATATTAAAAATAATATGCTACAAATATTGAATAGTGTACATTTGGATTTAAATATCCATTTCTTTTCTCGTGAGAATATAATTAAAGAATGTAAATCAATATTCAATTATTTTTCTTAAGGCCTTTATAATTAAATTCTAAATCCATAACCCCGCTAGTAAGCTTATTACGGTTTACTCTCAAGCCAAGCGCTTCAAAAGTGCCACATATAGCATGTTGATCTTGCATATTCATGAGTTTATATATATTATAAGGTAACTAAAGTATATATTGAGGGTAATTTTAGTATATTTTAGAAGTTATTAAGGATAGTTTGTTTACTCTTTATAGTTAGTAATTATAAATTAAATTTTAATTTTATACATGGATAACATCTACAAAGAAATTTAAATATTAAATAGATTTAAATATACACACACACACACACGTAATGTAATATTTGCAATTTACTTGTTTATATATTTCATAAATAATAAATTAACATTTTAATGTATAACTTTCTAATTTATACAATATTATATATATTTTAAAGCTATCTTTATAATATAAGTCTGAAACGTAAACACAACCAAGTTTGTATAAGATAAAAGAAAATAATATACTTAAAACAATCTAAATTAATGGTTAAGATTAAATTTAACTTTAAGATATTCAAAAGTTAACTACTGACTAAATGCATGAAAGAAAATAAAATACAGGTTTATGTATATTTATGTATACACATGCATATGTATTGTAACATAGATTTACATTAGAAATAATTCAAATCATTATACATAAAGAAAAGTATATTATATATACATACGAAACTTATGTTTCTTTATTCACATACCAAAAGAGTACATATATACATGTATTTGTGTGGTATTTGTAAATTTTTATCTGTACATATGTATAAACCTTGGAAAGCAGACCAAATGTATGCAGCATATATGTAATATATTTTAATATGTCTTAATAATAACAATACTTATATATAATTTAACTAAATGGACATCTTCATTTTCACAAATATCTTTTAAATTTATCTATATGCAAAATAATTACTTAAAAATTTATTATTTAAAATATACTCCTTAATTTTATATTTCAGAATAAAAATTAAAATATATAAAATCTGTACTTTAAAACTTTGAGTCTAAAGTTTCAAATTCAATTTAAATTGAAAATTAAAAAAATATTATAAAAATTAAATTATGAATTTTATTATATAGTAAATTATTTTAATTATATATAATGCATAAAATGTATATAATATATAAATTTAAACATGTATATATATATAGTATATTATATATTATATATGAATTTAAAATTTATTAGTAAATTTGAAAAACAGATATTAATAGCGTTAGCTATATACGCTTGTAGATTTGTGAAACTTAAAATAATAAAGCAAAGTTAGATATAGACTAAATAAAATTTAAATAAAATTAAAATAACAAGTATGCCTTACAACCATGTTATACATATAAATTTTGTATGTGTGTAATATTTAAGTTATATATTAATAATATTTTTGAAATACATATATATGCAGCATATGTCAATAGTTACCACATATTCTTAACAAACACTGGTTGACAAGAGAAGAAGATGGTTCTTTGATTATCTTGAATTTATAATAAGTTTGATGAATAAATTTACTTATAGTAAACAAATAAATATATATTAATTTAAATAAATTATTGTTATTTATCAATTAGAGTGGCAAAACATTAATAAATTAGGTGGATTATTATTTAGTTTAGTAAAAACTCATTATATATTTTAAATATTAATATTTTCTAGTATTATAAATTTTATTAAATTATTAATTACATTTGTAAGTAATACATTCTAATAAAAAATTATTTCTTAATCAAAATGCTTTTGATCGGTAAAGGTAGGGAAAGACTGTCAATTATTGTTATGAAGGTTGAAAACATTAATAAATTAGGTGGATTATTATTTAATTAGTAAAAACTCATTATTTATTTTAAATATCAATATTTTCTAGTATTATAATTAATTGATTATTAATTACTAATTATTAATTAAATATGTTCTATTAAATACATTTTAATGAAAAATTATTTCTTAATCAAGATAGACTGTCAAGGTATCCCATTAAAATTAATAATTTAATTTGGTGTAACTTGTATATTTAATTGCTTTTGTGCATCTGTGTATACGTAAAAATTGTAGTGAGGGAATTTCTGGGCATATGCATAAATTCATATGTTTTACATTATATTTATATATTCTTTACTAACAATTTAATTTTTAAAAGTTTGAGATAATACTATGCTTAGATTCTTGGCATATACTAAAACTAAAAATATTGTATATACATTTGGAGTTTAAATATTCTCGTGTAAAGAATGTATTTTGTTTTTTTATAAATTTAAATAGATGAACAAGGGCCCTTTAAAATTAAATTCTAAACATATAATATAAATTTAAAATATATAATACATAAGTTGATTTGATATATAGTGTATTTCAGCTGTTCATTGAGATTGAGTCAATCTTGACATGACACGACATTTTTGGAGTAAATAGTTTTTGTTCGAATGCATAATCCAGAGGTTAAAGAAATCCAATAAATCAAAAATATCAAACTTAAGTATACCCTACATTGGACACTTTGTGATGCTTCGCATGGCGTTACACACTTGTGACGTTATGTATGTAGCCATATGTATATGTATGCATGTATCTCTCTCACACACACAGTTTGGTTACAAAGGAAGAGGTCAATGTTGATTTATGTATGTTATGTATGTGTATAACTAGATATATTTATATGTGTGTGTACACTGCATAAACCGACATACAGGTGTACATGGTGTGTGTGTGTGTGTGAAAGAGAGAGTAAACTTTTGTATGTGCAGTAGGAAGAAATGGTGAGGCCTTGGACCCTCTCAAGTAGGTAAATTTGTAAATGATTACTGTTCCAGAATAAGTACAACCCTCAAGCCTTGTTATTATTATTTATCAATAAACAAAAATTCACTAATAATTGATTAAATTATGCCGCGTGCCATTTTCCACAATTCATAATCACGCACACAGCACATTGTGCACATATACAGCGTGCGTATAAGCAACACATACTTATATATAAGTTAATATGTATATGTATATGTAACACACATACTGTGTATAATTTAGGTGTATATATATATACTTATTTATATATTTATTTTCATAGTATGATATTCTTATAAAATTTCTAAGATATGGAAGTAATATACAATATACTTATATATGGATTAATATTATGAGAATGATTTTTTAAAATCATGTTTAAATTTTAATCTGATTTTATTATATTAATTTTTATTTGTTTCAATTACAATTTTAATATAATAATTTGTTGTTTGGACAGAAAGAGAATGTCACTTATAATTTTTAATTAGGTAAATAAATATATGAGTTTTTAATGATTTTTATTATATTTTAATATTGAAAACTTGAGTGATATGTATAATCGTTAATTTATATATATTTTGTTGTCAAACTTACTCTTCTTTAAGTTTGTAAATTAATATAGTAGATTTAGTATTACGATTAAATTTCAAGTAACTGATGTTTTATAATTATTAATTAAACATATATTCTATTATTCTTCTTAAGGTTTGTATAATTGTTATTCTGCTTGAGGATGACATCCAATGCTAATATCAAAGTGTATGAGGTTTTATAAACTTAATATATATAATGTATTCTCTAGATATTTTTAGTATTTAAAATTAAATTTTAAATTCTTTTAACTTAGTATTGTATTAATAAATATTTATTTTTATTTATTCATTATAGTTCAAATGTTAATACAATAGTTTCTTGATATCAATTATGATGAAACATGATGTCACTTATTTTCTTTAATCATGTATATATATATCTATTTTAGTTATCAGTACAATATTAAATAATCATTTTAAGCGTGATCTTCAAAATTTATTGCCTTGATAATAAGTCTACCATACTAACTTCCATAATAATAAATTTAATAAATAAATATATGTATAGTTACTAATTATTTATACTTACTTAAATATAATCAAAATATACACATACCTTAAACATATCTCTTTTTTTAAAGGTTTATAAGACTAATGTGATTTAACATTAAGACTGATTTTTTTAATACCATGTTTAAATTTTTTTAATTATATTTATTTTAATCTTCTACTAATAAGTATTTATTTTTATTTATTGTAATCTTAATAAAATAAATTGTTATCAAAATCAAAATATGATGTCATTTTTTAACTTTAATAAGGTAAATAAATATATGATTTTTAAGCTTGATTTTATTTTTATTTGTCATAGTTAGAATCTTAATACAATTTGCTATTATGATGTCACTTATTTTTTTTAAGTCATATAAATAAATATGATTTTTAGTGATATGCACAAGGTATGAATTATAATAATTATGCATATTATGTTTATTATTAGATTACTATATATTGATTTGAATTATTATAATTATACATATGTTTACAATTATTAATTATATATATGTTTATTATTAAATTTTTATGAAGGTTTGTAAGAATAATGTGGTGAACTTATTTGTCAATAAAATAATTTCTTAAAATCATGTTAAAAACTTCAATTTAATTTTAATTAATTGTATTAATAATTATTTTTATTTGTTATAGTTCAATTCTCACTACAATAATTTATTATTAAAATGAAAACATGATAAAATTTATTTTCTTAAGTTAAATAAATAAAGATATATTTGACCTTTAAATTGCAAGGTATGTATGTATTTTAATTTCATTTTACTATAGAAATGGTGAGTGATTATAATTGTTAATTAATACATATATTTTCTATTTAAATTTATCCTTTTTAAATTTTATAAAATTGATATGGTGTACTTAGTATCATGAAAGTGAAATTTATAAATTATGAAGTAAATTTTTAATTTTATTTAATTTAATATTGTATTAATAAATATTTATTTTTGTTATTAAGATGAAAAACTAATAATTTTTAAGTTGGGCAAATAAATATATGATTTTTTGTTGATATGTGTATATATTTTGATTAAATTTTAATTGTAATATTGAAAAGTACAGTGATATTTTTAAATTTTTACTTATACATAAATTTATTAATTAAATTTACTCTTTTCAAAGTCTATAATATAGTGAATGAGTATCATGATAATGATTTCTTAAGGCCATAATTAATTTTTTTTTAATTTAATTTATTTAATAGTGTATAAGATTCTAACTACAAAATATAAAAATAAATTTATATTAGTATTTACTAATAAATAGTTAATTAATTAATTAATACAATAATTTATTATTAAGATGGAAACATAATATCACTTATTTTCTTTAAATCAATTAAATAATATATGATCTCTGTAAGGTATGTGTATATTTTTTATGGAAAATTTTATATATATCTTTAAATTTATCATTTACATATATATCCCTAAAAATTTAAATTACAATTTTGAAAATTTAAATTTATATTTATACCATTGAAAAACTTTAATCCTTGTATTTAATTTTTAAATTATAATACTTAAGAAAAATTATTAATTTAATTTATTTAAATGAAATAAAATGAAATTGTTAAATTTTAAAAATGTTATAATAGCAAATGTTAAGAAAAACATATTCTTAAAAATAATTATATTATATTTCAACATATATGTTTAATTGGTTACATTTTGAAACTAAATATAAAATATAAATTAATCATAAATTTTTTGTAGTTGTTTTAAAAATATATTTTAGTTTACTTTTAGGGAAATTTTCATATATATATCCATGAAATTTATTATATTTACATATATAATTTAAAATTTACATATATACCCAATCACAAATATTTTATGATTAATTTATAATTTATTATATTTAACTTCAAAATGTAATCAATTAAACATATATATTGCAATATAATATAATTCTTTGAAAAAATATGTTATTTCTTATCCTTTGCTAATATGACATTTTTAGCATTTAATAATTTATTAAGTAGTATTATGTAAAACTTAAAATATAAGGATTGAAGTTTTTCAAATGTATAAATAGAAATTAAAACTTTTATAGGGTATAGATGAAATTTATAAGGTTATATATGTAAATATGATAAATTTCAAAGATATATATTAAAATTTTCCTATCTTTTATTAGATTTTAATATTGAAAATGTATAATTGTTAATTATGCATATATTTTTGTTGAACTTAATATCACAAGAGTAAGATGTGCCCACATGAGCACTATGATGTCACACATTGCCGTTGTTTTTTATATTTTATTTAATTATTCTATTCTTTATTTATCTTAAAAATTTAAAAAGTATGGAGCTTGTCATTTTTCTTTGCAGTTTAAATGTTTAAAAAAATTTAATGTATTTATTTTAAAATATTTGTTTATCACATTTCAACTGAAGAAAATTGAGCTGCATTTCTTAAAATTACTAATCGATGGTTTCAATGACAATAATAGTTTAACTCTGTATATTAGTTTCCATCAAACTATTAAGAAATATTTTAATAAGATATTTTAGTGTTTAAGTTGAAATAAAATCTAAATCATTCACATATATTATATCTTTAGATCCAAAGATACTTTCACAAAATATTTTAAAGGAAATTTAAGACTAGAATAAATTGAAATAATTCAATTAAGATATATTTAGGATGTATTTAATCAAATTTATATTTTTTAAGTGGAATCTAAGACTAAAATAAAATATATTACATCTAATTAAATTAATCATAAAGTATATTGTGTATACTGTATACTTAAACACTGAATATTATTAATATATTTTAAATCTTTTATAGTTAGTTACTAAATAAAATTTAAGAATGAATTACTAATTGCTAATTGCTTGTCTATAATTACTAATTGCTTGTCTATATTTCTGAATATATTATAAATATTATATGCGTATGTAGTGCTATGTTTATTTGAGGTTATATATTTGTATTTATAAATTTTTGCCTTAATTTATTAATTTTAATTTTTAATGTTCTTGTTATAATCCCAATATTTCTTAATGAAACTTGTAAAATAAGATAAGATGCCCAGTGAGGACATTAAACGTTAAGATGTGGTTTGATTATTTTGAAGTATAAATTTATTATAATAGTTTGATGAATAAATTTAGTATAATAAATATATACTTTAGTTAAATAAATGATTAACAAATTATTGTATGGCATTAGGTGGATTGGTATTTAATCTAGTGAAAGCTCATTATTTATTTTAAATATTAATATTTTCTTATAAATTAGGTTTATTATCGATTATTAGATTATTAATTAAATATGTACTTAATACATTTTGATAAAAAGAAATATTTCTTAATCAAAACGGAAAGACTGCATGCTTTAAGGGTTTAACATATACAAGGGTATCAAAATTAACTAATGAAATCAATTATTTAATTTATATTATTAATTGCTTTTGTGTATCTGTGAATACATAAAACTGTTTTATATATACATATTAGTTTTTCTTTTTGTATATAATGCATTTATTTTACTAAATAATGATATTACTTTTTATACACATATACATCATATGCATAAATACATCTTAATTAAATTCTTTGCAAAAATAATATACTACAAATATTGAATAGTGCCTATATACATTTGGATATTAGACACAAGTTAGAGCTTGCACCGGGAGAAGAGTAACGAGCTCAGTCATGAACCCAGGAACCCTCACTCCTACATACTCTACCTTATTTATGTGACGGAGCCCCCCTCTCTTTTCATGTATGTGTAAGTGGGCTGGCACTAAATGCCAGCCCCTTAGTAAATGAGATGAGTTTGCAAACAACAATCAACGTCCAAAGTAAAGGTTTGAGTCATAATAAAAACTATGACAACAATCATCCCCTTGGAAGTCCTAATGAGCCGTTCCACCAAACCATCTGTTTAGTGATGATAAGCACTCGTGAAAGTGTGGCATATCCTCAATCGAGATGTCAAGACATGAAATGCCTTAGCAATAAACGCAAGTCCATTATCCGAAATAATCCATTCTGAACAAAAATGCTAAAACACAATTCGATTAAGAAGAAAGTGGCCAACAACAAAGGCAGTCGCACTAGTAAGAGCACCAACTTCCACCCAACGAGTTAAGTAGTGATAAGCAATAATAGTCAAGGCACAACCCTCTGTTGTGCCGCCCTAACTTCCAGATGCCAGGGGTACGTCCCACCTTCAAGGTAGCTTACCCTTAACGTTGGCGAATCCATGTCTTGGAGGTTTTGTCGGAATGCATGTTTCAAGAGACAAAAGTTGAGGCTTGTCTCTAGCCTCCTCCTCCACGTCAAGCTAAGAGCAGCACTCACAGCTAATCAGGGCACGTTCGTGTCCTTGTCCAACTGTGGACGTGGGTTCTTGGTTGACAAAGTTTCCTTATCGAGTTCGTGAGGGATAACTAAGGGGTTCTAGAGTTGGCATTTAGGAGCCACGTTTGTGGCATTGGTGCAACTCTTGAATCTAAGGGCTATGGCATGATAGCCCACATCGTGGAAGGCAATGTCACATGGAGATGAGACATTGGGCTAGACGTCACACGATACAACGCCCGAGGCACGCCCTTTGGGGTTGTGTCATGGGCTTGTTGCTAAGGGGTTGAATACTCTAGCAAATTGGCATGCTTCTGCTTGCACTAGGGTGCTAAGCCTTGGGCATCCGCTCAAGGGAGGTTAGGTCTCGTAATTAGGTGTGCTTTGACACACTTGGCTAGAGGAGTTTCTCCTTGGAATCCAACCTAAGCTTGTTAGCATGAGCCCTTTCGTGAGGCACTCGCAAGGTTATGAACTTAGGGTTATCCAAACCTAACCTTAGGGAGTTTGCTTAGCAGAACACTCGTGTCCGCCTACGGCGCACACTCGTGTTCTCACTAAGTACTAGCCCTAGGTCTAGGGTATGACTTGGCCACTCAAACCCTTAGGGGTTAGTCATGGTTCAGGGTACCCCTTGTCGCCTTAAAGGGGTTGTACTCCTGGATGAGGGTGATTCCTCAAGGGGTAAGTGACGATGCCTTGGCTCTGTCACAGGGGTATGTGTGAGACACATCTCCTTTGTGGGGTTAGGGCATAAGCCTGTCTAGGTCTATCCTAAAGTCTACTTGGGTTATCCTCTAGGGTTCAGGGGATGGTCATTCTAGGGGATTTAAGGTAGGACTCTAAGTCTTTTGCTTAATTGGGCCTCTGAGTTAGACTCTTAGGGTTATCTTGAAAGACTTAGCGTTGCTCACACAGGGTGATGACGCTGGATGGCCACTTCGCAGCCACATGTTTGCCACGTGTTGGCCCTTCGGGTTAAAACTCTGACAATTAGTATCGAAGCCTATTCTCTATGGTCAGTAGGACTACCTAAAGTGTGGTGTGTTTCAGGGTTTAGTTAGTTCTAAATTCTTGAAGTACTTTATCACTTTCGGCTAACATCTGAATTCTGCATGGAGAGTTGGTCCTGAGATCTATAACTCTTCAAAGAACACCTACTTCATAAGTGGGTGTGAGTTATGAATTCCAATGTTGGAGGTAGCACACGGAAGGCAACTTCCAAGTTGCATGCCAAGTTACGTTTTCTCTAGGTTACTTTACCTTAAGGATGTTTAGGTTATTTTACCATATACTTCCATAAGAAGTGGCGTGTTAGTTTGTTCTGGCTTACAAACTATGTCTTGTGAAGTGGATCATGTGATATGCTAAGCTTACACGTTATCGAAAATTTTTCTTTTTCTTTAAGGTGTATGAAATTGGGATAACACATGATTCAGAAACAGACAGTATTCTTTGAGTTTTAGCTTATGTTAAGATTCAATATCGTTTTTGGTAATAGTGTTCAAACGGGGAAAAACTTATGTTCAGAAGTGCGTCTTTGACTTCGGGAGAAGGGCATATTCAAACATAAGAATGAACACTACATTCTGACAGAAGTTGTAAAATAAGCTCTCATTATAATGCTTTTCCAGAGTGTAACTCCAGAAGCAGACTATGGTGATGAACTTATAATACAACGAAATGTCAAATTTAACATATGATGAATATGTTAAGCAGTTGGTTCGAAGATCCAATGTAATCAAAGTATTATCCGATGTTCGCAATATTTTGATGATGCTAACTACAAGTAACATTAGGTGGAATAATTTACTAAGTTCAAGTCCCTTGATTGTGAACAAAGTATAACACGAAACCTTATTTAGTTGTAAGCGCGCACTCTATATTCAAGTTAGCTAGCTCGACTAACTTGATTATAAAGTTGTCTCATATGAGATCATGAGAGAGACTTCGGATAATAGTTTACGGATTTTGTTTCCTTATTGGTTTCGGGGTAGATGGCATGATCTACCAGAAACAAAAAATGTTGAAAACATACGTTTACACTTTTTTCAATTTATTGAGTAATGGAGAACTTGCATAGTGAAGGCGTTCGGCGCACACTTGTGCATTTTTTATTGTTAACTCTTTGATCTTGAAATCTGTAACGTTGTTGTAATGAGAGGATAAGCTCTTGAACAAGAGTGATTCCTTGTTTAAGAAGAGCATGATTTGGGATTCTCCACTCTACTTATTGACTAAGTAAGGAAACTTGCTAAGTTTGATAAGTTATGTTTGGTGGTGTCAAATAAATTGAAAGCTAGTCGGATTTACCTTTTGGAGGTTTAAGTGGATATACCTCCTCAGAGAGTCGATATTCAATGAGAATTAGAGGTTGATATTGGTTTTCAATATCAATTTCATTTTAGAGATTATTCAATAGATGGTTTCTTGACTTTGCATCATGGTTGCAAATGTGGGCAGTTTAAAAATAAATAAAGTATGTATCTTCAGTCCTTCGGAATATTGAAAAGTAAAAACTTTTCTTATCTCAAGGTTGATGGTGTTCCTTGGGTTCGTTACAAGTTCTATCTCAAGGTCTGATGGTGTTCCTTGAGTTTAGTTCAACATTCGTGAAAGTACAGTATCAAGTTTTGTGATTAACTCAAGAAGTTGGTGTCCCTTCTTAATGATCGTAGTTTAAGGTTCCTAACGTATGGTCCAATATCTGATTCGAGAATATGAGGTTTCCTATCACCTCATTTGTTGAGATATTATATTCTAGACTTTGGTAGAATTTATGATAATCTTTTCAAGATTGGTAATAAATGACTTGTTAAAGTATAGTATAATATCTCTTCAATATTGAGTTTGGAGCGCTCAATATCGAAACTTGGATTATGATCACATGAGGTGGCCATAATCATATAATGGAAAGACTCAAACAGACTTGAGTTTGACACTTTAGTAAGGCACTACCTTAGTGTTATAACTTGAAACATGTTTTCAAGTTAGTTGAAAAATGAGGCGTTTCTCAATACATTGCTTGAGGGGCAATGTGGTACTTTATGGATTACTAGGTGTTTACAATGAATAGTGTATTAGTTCGACATACTGAACTAGATATCTTATTCATGTTTGGAAGGGATCTGCTGAATTATGAGATATAACTGAAACATGAAGTTCGTGTGGCACTTTGGTGTCATGATAACATTAGTGTAAAAATATATCTTACTAAATCAGTTAGATGAACCAAACACTAGTTCAGGATTCCTCTTAGTCTCTGAACGGTTCCTTGGAATATTGTCGTAACATTATCATTTTCGTCTCAAAACTAAAGTTCGGTTCATGTAAACTAAGACCATGTTTATATTATAGTTGTAACATTTTGATAAATTGATACGATTGTAAGGTTATATCCACAACTAGTTGATAAACTTAGATTTGAAAGTTAAAAACGATCATTATCCATTCAAGAGTATCAATATCGAAATTAAAATTGTTTATGGAATAAGAATTAGTTTAAAAAAGATGTTTATCAAAACACTAATTACTCCAATTAATGAAAATGCTATACTTCGGTATAATGTTGAGAAACATTTACATAATCAGTTTGAAAGTTGAAAAAACTATAATGTTACGGAGGCGTGCAGTATTCTGAGTTCAGGGAGACTCTTATCGTAACAACTAAGTTTTGAAATTCGGTATTTTTAAACTTAGTGAGATTAAGAGTTAGGAACTATTGAATGCATTTAGTATGTTGTGCTCTTTGGGGAATGAGTACAATGAGAGTGACAATTAAGAGATGTGTTATCTAAAGGTTGCCGATTGAGGCAATAGAGATAGATTCAATTTCTGGTTTCACATTGGTTTTAAAGAAGGTATGTTAGCTTATCTGGTCCTGAATTTTTCGGTGTTATGAAAGAGTACAAGCTAGGTTGCGAAAGACGAATGGTAGTGCTATCACACTTGGCATAGATTTGACTAAATTTGATTCTTATTGGAAATAAATTTATGTTAATAACACCCAAGTGGATGGCAGAGCAGGTTGATATGACCTTGTTGTATACATGTGTACAGCCATGCGCCTCTGTGATCGCCTTGGCCAGATTGACATGTTTACAAAGAACAGGGTTTTCAAATAGTACTCTTGTATCGGAAAAGAGCTTGTTTCCGATAAAAGTCTCATACCTAGTCTGGCGTAACTATATACTAAAGGGATAGGTATAGTAGCAGACCCTTATGAAAAGGGGTAATGAGAAACACCGAGGGATGCAAAATGTGAGGCTATAATATCGAAACATGTGGAAATGTGGAACAATTGGAGAAACGTGAAGGCGTTGGTTAAGCACTTAGATGGACATTAAAGTGCTTGTTGTGTGTTAAGACGACAGGGTCATTAATAGCATTTAATATTAAGGAATAAAGCAAGTCTTTATTTCTGATTAACAACAACAACACTACTAGAGGCCTATATGTCTAGTTAAGTAAAGTTAATTAACCAGTGTTGTGTGCGTCGGGTGACAGACTTTGCAGACGTGCAAAAGGTCTCCAAGTGACTTCATGTCGCAGGTGGTGCCTCGGCAGCTGGTTTACGACTCAGTGAACGACGGTTCTGAAGTACTTGGTTTCGTAATGCAAGGGGGTAATAAAACTTATGTGAACTTTTGGCTGACTCCACATAGAGTGATATGTTAGTTTTGGTTAATTTTTTCTAACATTATCTAGTCTTGGAGTTGGACGTCAACGAGGACGTTGACATTTTCAAAGGCGGGGAGTGTGTCATAGTTTTTACTATGACTCGACCCTTTACTTTGGACGTTGACTGTTGTTACCTACTGTACTATGTTGACAGACCCTAGATGTAGTGAGAAACAGCCCGCTTAGTGCACTTAGGTGTTTGGTGTTCGCCGGTATCTTTAGTATTGCAGAAACTCTAAGCGAAGTAGCACTTACCTTCTAGAAACCCACCCCCGATTTTGACGTCCGAATAGGCTGATTGGTCATTGCATATGAGTTCAGCATGTTAAGTAGGGTTAGGAACACCCCTAGGGTTGACCTAACCCTAGGGTTGCCCTAACCCACGCCCTAAAACCCCCACCCCCTTGGGTAGGGTTTAGGGGTAGGGTTAGTGTAAACTCATCTCATTTACTAAGGGGCTGGCATTCAGTGCCAGCCCACTACACATACAGGAAAAGAGGGGGGGGGCTCCGTCACATAAATAAGGTAGAGTATAGGATAGAGAGTTCCTGGGTTCATGACTAAGCTCGTTACTCTTCTGCCGGTGCAAGCTTCAGCTTGTGTCGTAAGGTACAACCCTCTGTTGTGCCGCCCTAACTTCCAGATGCCAGGGGTACGTCCCACCTTCGGGGTAGCTTACCCTTAACGTTGGCGAATCCATGCCTGGGAGGTCTTGTCGGAATGCACGTTCCAAGAGGCAGAGGTTGAGGCTTGTCTCCAGCTCCTCCTCCACGTCAAGCTAGAGCAGCACTCACAGCTAAGCAGGGCACGTTCGTGTCCTTGTCCAACTGTGGATGTGGGTTCTTGTTGACAGGTTTCCTTATCGTTCTGAGGGATAACTAAGGGGTTCTAGAGTTGGCATTTAGGAGCCACGTTTGTGGCACTTGGTGCAACTCTTGAATCTAAGGGCTATGGCATGATAGCCCACATCGTGGAAGGCAGTGTCACATGGAGATGAGACACTGGGCTAAACGTCACACGATACAACGCCTGAGGCACACCCTTTGGGGTTGTGTCATGGGCTTGTTGCTAAGGGGTTGGATACTCTAGCAAACTGGCATGCTTGTGCTGCACTAGGTGCTAAGCCTTGGGCATCCGCTCAAGGGAGGTTAGGTCTTGTAACTAGGTGTGCTTTGACACACTTGGCTAGGGAGTGTTCTCCTTGGAATCCAACCTAAGCTTGTTAGCATGAGCCCTTTCGTGAGGCACTCGCAAGGTCATGAACTTAGGGTTATCCAAACCTAACCTTAGGGAGTTTGCTTAGCAGAACACTCGTGTCCGCCTACGGCGCACACTCGTGTTCTCACTAAGTACTAGCCCTAGTCTAGGGTATGACTTGGCCACTCAAACCCTTAGGGGTTAGTCGTGGTTCAGGGTACCCCTTGTCGCCCTACACCGGAAAATGCAAACCCCTAGTTTTTATCATTTTTAGGGTAAAAAACATCTCTAGAAAACAAGCCTTTGTTTTTGTAAAAAGCAGTTAACATACTAGGGTCGAACATTGGTTTGTTTTTTACATAGTTAATATACCTTATAATATTATTTGTTTTACCCTTGTTTATACAGTAATAATTTTTGTTTGTTTTTTATATAATTTATTTTATTTAATTTTAAATTTATTTATTGATTTAATTGTACTTAATTAAAACTCTTTTAACTTTCATTAATTAAATTAAAAATAATAAACATTATTGATTTCTAGTGATCTCTCTGTGAATCCCCTCTCTCTCTCTCACACACCAGTCCACCTTTCGGGAAGCGTTTCTTCATGCGTGAGGTTCTGCATCAACGAGGCCTCTGCAAGAAAAGAAACTAATGTAACCAGGATTCACCAGTTATACTGTGTGTGTGTATAGATATGCTATTATAATATTATTGCAGTAAGTGAAACATCATCCGAGAAGATGTTAACCAAAGCCTATGTGTAAGTATTGCATTTCTTATTTCATTATGTATTTATTCTTAAGTATGTATATGCAACACTTGGATTGAAATTATCCTTTAGGGCTCTATTGGGCTTCTGTTATTACCTAATTCAATGTCAAAATACGCTCACCGGCAGGAGCAAGCCCTCCGTGTACCTATCCCTAGGAACAACCTAACATTAATGAAACGTATATAATAATTTTATACTATAAGTATTCTCTCTATATATATACAAACAAGCACGCACGCACAATGATCCGATGGGAAAAAGATAAAGCCGGCTTACCGGAAAAGCTTGAAATGGAGAAGAATCTGAACAATATCAATTTAGCAGTCTGGATATGTAAAAGCACATCCCAATCTTGAAATGGAGAGGAATCTGCACAATATCAATTTAGCAACACATCCCACATACAGACACAAACACGTTCTAATTTATATTTATGTGAACCCAGTTCTGTCTTTATAAACGAAAGTCAACACATACACACGCACAGAGACACACAGATAGAAGCTCAAATGCTCCTTGTAACGAAAAAAATAACTTAAAGCAGAATATTTATTTATCACATGCACGCACGCACAAAAATTCATATTATGTTAATCTTTGACGCATCACATACACACACAAACACAATGTATATGCATATATGACAACAGAAAGAGGCTTCAATAAGGTAGCAAAAAAAAATCATATTATATATATACTTTATGTCCTAAACACACGAAATTCTATCACGTCCACATCATACACACAATGCACGCTCACAACACAATGTATATTTATATATTGATTGCATTTGAGTGATTCTTCATACCGAAAAAGTTCAGATGCCTTGTAGCGAGATAATCCAGAGGAATCTGCAAAATATTAATATCACACACACACACTTATTTTGCATACTTAAATATACAACAGCTTATCTCACAATGCAGAGAACACAATGTATCTGTATATGTATAGATCAGAGAGAGAAAGCAGTGTGATTTGAAGCTTGGGGATAGCAAGGTAGTGCAAAGGAATCTGCTGTATAATAATTTAGCAATCTTCACAACATACACACATACAAATTTCTTAAACACATACGAAATTCGAAATACACACGCATGCACACAGAATGCATATATACCGTACGAGCTTAGGAAGCTAAATAAGAAAAAATACATGAATGCAACCTGACTAAAGCACTGATCCGACAAGCATTTTATATATATATATATATAGACACACACACAAATTATATAGACACAAATTTTTTTCTAATTTTTTAGACTTATAAACGTGTATGTCTGTCTGTGTCTGCGTGTATAAATGCATATATAGACTTAGATGATAATTTGCTTATATGTATAGACAGGAATTATAACTGTCTGAACTGTCCATACATACAGTGTGTGTGGGTGTGTGTGTGAAGAACAAAAAACTTACGACTGCATCTGTTTGTCCATCGATGAACCAGAGCCCTATATCCCCTTTCCAGATAACAAGAGTGCTGGACTCGGACAGCTTGTACTTGACCGCTCCAGTGAGTGGCTCCGGAGGCGGAGGTGGGGGAGGGGTCGGTTTCTCCCCACTGGGACGATCGAAATTGGGTCTTCTGCCTGTCCATGGACCTTGGACCACCCATTGCACAGCTTATCCTTGTTGGCATTGCCACATTGAGCCCGGAGTGTGAATGGAACTTCCTCGGAAAGCCCAAAATCCCCTGACTCTGGGACAGATTTGTGCCTATGAACTGGGATACCTGAATAGCGGTCGACATTCCTGATCTTGGAGAGCTAAACCCATACCGCCGGATCTGCGGAGCACGCTCCGCCGCTTCACAGAAAGAACCCTAAAGCATATTCTAGGATCCCCTGTTTAGGTTAGCTTACGTGTACATAATATTTTATAAATAAGTAGCGAAGAACAATAACTGTATAATGTATATATATACTAAGAGTTTCATAAATATCTATTATAATTTAAATATGTGAGTCTATACATCTTACAGACATTATTTATATATATGTGTAGAAAGGGACAAAGAGAGATGAATTTATGCATGCACACATGCTTGTATATATATACACACACGTGTTTACCTTCAACACATGCTAGTGTCCATGCACATAGTCACAAATTTTCAATTAAAATATTAAACCACTAAACCACATTATAAAACTCAGAGATAAAAAACCAACATGCGCACATCATATAAACATCCACAGACACACACACACATCCACATATACAGAATTAAACATTCATAGGCACACCATTTCAATATATCGCAGAATTTATAATGCATCTCTCCTCTTTTGTCTCTCTCTCTCTCACACACACATATCACATAAGTTAAACATTATGTAATTCAAAATGAAATATCTTTTGTTAACCATAATTATTGAGTTTGCATGGAGGATGTATGTGTGTGTATAATATAATATATAGGTGTGCATTCTTGATATAATTCAAAACTAAAATAAATTTTATTATGATATATTAAACTAAATAAATCTTTTCTTTTTATCCTTATTTACAAAGTAAAAAATTATTTTTAATTTAGTTACAGAGTATAACTTACTATCAAACTACATATGCCATGGTGAAATAAAAACATAATCTAAATAAGAAAGTAAATAAAATATTTTTTCACTGTATTTTAATAATTATAACATAATTTTATACATGTTACAAACCCAAAAACCAACCCTTGTTCTTGGACCCTTAGTACTTCCCCTAGTATGTTAGTCAAAAAATTTTACCCTAGTATTTATAAAATTAGGCATAGTTTTTTTGCTTTGTTTATTTTACATTTTCCGGTGCTAAAGCGGTTGTACTCCTGGATGAGGGTGATTCCTCAAGGGGTAAGTGACGATGCCTTGGCTTTGTCACAGGGGTATGTGTGAGACACATCTCCTTTATGGGGTTAGGGCATAAGCCTGTCTAGGTCTATTGGGACAAGATCCTAAAGTCTACTCGGGTTATCCTCTAGGGTTCAGGGGATGGTCATTCTAGGGGACTTAGGGTAGGACTCTAAGTCTTTTGCCTAATTGGGCCTCTGAGTTAGACTCTTAGGGTTATCTTGGAAGACTTAGTGTTGCTCACACAAGGTGATGACGCTGGATGGCCACTTGGCAGCCACATGTTTGCCACGTGTTGGCCCTTCGGGTTAAAACTCTGACAATTGTGAAATACATAAATTTTCAATATTCAAATTGAAATGGTTATTTTCTGTTTCTTCGATATGCTTATGTCACTAGTGTACAGAATTCCATTAGTACTTCACCATATATATCATAGTTTTTACTATGACTCGACCCTTTACTTTGGATGTTAACTGTTGTTACCTACTATACTATGTTGATGAACCCTAGATGTAGTAGGAAACATGCTCGCTTAGTGCACTTGGGTATCTGGTGATGGTCTGATCGGGTGTCATTAGGTATTTGCAGGAAACTCTAAGCGAAGCTAGAACTTACCTTCTAGAAAACCCATCCCCGATTTTGACGTCCCAGTTAGGTTGATTGGTTAATGCAAATGAGTTCGGCGTGTTAAGTAAGGTTAGGAACACCCATAGGGTTGACCTAACCCACGCTCTAAAACCCCCACCCCCTTGGGTAGGGTTTAGGGGTAGGAGTAAGGGTGAGTTATAAGCTCATACTGTTAATTTATCTAAGGGGCTGAAATTCCGTTCTAGCCTATTTACACATGTAGGAAAAGGGGGGCTCCGTCACATAAATAAGGTAGAGTATGTAAGAGTGAGAGTTCCTGGGTTCATGACTGAGTTTGTTACTCTCTCCCGGTGCATGCTTTAACTTGTGTCATTAAGGTACAACCCTTTGTTGTGTGCCTAACTTTCCAGATGACAAGGGTACGTCCATCTTTGGGTTTACTCACCTTAACGTTGGCGAATCCATGCCTGAAAGGTCTTGGCGGAATGCACGTTCCAAGAGACAAAGGTTGAAGCTTGTCTTCAACCTCCTCCTCCACATCAAGCTAGGTGTAGCACTCATGGCCAAGCAAGGCACATCCGTGTTCTTGTCCAACTGTGGGCATGGGATCTTGTTTGACATGTTCACATTACCCAATTCCTGAGGGTTCACTAAGGGGGTTCTAGAGTTGGCATTTAGGAGCCACATTTGTGCCACTTGGTGCAACTCTTGAATCTAAGGGCTATGGCATGATAGCCCACATCATGGAAGGTAGTGTCACATGGAGATGTTGGATACTCTAGTAAACAGGCATGCTTGTGCTCGCACTAGGGTGCTAAACCTTAAATATCCGCTCAAGGGAGGTTAAGTCTCGTAACTAGGTGTGCCTTGGCACACCTGGCTAGGGGGTGTTCTCCTTAGAATCTAAGACTTAAGCTCATTAGCAAAAGCCCTATCATAAGACTCACAAGGTCATGTACTTAGGGTTATCCAAACCTAGCCTTAGGAAGTTTGCTTAGCAAAACATTCGTATTCACCTACGGCACATACTCATGTCCTCACTAAGTATTAGCCCTAGGTCTAGGGTATGACTTAGCCACTCAAAACCTTAGGGGTTAGTCGTGGTTCAAGGTACCCTTTATCGCCCTAAAGGGGTTGTTCTCCCGGATGAGGGTGATTCCTCAAGGGGTAAGTGACGATGCCTTAGCTCTATCATGGGGGCATGTGTAAGACACATCTCCTTTGTGGGTTAGGACATGAGCATGTCTAGGTCTATTGGAATAGGATCCTAAAGTTTACTTGGGATATCCTCTAGGGTTTGAAAGATAGTCATTTTAGGGGCTTAGGTATTACTCTAAGTCTTTTGTTTAATTAGGCATATGAGTCAGATTCTTAGGGTCATCTTGGAAGACTTAACGTTGCTCACACAGGAAATTGACGTCGGAAGGCCACGTGTTGCCACATGTTAGCCCTCTAGGTTAAAACTTTGACAATATAAATTCTTATATGGTCATGACTCGATGTTATTGTGGAGTTGGGTCTACCTTCTCGCTTGTCATGAGCTACTAATGTTAAGTCCTAAGATTGAAATTTGATGAGCATTCTTCCATTGGTTCGAACAAAGTTTACAGAACACTTGAGTCACGTATAAGTGGGACAACAACGACACTAACACTCTCATCATCGTCCACCTATGGAGTATAAGGTGGATGAGCTAGTGTTGATTCATTTTCCTAAGCTTATAATATATGGTTTAATTAAGAGTCTCCTTGTTCAGTGGAAGGGATCATATCGAGTGTTGCAGTGGGTAAGGCCTCAAGTTTATAAGGTTTGGCATAAGTTATGCTACATATAGATCCACCAATGCCTCCTCCTAATTTTCCCCATATTCAGGCCCATTTACCAGAGAACATTAACCACTTTTGAGATGTTCCCCATATCCAGACCCATTTACTAGAGAACATTAACCACTTTTGAGATGATGAGAGGATGATGTACAACTGCATGTATTATTAATTTAGTAAAATTTTGATAGCGTCGGATCGATTTAAATCTAGATCACTAAATCGTGTACATATGTTAAATGTTTGGGCTAATACATTTTAAGTTCTGACAGTACAAAAAATGAATAAGGAGATTATACACAATAATATACATACATACACGATGTAAGGTTCCATGGTATATACTACGTATATACGCCACGTATATACTACGTATATACCATGGAACCTTACAACACCTATATATATTTATATATATAATGTTTTGTAAAGAAGTAACGTTTATTAAACTATTTATATAGTATAGAGAGAGAGACAACACATAGGGTTAGGGTTTTAGCCGATAATGGCGAAGCGGATGCGCCGCGATGACTGCTGGAGAGCAGACGCGGAGCGTTTGTACGATCGCGTCGTGGAGGCATTCAGAAATCACGACATCGCTGCGCTGACGAATTCCAAGAATTGGATTCCTTGCCTTCCAGATCCCGTTGATCCGGATACGAGCTACTGCTATATGGGTCGGCTACTTACGAGGGATATCCGCCAATTTATCTTGTTCATAGGTCAGCTTGTCGGTTTTGAGGATCTTAGGGAAGATAAGACCGAGATTTTTCATACAGACCGCAAGGTAATGGGATTTGTGTGTCGGACATCACTCAAGGCAGCGTTCGGCAATCTGTACCACTTTTTCCTGCCCAACATCCAGGCGAAGAACTCGCTCGAGAAGTACGCTTACAATGTGCGGAAGTGTGTGAACGAGCAACTTGCAGGCAAGCTGGATCCTGCGGACATGAAGAAGATTGAAGAGGCCTTGAAAACTGTGATTCATTTTCTCGACTCGAACAAGCTGGCCCAAGTGGACGAGTATGGGACAAGCAGAAGGAGCTCGAGGGCGTTTGCATCCGATCATCGCTGGAGCTTCTACGTCCGTTTCGACCCCGAGAAAGCGAAAGCGGATTATGTACATTAATTGTGAGGCACTTGTTCGCAAACCCAGCAACACCATCGTGTCATCTCTTCTGCTTTCTCACTTCGATATGGTTCAAGACAAGAATCCGGAACTAATGGCATTTGATTGAGCGTCCAACTCTCGACGGCATACTCGACTTTCTTCGTGGCGGCAAGCAGGAGGATGAGGTCTACATTCTTGTCGACGACGGTAATGCCATGGACCCAGATGACGATGAGCAGAGTAGCAAAAGTCACCGTCGGAAGTTTCCAAAGGAACAACGAGACGAGGCATGGAATGTTCTGACAGAACTCATGACGTACTGTGCCATCGTGGTATGTGCATCTGTGAGAAGCTGGCAGGTCCAGTCTTTCAGTAGCCCCAAAGGATCTCCTTACAAATTTTTTGGTGGAGGATTTACGGTAAGCTGATGCTGTCAATCTCTGTGGCCTAACTAATCCTGCTATGGTTTTGATTGTAGATGAGCGAAAGGTCTGACTACTTGTCGCACAGGAATATAGTTCTAAGCAGCCACGACGAGGACGTGGCGGGGTGCGTGCCTAGACTTCTCAGCTGTCTGGACTCTCCGATACAGCTGCAGGATTGCTACAGTTGGTACCAGGAAGGGATCCAGGCATATGTCAAGAAGCACATTGACAAGGGGCATGAAATATATCGGATATTCAGTGGCACGGAGGAGGTGGAGGAGCGGTTTGATGGTCTGAGCACACGGTGTTTCTACCGTGGGCCTTACGGGACCGCAGAGTGCTTGACAAATCATTTGAAGTCTTACGCGCTTGGGTGTGCTGCTAAGCAGATGAAGCTTCAAGCCTCGATCGATGCCAAAACGGAGATGCAAAGGTGGCTTTTAACTGTTCGAAGTGACACAAACATATGCAGGATCGGGTGGAATGCAGAAACAGCAGGGATTATCGCACTCAGCTCACTAGGTCTGGCTATAAATCTTGGACAGATTCGGGTGGTCCAAAACGAGGTTTCAGTCTTGCCGGATTCTATGCAACGAGTCTTGCAGGAACTTACGAAGGACGAAAGCGGTTGGTATTTCAGTAGACCCGTGAATGAGGTTTTCAGGACAGCATCGCTGGACGACTACGGCAAAGTTATCGATCGGCCAATGGATCTTAGCACGGTGCAAACTAATCTGCTTTCGGGAAAGTATGCTTCTTCCGGGGAAGCGTTTGCGAAAGATGTGGAGCTTGTCTTTGACAACGCTTTGAAGTACAACCAGAAGAAGGACCCCGTTTTCTCGGCCGCACAGCATTTGAAGGATAGATTCCAGAAGCTCTGGTACAAGGTATCGCTGGAGGTGTCACGCGAACTCCTCTTAACTTCTTCTTCTTTATGTGCAGGCTCAAGCGGAAGCTTTGTCACAGGATATCTTGGAAATTAAACCAGACGAGGTGCGGCACTTTTCAGGCCAGTTTTCTTGGCGTCCATGGAGTGGCAAGAAGGTGCTGCACGTTCCCTATGCCTTCAACCACACCGGTGCCGATTTATACTACGAGGATGAGAAGACTATCGTGATTATACAGTTGTCAGTGGCACGGAACGCGAAGAAAAGACACCCCCGTACCGTGCAGGTGATGGAAACTTTGCCGGCTGCTGAAAAGAGGAGGCGGATACTTCTCTGGGTTCTTGCTGGAGTTGGCTGGGCTTATGAGAAGTGCAAGGATTACGAAGACATACAGATTCCATTTGGTGATCTGCATTACGACCTGAGATGGGTTGACACTCGATGCTCATCGCTCCGAGTGATACCTGGGGAGGTAAATCAAGTTTTTTTTCTTTGATGCTAAAACTAATGAAACAACTCTTGCTTGCAGGAATGTTTGTATTGCGGTGCCAGAGATTGCCCTGTAGGAGGTCCTGACAATCTTGACAGTTGGGTTCAGTGTGAAGAATGTTTGATGTGGGTCCATAACCTGTGCATTGAGCAGGACGAGACCACCAAATCAAAGGGAAGAAGAAGAAGAGCAAATCAAAGGGGAAGAAGGAGAAGAAAGATGACGCTGCTGACAAAGAGACAGAGAATGTAGCAAAGTCTAAGCAGAAGAAAGTGAAGGATGACATGGAAGAGAAGGACGAACCGGAGAAGCCGAAGATGCCTGCAAAATCGGAGAAAGGAGGTTCATTCATATGCCGCTACTGCCAAACTACTGATGTTTAAGCAGGCTACAGGTTTTTTCATGTTGAACATATGCTGTTTTGTCGGTTTTGATTAATCTACAATTTTAATCCATTAAAAGAGGATAGGAAAGTCTGCTGCTTCGAGCTGGAGATGGTGGTCAAGAAGCAAAATGTTTGAGTTGCCTTAGCTACGGCAGGTCGGCAAAAAGGCGGCTGTTGACAGATGCGTTGAGTGATTGCTCATCTGGCCAGCATGAATTCCCTGGCTTGCATTTACATATATTACTAGAATCCACACGGTGGATAATGAGGTTAAGGACAATGCTGTTTAAATTTACACCTTTGTTACGTGTGTGTTTCTGGTATGTGGGTATTGGCGCGTGTCACATACACTACACACCAACTTAAAAGCATGTTTTGCAGTCTTCATTACATTGCTTGATAGTTTGACGGGTGTGTGTGTGCGTGTGTGTATGTACAGATATTCCCCTTGCTGTTGAGCGACTTAGAGTGATTTTCAAGCAAGTACTTTTCAATAGCTTTCAAGACTTCAATATAAACCTCCTGCACTGACAACACTCGCTTAATCTCCCACACAGCACACGTCTTTGCCGGGTTCCCTTGGACACCATCGAACTGCAGACTGGCTGAGTATTGCTCACATTTCCAGGCTTGTAACATGCTTGATTCCTGCATCATCGAGTAGCGAACACATCGTTTTCATCATCGACCAGATGTAACCTCTCCTTGGCCTCCAGATTGTTCGGACTTCGAACTATGAGAGAAATTTAATGTATAAGCTCGTACAAGAACTATACACGTCACTCGCACGCACGCACTCACGCATACCAATTCTGATGGTGCCTGTGCCCCATCTCCATGTAAGTACTCCATACTCTGGACAATATGTGGGATTGCATTCTTCCATGCCCGATCAGGAGAGGGTCGACACATTTAACACAGATTCTCTCAGCCATATACACTTAACATTGCAATAACACAGTTTTTTATTTTTATATAATTTAAATAATCAAAATAAAACTAAACTTTGAGTTCTTCACTTAAATAACTAATAAAAAGGTATAATAAATAATATATAGATAAAAATAGATAAAAGTAACCACTGTAAAAAGTTATAATTTATTCTTCACAAGTCTTTAATTTGTAAAATCAATATTTTAATTTATTATAACTTATAATCACTAATTGCTTGTCTATATTTCTGAATATATTATAAAATTATATGCATATGTAGTGCTATGTTTATTTGAGGGTTATATATTTGTATTTATAAATAATTTATTAATTTTAATTTTTAATGTTCTTTTATAATTCCAATATTTCTTAATGAAACTTTAATCATTGATTTAAAATAAGATAAGGCCTAGTGAGGACATTAAATGTTAAGATGTGGTTTGATTATTTGAAGTTTAAATTTATTATAATAAGTTTGATGAATAAATTTTATAATAAATAATAATATATACTTTAGTTAAATAAATGATTTAACAAATTATTGTTATAAAGTTTTATATCAAAAGTGGCAAAACATTAATTGGATTGTAGTAAAAACTCATTATTTATTTTAAATATTAATATTTTCTAGTATTATAAATAGGTTTATTGTTGATTATTAGATTATTAATTAAATATGTATGTAATACATTTTAATAAAAAGAAATATTTCTTAATCAAAATGCTCATCGCCGAACTCATTTTCGCTATGAGTATTATGCGCATTTGTGTGTGTATGTGTTGTATAAGTTGAAGATATATACATATAAATTTTAAATTATAAATTATAATTACAATTTTTCAAGTTCTGTAGGGATCTTAAAATTTGGATGTACTGTATTTGTGTACATGTAAATTTTACATATCTAAATAAATTTTTTAAATTTATTTTAAATATGTTATATATTTAAATAATTAAATACAATTTATATATCTATAGGATTAAGGAATAATAAGCTTCAAGACTCATAACATTTTAAAAATTTGTAAGTAACTGTTTATAATAACTTACTGGATACTACAGTATTTATCTATGCTTTATGTATGTTGTTCACTGTATATTCTACACACAGTGGCTGAGTGTGTGTGTGTGTGTGTATTATATACAAATAGTTAACATACGTGTGTGGAAACATACCAAACACATATGTATGCGATCGACAAATAGATACCAAATTGGCACATACTATATATGGACACTATATACTATACACACACTGTATGCAAACTCTATAGTATGCGCAGGTAGAGAGATGACTTTTATTTAATGAAAGTATAATTTTACATTGTGATTATAGTTTTCAAACTATAATATATATCATAATCTAACTTGCTAAATTATTAATTTTGAAGAAATCGCCCGGTAAAAGAATATCTTATATATATATTCTTTTATCCTAAAGCTAGTCCTTTAATTTATAAAATTAATTTAATAAAAATTAGATTAAAAAACTAATTAAAAAAAAGAGTTAATTTTTAGATTTATACTTATATACATGCTAGTTTTGAAATTAATCTAGTTAAATATGGTTCACAATTAATAGTTTAGTATTATGCCATGAAAGATAATTTATACTGTGCCATAATCAAAATTACTAAAAACTATGGATTTTTAAACTAGGATAACAAACTAGTTTTTAAGTTTTAAGATAAAATATTATAAGTTTAAAACTCATTGTAATTTATCATTAATACTTAAAATTATTGCTAGCTTTATTCTTTTATTAAAGAATTTGGCTACGTGTTAATAGTGTGGTTCTCCACGTAGTTGCTTGCTACACCATCCTCGCGCTGTGTAAATGTGTATTATATAAAAAGTTATTAATTATTCATCATTAGACAACTTAGTTTTACATATTATATGTTAAGTTTTTATTTAGATTATGTTACGTAGTTTTGGAGTATTTCAGGTAGTTATTATATGTACTTATTTTAATTGATTCCTATATAAATCTACAAAAGATGAGTATTATGTAATAAGCTGTATAATTATATTATGAAGTTTTCATACTAGACACATGTATATGCATATACAGACGCATGCATATATATACGAGTGTATAAATATACCCATGATGCTAAGAGCTTTGCATCTTGAAACTCGTGATTCAGATAACCAGGCTGGGTTTTGACACACGTCGTCTTACTATTAAAAGAATGAAACACTATATATATATATATATGAACTAATGATCAACATATAAGTATGAATCATATACATGAACATATATATACAAAGTGTGTGTTTACCCTGCATCCGGGTATATTCCGAACTTAAGACCTTTAGAATGAACATAATCAGCTAGCGCCTTTATCCCCAAAGGAAATCTATCTTTACGAGGAACAAGGTTTTCCTGAAGCAATATTAGTCGCGTATTAACCATCCATACTCTCTCGCTCTCTCTCTCTCTATATATGTGTGTGTGTGTGTGTGTATAGATATAACCTATTCATCATTTATGATAGATATTCTTTTAAAACACCCACACACGAATATTTGTGTAACGGATACTAACCAATGTTGATGTAGTGGTATCCGAGAGCAGTCAAGCCTTTGGAGACGATTGCATCAGCAATGTATTAAACACATAAGATGGTCATGATTTTTAACTTTAATTATACTTAATATATATAACAATTACATGGTATTAATTAATATAATTTTCACGGACTATTTGCTCATTAATGTTGTTGTGAAAATGGTTAAAGTCGTTCCATCTAATAAAATGAGAATGTCCACATATTGCCATTTCATACATACATATATGCCATTTTACACACGCGCACTCGCACGCACGTGTGTATGTCTGTATGTATATCAAACTCGAACCCCATAGGTGGTGTTTTCCCCAAGCCATTTTTGAGCATGGGAAGATATTTTCCATTTGCAATTATACAAATCGATAATACGTATACAATGACTAGTGTATACTTCGCCATAGATCAACAAGAATAGGAAAATTTTACTTCATTTACATGTATATATAAATGTACATATAGAAGTACCACAAGTCTGTATAAATATCTATATATGTTTCCTTCCTGTAATAGCCTTATGATATGTAAGATAGATTTGACTCATTATAAGTAGAGAGAGATATATGAATGCAGCATCTATTTTACTTAATAAAGTTATTTTTTTCAATATAGTGGTCTCATATAATATTTGATGATGAAAATCATGTGTACCTCCGTCTTTGTAACATTTGGTATGAAAATATGTTCTCTGTACATGTGTGTGCGTATGCGTACGTGCTTCAGGCAACAAGAACTTCTTACAGAAGTACTAAAAGGATGATCATCTAGTTATATAAGTGCACACACAGACGTAAGTATATGAATCATGCCCCGTGGCTGTGTATGAGACGGACGATGACTCCATCTCTGGGTGGCACCAACACTAGTGTCTGGAAGAATGATACTTAGTTTATAACTTTACCTCAACGTCTACACCAACAGGAATGTCCAGCTGCATGAGAGCATCTATAGTTCTGGGATTGGGGTTCTTGATATCCATCATTCTTGTATGAGTCTTGATCTGGAAATGGTCCCTTGAGTCCTTGTCCACGTGTGGAGACCTGAGGACACAGAAGATCTTGCGACGTGTGGGAAGCGGTACTGGCCCCATTACACTAGCTCCTGTGTTCTTCACTGCCTCCACTACCATCTTTGCTGCCTCTTCCACACGCTCCCCGAAAGTATGCCCGGAGCTCACCCTTATCTTCTGCTGGCAATGCCTGTACATGAAACAGATCGCTTTATAATGTACTCAGATAAATGTATGTATACATATATACACATTCATATATGCAGCTTTTAAGTCTCTCTTCTCTCTCTTCTGTGTTTGTGTGCATATATATATCATCCTGTTTCAAGAATACTATAACTTATT
Source organism: Selaginella tamariscina (assembly GCA_003024785.1). Lineage (NCBI taxonomy): Eukaryota > Viridiplantae > Streptophyta > Lycopodiopsida > Selaginellales > Selaginellaceae > Selaginella > Selaginella tamariscina. The sequence goes on along the minus strand of PUQB01000222.1, from coordinate 151,798 downwards.
TAAGTCCCTACACATACACACAACGACTCGGATGTAAAACATAGCTACAGTTACCAAGCTAGCGGGTTCAGCTGCTTCCTCCGTTACTGGCACTGGCTCTGTTTCACTCTCCACAGAAGAAGACGCGGAGAGTTTCTTCACCTACATATAAAACCAGTAAGAATTGCACAACATGGTCTCTCTACAAATCTATGAGTATACAGCTCAATAATGCATACAAAAATGCATTATACATAACACTCAGATACATACATTTTTGCATTATATAGATATATAGATACATACATACCTGAAATCTTTGCATTTTGACGACCGAAGAACTACCAAAATCAACACGGCATGTGGGCAGCGACATTGCCATATCTTATCTTACCAAGAACCCTAAAACAGAGTGTGTTAGCCCGCCCTAAACACATAGTGTATGCGTTTTAAATGTAGGTCTTGTTAGATCTTAGATCGTTTTCATTGAATTTGATGTGAAAATCGTGTTTTTCTGTTTTGAATTCTTGGCAACATTCGTTCCATATGTATAATACAATTGAGAGCATTATTATTCTTTTACATTAAAATTTTAAGTTCATGTTGATTTATTTTAAATCAATTTTTAGTCTTAGGAAAAAATCAAATAATATAGTTCATTATATATAATTCCATAATCATCATAGAATACTTTTATATTATATAACATATGCATGATTTTTAAAATATTAGAAATAAATTCAAATCAAATTGTCTGTCTTTAGTTTAGCTTATCTACCAAGATCCCTCAGCACCAATCGTTGGGTTCTTAAACGCCTCGAACTCCCAGTTTGTCTCCAAAGAAAACGGTGTAGAAATTGTCACGCCTTCATCTGTTACTTTGGCAATCTGCATATAACCATAACCTTTTGTGTATGTATATGCATGGTATCTCTCTAAATCTCTCTAAATCTCGTGTGTGATGTCTGTTCACACGTATACATATACGTGCAAGAACACACAGAACTGAGTAGATATATTACAAATATGAGCAGCTTGACACAATATTACATATGGATTACCTGGAACTTGTTGATAGACGATCTATCACGGTAGTATAACACGAGAAGGCATTTCTCTAACAGACGAACACCCTCCTCCAAAGACATGTCCGCTTTCCACGACTTACGAAACTCAGGACGTGCCAGATGCTGCCCGAATCCAGTCGCAATGTGATCATCCACATAGTGAACACCTATCATGTTCACCTGTATCATAAAAACAGTTTCTATACATAATTATCAAAATTGCGATGCAGCAAGCAACACTACAATGCACCGGCAAAGATCCGTATAGTGCATCTCGTAACATAGCAGGTGAACATATCGTTTATGTAGTGGCACATAAAAACATGTGGTTTATCATATACGTACCACACCGAGATATTTCTGCCCGTTCTTGACACCAGCAAGTACGATGTTGTTCCACAGGGGATCGAACTTGTTACGTCGGTTGTACATGACTCGGTTCAGATAGCTATGGATCTCATGAGGTCCCAAGGTATTTCCATCATCCCACATGTAGTCAGTCAGTCTGCAAATATACATATATATTTATATGAGACATCCGCATAATTTTTAATAATATGATTCTTAGAACTATAGTAAGTGATTATACACGTATTATATACATATACATACATCTATTTCATCAGTTAATTCATTGCTAGTAACGTAATAACCGACACAACTTACGTAAGATCATCTAGATAGTCCGAAATCTGCTGGAAATCGCTCATTTCTCCACTAGCCCCAATAACTGCACGTTTGCCGACGGCCTTCAGGCGCTGGAAGCTCTTATATCTCTTAGTCGAGCCATACGAAGCTGCACAAAGCAGAAAAAATGTACTTCTCCATATAATTCAATTACATAAACATACCGCCCATATCTGCAGCAAGAAGAATCCCATCCTTATATTTGATGCCTAGCACAGACGAGCCTGTGACATATGGATACCTGACAAACAACCCTAATTAGCTGCTCTACCCTCGTGCACGCACACACTTACTGCGTTCTCTCAATGAGGATCTTATCCTCGCTAGCTGCCCGGCGGCGATGCGCCAATTCATCCTCACGCCTGAACTCCTCAATTGCCCTCTCCATCTCGACACAAACCCTCACAGTCAAGAGCCCTAAAACGAGGATCCTCTGTTTTTAGGGCTCTTAGTTCAAGGGCAGTTAAGGGCGAAAGGGCTCATTAAGGGTAGGTTAAGAGCATATTCTATGGATATTCTCTGGCATCTTAGGTCAAGTCGACGTACAGACCCGGGAGGGAAAAGGTCTGTGTTCTTACTGCAGCTGCAGATTGCTTGGGAGAATTAAGGGCGGGTAGATCCAGCTGAAGGCGCCAAGACGGCCCAGGTAAGAACCGGAACATTATATATAGAGAGTATGGATTTCATTAATTCTTCGCTGGACAGCCGAATTCTTCCATGTTTATCACAAGATTAGAGCGATCATCAACACTGGGTATCTAGATTAGTCAGTATAGCTTCTAGGATGGTCAGGAGATTAACAAGTTGACTACTGTGGAGTTTTATGCTATTATATACAAGAGCAGAATTTATTAATGTTTTTGGGATTGGAGTAATATATATTGATGTTGGACTCAAGGGTAGAGTACTATGGTAGTCCGAGAAGACAGGTTCTTGGAGGGCGTGCATCGATTTACTCCGTGGATGATTCCATTAACTCCTCCAAGTATGGAGATGGAGTACGTACAAGTGTATCCAGTGCTGCAAGCTGGTCGAGCCAGGATGATTGGGATTCGACGGGAGAGTTGTTTATCTGGGGACAGGGCATTGGCGACGGTATTCTCGGTGGTGGAAGCAGGACTGCTCATGGTATGTGTGTGTGTGTGTGTGGTGTGTGTGAGAGAGAGAGAGAGAGAGAGAGAGAGAGAGAGAGAGTGTTCATATGCTGATGATATTTTAATTTCGTTGAAACACTGTGTGTGTGTGTGTGCACTATATATATTATATATGTATAAATCTTTTTCTTTTCGTTTAGATTTATCAGTGAATGATGCATATCTGCCGAAGCCAGTGAACACAGTCTTCAACGTGCAAGGAATAGCTTGTGGAGTTCGACATGCCGCACTTATATCTAAGAAAGGGGAAGTTTACACTTGGGGGGAAGAATTCAGTGGAAGGTTAGGCCACGGTGTTCATACTGACTTTTCCCATCCTAGGCCTGTGGAGACACTTTCATCCCCATTCGCGGTAACTATTTGACTTCTCAGACATACGATATAAGTGTTTAAACACACACGAACCCACACACACACTGAACACTTCTTTCAGCAAGTCTCATGTGGAGAGTACCACACTGTAGCAGTGAGTAAATCGGGTGATTTGTATAGCTGGGGTGATGAGGCACGACTCTCGCGCCAAAACAGCTTCGTTAGCCATTGGACTCCTAAGCGTGTCATGGGTGCACTAGAGAACATCCGAATCACATCAGTCGCATGTGGTAGTATAATATATATACTGTTTACTCAATTTTACAATGCACAGAATGTGTACATAAAGTCCTATTCCGTATATATTGTATAGCTGAACACTCTCTCTCTCTCCCCTCTCCCTCCCTCTCCCTCTCCCTCTCCCCCTCTCCCTCCCTCTCCCTCTCCCTCTCCCTCTCACTCACTCCCTCCCTCCCTCCCTCCCTCCCTCCCTCTCTCTCTCTGTGTCTGCCTGTCTGTATGTGTGTGTGTGTGTAATAAGTAAGCACACGTTCATATACATACGTTCTACATGCATGCTGATACATGCATTTGCAGGACCTTGGCACACAGTACTTATAAGTTCAACAGGGCAGATTTTCTCGTTTGGGGATGGGACATTCGGTGTCCTCGGGCACGGTGATCGTCAGAGTGTAGCATCTCCAAGGGAAATTGAATCACTTAAGGGTCTGAAGGCTATGAAAGCTGCATGTGGTCCTTGGCACACTGCAGCAATAGTTGAGGTGTGTGTGTGAGTGAGTGTAGTGCTTGGTTGCTAGTGATGCTAATGTCTACGACATCTACTAAGGTCTATACATGTGTATATAAATCTTTATATGCATGTATGTCGTACCTAATGTATAGGTCATACACATGCAGGTGATGGTGGCACGATCAAGTAACAGCAGTAATTCTTCATCGGGCAAGCTTTTTACCTGGGGTGATGGAGGTGAACACCGTCTGGGGCACGGTGACAAAGAACAGAAGCTTGTACCTACGTGTGTTGCTGCTCTAGTGGACTATAATTTTCGTGAGGTCGCCTGTGGAAATTGCTTAACGGTCGGTTTAACAACATCAGGTAGCTCAACTATACACCTTATGTGTACATGTATATGCATACGCTATATCTTGTGTGTTTGTGAGATAGAGAGACACATATCAGTAAATATGTGTATATTATCTATGCAATTTGACATGTATTAATGCTTATCTAGTTTCTAAATTTATTTAAGTGTAATATAAATAACAGGGTATGTTTTTACCATGGGAAGTACTAAGTGTGGGCAGCTTGGAGATCCTGGGGCCAATGGACAGTTCCCTGACATGCTTAAAATGGGGAAAGTCTTATTTGAAGACATTTCTTGTGGTGCTGAGCACGTTGCAGGATTAACTTCCAAGGCAGGTAATAAACAATCATACACACGTACATGTATATGTACACACACATGTATGATATAACGCATTTAGTATACTATTTTCTATAAACAGCATAATGTATATGTTGATTTTTAATGACATACAGAGTTGTATACGTGGGGGAAGGGAGCGAATGGGAGGCTGGGACACGGGGACCTGGAAGATAAAAGTATTCCCACGCTTGTAGAAGCTTTGAAAGACAGGCAAGTGAAGAAGGTGGCATGTGGTTCGAGTTTCACGGCAGTGATTTGTATACGTAAATCCATATTAGGCACGGGCGTTTCTTCTTGTACGGGATGTAAGCAGCCTTTTGGGTTCAAAAGGAAGAAGCACCACTGCTACAACTGTGGACTTACATACTGTCATTCGTGTAGCCCGAAGAAAGCTCTCTATGCAGCGCTAGCCGGGTAAGTGTGCGTGCGTGCGTGTAGTGGCATCTGTAGATGGTCTCTATATCACATATTCAAGTCAGGGATATTTATCATGTGTAGAGGTTGTTTGACAAATTATAGGGGTACAGCACTCGTTTTATAATGAACACAAGCACACCGCCATACACATAACGTGTCTAATGCGTATATGTGCCCACATATGAACACACGTCCTCAAGTCTATCAGTCTGAATTTAGTTTCACCCGCACACACAGTGTGCGTTCAACTGTTTAATTCAATGTGTGTTTAAGCTACTTACTTATGTTTAATTTATTTACATGTAAGTGTTATTTTGTGCATGCGTGTGCGTGCGTGCGTGTGTTGTACGTATAAGTTAAATGTTTATGACAGGAACCCAAGAAAGCCACACCGTGTGTGTGACTCTTGTTTTTGAAGCTGACTACACAGAGCAGTATATCTTGCTTAAAGAGGTATCTAGAGTAAAACAAGGCGACATAAAATCAATAACTACGACTAGACGAAACAAAAGGCCGGATTCAACCAGAGTATCTCCCATCCCAGCCGGTCTACTACAATGGGGTGTGTATGTGTGTGCGCGTGTGCGTGTGAGTCCTTGCATTTTTTGTATATGTGTGGTATGTATGTACGTATATAATGACATGTGTGTGTGTATGTTTTCTAGATAGACACGTACGTAGTTTGTGTGTGTGTGTATAGACATAAAGAAAGTGAGTTTACATATACACACACAAATACAACGCACGCGCGCGATCACGCACACACACAACCATAACATTTAATAAGTTTACCTTCTATACAGCAAGATCCTTCGCATAATAACTTCTGCATATATATTATAAACAATAGAGAAGTTTATATGTATTTATGTTACGATTACAGATACTTTGAAGTCGTTTCCCCAGTCGACAGTTGGTTCAAGAGCTGTTTCCCCTATCTCAGAAAGACCTAGTCCACCACGTTCTACGCCTAATATGAGTGGTTTGACCACTGTGGGTGGCAGTCTGATCTCCCCCACTCAAGAACTCGAGAAAGAAAAGAGGAAGAACGATGGACTTGTTGCTGAAATCTCAAGCCTTAAAGCTGAGGTATGTAGATATATATACCCATCCTATATATACATACATATATATCTGTGTCACACACACACTGTATTTTTTCAGGTGGAAAAGCTTAATAGAAGATGTGAAGCATATGAAAGGGACAGATTGGATGCCTCTAAACAGATTCAGGATGCATTTTCTCTTGCTGCTGCTGAAACTGCCAAATGCAAGGCAGCCAAGGAAGTTATCATGTCCCTCACCGGACAAGTAAGTCCCTCCCTCTCTATCTCGTACATTTGTGTATGTGTATGAAACTAGATATCATGCAAACTGAATATATCGATGGTCCTACTTTAGTTCAAACAGTAAATGTAGTTGTATTCAGTAAAACTGCCAGTGCCCCTCTAGTCCCTCTGTTACATATGCATTGTATATATAGACATTACATACGTATATGTATATACGCTCTTAACTTCTCTGCAGCTCAAGGACTTGGCGGAAAGAATGCCTCCAGGGGCATCCCGTACGATCGCGAACGGTGTGCATATTCCCGCAGCATCTCGTGTGGATATTCCGGGCACATCCGGGGTACTCGGTTGAATAACTTGCAGATGCCAGCAGCATCTACGACTACTCCGGCTGTAACCGTTGAAGTTCCGGCAAGGCTGGCCGACTTGGAAACTTCTTCGAGGTCTTCTAGTGAGGAGTGGGTGGAGCAGGACCAACCTGGTGTGTATATAACTCTTGGCAACTTGCCTGGTGGTAGCAGAGATTTGAAGCGTGTCAGGTTCAGGTATATAATATACACATATCATATTACTTGCATGGTACATGCATATACGTATGCCTGTACATGTATGTAACATGACAATGTTAGTTATTTCCAGCATGTGTAATGTGTGTCAAAAGAGAGTTTGTATCTTGTTGTCTATCGTCGCTTGTATATACCTGGTTGATCTCTCGCACGCACACACAAATATATACACATGTATGTATGTATGTAGAACTTACTTTGTTCTGTTTGCAGTCGAAAAAAATTCGATGAGAAACAAGCAGAGTCGTGGTGGGAGGAGAATAGACATAGAGTACACGAACAGTACAATATACGGGGGAGAGCTTCTGGTACACCGCGCACGTCTAGGCAAAGAGAGTGATACGTGGATACGTCTCTCAGGTTAATTTTTGTACATTTTTTTGCTAACGTCAATCACGCCGTGGAAATTCTTTTTGTAATGTTATAACCATAAATAAAACCCAATTAGCCATACGTTGTATTCGTATAGAAACACGAGCTGTGTAGATGTCCAATAAAAAATCCACGTGGTGCTCACGTTGGTGATCTGTATAACACGGTGTGAATAATATATATTTAATTACCACCAGATAATGTACACAAGTGCAAAACTGTCGGCTAGAATTATGAGTCAGTTAAATACGCTGGCGTGTCATCCAACGGTGACCACTGCAAATGTAGTATACTTAAGGCCTCACGCGACACACATACTTATAACGTACATTACGTAAACTAAACACACGCGCGCGCGGATAGTACCTGTGTGTGACGTCCCATGGAGAAAGGCGGGTCGAACAGCATCAACAAACACAAGCCTCCATCGATGAATAAATTCGCGTATACCCTGCTCGCCATGCTCCCTCCACAGCATTTCCACCACTTTCTTCCCATGCAAACCATGTCGAGCCCTTTGTTACTTCAGTGCTCACCCTTTGTGTATTTCTTTCAGCTTCTATGCTCCTATTTGTGTGTGTTGTTTGCTGTTTCTTCCTCTTTGACAACACCTTCTCAATCTTGCGACTTAGACTCCCATTAAAGCTGCTGTTTTCATGTCTTCCTCAGTAACTTGTCTTCCTCCAAAGTAGGTGCTTATAACCTGTAATTATCAGCATAAGCACCACACAAAATCTCTCTCTCTCTCTCTCTCACACACACACACACACACCATCTCGAGTTCCTCGCGTCTGCTTTCGGGCAGTTCGTGTCCATGGCACAGCAAAGCCATGGCTGCGTTCCTAAGCAGCAACGGTGGGACTCCAACCTCACCCTCCAAGACTGCTGATTCTCCTTCTTCTTCGGTCTCCATAATCTTCCTCGCAAACAGCGGTATACCATACTCCGCTGATATTACATGCTTGTACTTCTCTGCAGCACGGTGAGCTTTCTCGTGGCAGTCCACGCACAGCAACACAATGTCGTGGGACCTGTATACAATGTCCATACACACAGATACATACAGATCTGTATACATATGGGATTACACATCTGTGACTCTTGAAGTACTCGGGGAAATGCTGCCTCTAACAGTAAGGAATGATTCTGTAACGGAGGTAGTGAGTGCTCTCTCCACAGCCTACGCACTGATTCGACTTGCTCTGTATGTAAAACTCGTTGTTCTCGTCTTCTGGGCGTCCCTTGGGCTCGAAATGGAGCCGTATTGCCGCCGGATCCTTGTTCAGGTCCTCAGCTAGGCCTCGTTGTAAATACCTGTTTGGAAAGTAAATTCTTCCAGTTATATACTTTTCATATATGCACACAATAAGAAAACAATGTGTGCGCATGTGCATGTTGTTGGATATATATGTCGCACAGGAAAATGTACGAGTGCCAGCGACCGCTATACATGTATAATGTATGCGTGGATACATACAGTGTGCATGCATATGTACGTACAGACAGTTTCACTTTTTTCTGGTCCACATACACACACAAAACCCGTACCAGTCGAGCTTCTTACGATCGCATTAGCATAATAGTCTACCATCTCCAGCGTATATACGGCAGTTCTCGTACACGAGTCCCTTGCAAGAGAACTTCCTGCATTCTTCCGAGGCCTGACCACTCCTATAATATAACCAAAAGAAAATATAAGCGTATAGTCGTACAAATATTAAAATTATACATAAGTTATATATGTACAAAACATACCAAGGCTCCGTATTTTCTTGTTATTATGAACCTCAGGCTCGTGTTGTGTGGTTATATCAGCCGTATTAGATTCTGTTAAGGCAAGGATCAAAGAGTTCATGTGCGTCGTGATCAAAGGTGAAGGCGATGGAAGTGACTCTGCTGCAACAAACAACATCATTACTAAGTCGTGTGTGTGTGTGTGTGTGTCTATATATATATATATATATATATATATATATATATATATATATATATATATATATAAAAGAGACAGAGAGCGAGAGAGAGACACACACACACCATTTGATGAAGCATCATCAGTAGCTTTACTTATAGAATGTACTTCTTTTGCGTTTGCTGGGCAAGCTTTAGCCACTGATGTACTTCTTTTGCGTTTGCTGGGCAAGCTTTAGCAGTGGCTACCAGAGCTGCGTCGGATAATACGTAACGTAAACTCATCTTCGTTTCTTGACTAGAAACAGAATTATTGAATATGGATTTCCTCCTCACACACACACACACACACACAAATCAAAATAAAAAATAAAAAAGAAAAAGGCTTACAATAGTATCTCGCCACTAGCACAGAAGCCTTACTGGCTAACGAAATGAAGCCTCCTGTACAGCATAGATGAGATTGAATCAAATTTCATGTCTACGTACATGCATACCTGTGACTGATCTTGAAGGGGATGATGGTACTTGGAGATAAGAGAGCAGCAGAAGCAGGGGACGAGCCAGTGCCCTCCTTCTCGTAGAGTTGTAGGCATACCAGGCATACAGAGTTCTAGAAGAGGAGGGTTGTGAACATTTGCATCTCCCTGAAGCAGCTCTGCATATAGCTGCCTGGCAATGTAAAGCAAGAAATGTGCATCAGTCCGTGCGTAAAGCAACATGTCTTTGGGCAATGGTCGCTGTCCCCAATCTGCTTCTAAAGACAGGGTCAATATTATGCACAGACAGAGATATACATGTACGGTGTAGTTGTATCTTTATCTGTGTACTTGAAACGTTTTATTTGCCGATATGCTGCAATATGTCGCCAGCGACCTCTGAGGCTTTCCGAGAACGTCACACGTCTATAGAAAGATGATTAAGATAGCATTATAATTACCAAGTGTAAATTTTATCGAAAAAACTTACACTAGCTGTGTCAGAAAGGTTCACCACGTATATCGTTGTAGCCAAAGAATATCACTATCAGCACCATGGAAAACCTAAAAGCAATTACTCAGCTTCATGGAATGTGTATATGTAACGTACATATCAACACAAATACACACAAACACACGCACGAGAGAGAGCTTTTACCTTACAGATCCAAGGGTTGGCAAAAACAGGCCTCAAAATGTCAAGGGCAATGACATCAACCAGGTAATCATGCTGAATTAGGGCTGTGAAACCAAGAAAAGACCTCATATTGTGCTGCTCAGTGTCAACTGCAAACTCCGTTTCCTTCGACAGAACCTGTTCCAAACTCCGTAGCTGTTCTACTGTATCAGTCCATATAGGAGGATCATTCATATCAAGTGAAGGTTCTCTTCTCTGTCTGAGAATTGAAATGCCGGGTTCTCTGAAAGTGTCCTGATGTCCTCATCAAATGGATGTATCTCCTCAAATGCTGAAAAACATTCCACAAATGTCTTATGTATCTATTTGGTTATGTACACAAATTATATATCAATTAAACTATTATATATTGTATGAAAATAGGAAATGCATAGTTACTCAGGATTTCTGAAGATACATTTATTTTGTTCATTTGGACTCTACATATGTAATGCTTATATAGACACGGAAATTTGATATACCTTTGTTGGGATCAGGAAGAAGATGGGCAAAGGGTGCCTGAGAATTGTCCGCCAGGATCTTCTTGAATTTCCGCTGCGGCTTCTCATCCATGCGATTCTGCAGCGATCTGTACTGCCACTATTGCGACCACAACTCCGACTACATCCATCTTCATCTTGCCCTAACATAAACCCTAGACCCTAGCCCCCCATTAATTTTAACAAAATTATTTCCATACGAGTTGTTTATTTGTTTTGTCTCAATATATAAAATTATGACATATTTTTCAAAACTCAGGATAATGAATTATTATACAATTTATAATATAAAGTTTAAACTTGTTCTAATAAATACATTTAATATAATATGAAATGGAAGCCGGAGAATATTCCGCTCCTCTCCCCGCCTTTTTCAAAATATACCAGAAAAGCATATTCTCGTCAAGCCGGAGAATATTTCGTTTCTCTTCCCGTGGTAATCAACCTTCGATGCACACATGAAGTCGTCCATATCCCCTTGCTAGCATGGCAGATATGTATAAGTTTTCTTCCTTATCAAGGCTCGAGGAGCAGCCACGCGTCGTCTTCACACTCGCTCCCTCGCTTGAGCTGAGAACAAAACAACAATAATAATAATAAGATTGTGAGTTTGACATTATTTCTATATTGATCATAGATATAATAGTAATAGCATTACAGTTTACTTCTTTCCCTATCCATTAGTATCAGTGTTACATTATCAAAATATTAATAGTAAATATATATTACTCTTAAACAAATATATATAATATTCTAAGCCGACATTTTTGTTAACATATAACTAGCTTTTCTATAAATCTCTCTCTCTCTCTCTCTCTCTCTCTCTCACACACACACACACACACACACACAATATGAAGATATTGTATATACACACTCTGGTCACCACTGGGAAGATGTGAGGATAATTCTTTCAATGTTTATATTGCCCCTTGTTGTCTGCTTATCCTTCATATAATGACCCCTCATATAATATTTTATATATACACATATGTATATTGTTTCAGGTTTGTTGTGCTCTCTCTCTAACTGATAGGTCAAGTGGGATTCTCACTTCTAGGTGTATGTATCTGTGTATTAGCTACTCTTTTTTTATCATTTGAGTACTATTAAAACAGTAGCTAATAAGCATTTGCATACATACATATGTGTTTTCATAAATATGAATATGTATGTACATTTCTTAAAGGCGTCCTCATATAATGCATGTATGTATCTTTCTATACTTAAACAGACTAATTTACTTGCAGGTTAACATATTAATTATTTGTATAGTCATCAGATACGTACGTGTGCGTGTTGTGTGTGTATACTATGCTTGTCACCCTCGTGTGAAGGTAAGAATATGATTTTTCTTGTAACATGTTTTATTATTATAAGTTTAAATAAAGATTTTTAAATATATTAAAATAAAATTTAAAAATTTTAATTTTATTTATTTTATATAAAAGAATTTTATATAATTAAGAAGCCTACAATTCTAATTTATACTTATTTTATTTTAAAACAAAATCTATTAAGGCCCACTTTCCAAGTGTCTCTAGTAAATTCAAAAAATGCCACATTGTTAATAATAATTATCACTATGATTTTCCATTACAATGTTTAATGAATTAAAAAATAAATTACTAATGCACAATTTTAATTTACAAGTTTTCAATAATGTTTTTTATATATATGTTGCCAGTACATATATAACCAAGGTGCATCTACTCAATATTTTTTATTAAAAACATATATTAAAGATTCAACTCTTTAGTGCATCTATTATTATTTTATTATATTAAATAATTGAATATAATTTACTATTGTCTCTCTCTCTTTCTATATATATATATATATATATATGTATGTATGTATGTATACATACACATATATATTACAGACGAACATGTGAATGTATAGAGAGAGAAAGGTATTTTTTAGTTGTTACATACTCTATGTATAATATATTATATGTATATATATAATATATGCATATATAATTATATACTCATGTACACATGTGTATGTTTATTTATACATAAGAATTATTCTCTCTATATAGATATGTAAATTTTGCACATATGTAAATTAATGTTATACATGTGTGTGTATATATATATATATATATATAATATATATATTTAAATTTAAATATAGCATTGTGCATGTTTTTATCAATCTCTTGCAAAAAGTATGTCATTTTTTATTTAAATAAAACAATATTCTATACACACATATCTATATGTACGAGAGCCTTTCAAAAGCCATGCATATTATCCACATTAATGTGTTTATTTGTTGATGTTCTTTCTTTAAAATAAATAATTAATTATATTAAATGTGTGTGTAATGTGTGTGTGTGTGTGTGTCTATAATATTTTATATGTAAATAATTGACATTTTAATGAATCTTCTGCTCATTTTTATTTTAAGTGATAGATATTCCATTGTATATCTATTTTTTTATTAAAATAAAATTTAAGTTAAAAAAGAAAAAGAGAAAACCTAATTAATTAATTTAAGCCTAATTGGGAAAATCGCTTGGTTATTTGGGTATTATAAAAAAATCACATATGTGTTATATAAATTATAAATAATAAAATAATTAACAAATGAAAAAACAAACTTAGAATAAAATAAATAATTTTGATGTTTTCATCCTATGTGATGGTGTGGAGTTACATATTTATGCTTATGGTATTAATTTAAATTTAAAGATGGTAAATTTTTTGACTCTCTTTAAATCACATATAACATATACCATTTTATGAAAATCTTAAGGGTAAGATTCTAATTAAATTTAGATTTATTTAATATCCTCGCCTTCCTGAAGGTAAGATTTTTTAATTTTTTTTCCATGTGTTTCATTATTACATATTTAAGTAAAAAAATTTAAAATATATTAATACAAATAGTCAAGATTTTTAATTTTATTTTATTTATATAAACTAATTTTATATAATTAAGAAGTCTACAATTCTAATTTATATTTAGTTTATTTTAAAATAAAATTTATTAAATTTAAATGCCTTACGTGAAGCATGAACCACCGTTAGGGATTAGAATGAGCGGTTAATTCTTAAATTAAGTTGTTCATTTGCTCTACGGTAGTTGCTGTACAGTCTATCAGTGCATGGAGAGCACCTCGCTCTCTCTCTCTCTCAGTGATAGCTTGGCAAACATGTAAGATTCTCATTTACCACCTAAAGCTACATTAATATACATCGATTATTTGAATGCAGTCGTTTCAGAACTATGTTAGCAGAAAGAAGTTGAACTGCCAGTTACACGAAGAATCACAGTTTGAATGCACCATGGGAAGTGAGTAATCAATTGTAATAACGATCGGAACTCGTTTGTGTCTGTCTAGTACAGCTGACCTTTCCCAGCGGGACGTGAAGAAGGTGAAGGATGCTCCTGTCTTTCACTCTCTCATCGGTCGCACATAATGGGGTTTTTACGTGACACAAAACAAAAGGTATGTATGTGAATATGCATGTATACGTGTTACATTCTGGAGCTTGAGCTTGGAAAAGTCCAATGTTCCGATTCTGAACGTGATGCCGCCAAATGTTTGTTGCAGCGACAGAAGAGGTATTACAATGTGACGTCGTGAGGGTAGAAAAATTCCCGAAGGGTGAGGGCACATGTGAACCGCCTCTAGATCCGACAAGCAGAGGCCAGGGCTTCGATATCTCGCGGCGTTGAGCGGTTTCTGTGAAGATTTTCATCAAATTTTCCCGATGATGGGTGTATTTTCTTTTGTGGATGTGCTGCGTGTGCCTATATGTATGTGTGTGCATTTTATACGATTGTCGCTGAGTTCAGTAGCTGCGTCTCAGGGCTGTTCATGGCTTCTATGGTACCTGGTGAAATATGCTCCATGCCGTTCAGCTTGAAGAATATGGTGGATGTATCATCCAGATTCTGACGGCAGGAAGAAAATCCAGATTTATATTGCCAACGGCCTGACGTTGAAGTACGTACATATATATACTTATATGTTCACACATTCCTATGATATTTACATATATATGTTTCTTTCCCAGGCTTTAGACGCATTGAGACAGTGAAGGTGGTGACACGAGTCGAGGAATAGAGATGTTTCATTGCCGGAGACGAAGGTTACCTCATTTTCTAAAGTGTGTCTCGAGCTTCTCAAATATTGGCAACACAAGGACCCTTTAATGCAAATCTACAACAGGATACTTGAAAGTTAACAGTCAGCTCATGAGAATAAGCAGGTTGTGTGTGTGTGTGTGTCAACAAGAAACATTTGATACAGGTATTGCATTTGGACACGAGGTGAACAGTCACAGGTTGGTGGAGTCGATGATGAATAGCGGACAACTTCGTGTTACCGTTTAGCGACGTTATAAACTGGCCGTAACGTTGGCCGAGAAGGATATTCCGGACTTAAAAACCATCTTGCTGAGCATTCCTCAGAAGAAACACCGGCAAATGCAGTCCAGGCTCAAACACGTCAAGCAGCAACGAAGTACCCAGGTAAAAACATTTACTCTCTCTCTCTCTCTCTCTCTCTTATATGACATTCTATTATACATCCGGACGTGTCTTTATGTGAGCGTCAAATGCGGATGCTATATTAAAATTCAGCACATGCGGGAATGTAGTGGACGATCGTGTTGAAACCTGGACAATACCAAGAGCGTTATCAATTCATAAGCACATAATATATATTTATACACATGAGTGTATGTATGGTGTGGTATGGGTGTGCGTGTGTTAAACTTAACCCTCTTAGTTCGTTAGTCCTAACTACAAAGTCAATGGGCAATTTTGTAGATAGTAAAGGTAATTCTTTTCCGTTACCACTTCTAAAGTGGTAAAGTTTTACACACGGCATACAAGCTGGTGTTAATTCGAACTAAAAGTTTTAGAAACTGTATGGTGTGTGTGTGTGTTGGGGGGTGTAGAACCTCTTATGCATAAATATGCAAAGGCAGATGTACATGTCATATGTGATTTTACCTGGTGCGTGCGTGCGTATTCATGTGTGTGTGTGTGTGTGTGTGTGTGTGAGAGAGAGAGAGAGAGAGAGAGATTTATCTCAGAATCTGAATAAAATTATAGAAATGCAATAATTTAGTTTTGCATATTATATTAACTAAATAGTGCATACATTCACATAACATATTCTATAGAGAACCATTTATAATAAACTGTGAATTTGTATATATAATTCTTTTGTAAATTAGGTGTTTTGAATGGCACGAGTGCAGTTTGGTCATGGATTTGTCAATCTATACAAACACAACATAGACAGCTCAACAGATGAACACAGAAGAAGGTATGGTTGTTGGATTGGAAAGAAACTTATACGTGTGTGTTTTCTACTTAGTTTACAGTGCATGTTCCCGTAATTATGTATGGTTTCCCACGGAGATAACCACCTACACAGTCTACAATACACAATGTGTATACATATACAGTATAGGTAACTTCTACAACTCGTCTTGCAAGTTGATATAAAGCTATGGAAACAGGAGCATTCTATAAAGAGGTACGTTTGTCTCTGTGCAATTGATGTACCATAAAACAAGTGCACTTCGACAAGCTGTACACTTTCAAAGACACCTCCCTCTCGCGCACGCACGCGCAGTGTTAAGAACGTAGTCGTTGGAGTTGAAACGTTTCTTGAAGAGCAACGGGTATACTAACTCTCTCTCTCTCTCTCTCTCTCTGTGCAATATATATTTGTTGGTAAGTTTGGCAGGGCACTAACTGACTTAGCGTGTAGGGAATGGTGACAAAGACACACATAGACATGCATAGAGTATATACGATTATCATTTTTATTATTGATTCAAAGATAAACGGGTGACTTGGATTGCACGAAAGAATTGAAGGCGTGTGTCAAGTTGGCTGACACAAGATGAAGAATAATCTCCGGCGAAGATTCGAACGGTCGACAGTTTGCTGTTAACTAAAAGAGCCAAGTGTGAATGAATCCCTTTTTCCGTTTAGTTAACCACCATATGTACTTTATAAAGTAATCATATACATGGATTCTGGTACCGGGCCTTGTCGTGTCTACGGGGACAAAAGCGACCACATATGTGTATATTATACTTAGAGGATGTTCCTTTGTCAATGTTTGAGTCATACCCTTAATCTAATTATTTTATTAATTAAGTAAACATTGTTGAGAGTGACATTAACACCTGACAAACAATGTATAACAATTAAGGATCACATTTTCCTCAAACCAACTGTTACATGTGGCATGTGTCAGTGGGCAGTGCTCACGCACACTCCACTCCGGTGCTACAGTTGTAGTATTTACATCCCCTGTGTGCTGTGGTCAAATCCTTAAACCCCACATGGTTAAGGTTGGATCACGGAAGACGATGCATGGATATGATGCATATGCATGAAGCCTTTTGTTTTTTCTTTCAATGTGGTGCAGAGATTAAAAGAAAAAGATGGAGTGTCAGAGGCAGAATATGGATATATACTTAAAACCTAAGGAAAGCTTTGAGCGTGTCAGTACATGTAGCGAAACCTCCTCTAAATATGTATATAGTTTTTAACTAATGAACGAGTATATATTTAATTTGTCAGTATGTATATGTATAGTTGTATCTAAATCTATCTAAGGTGTAAATGGGTCCTTGCATTCATCAGAAAGGAATGCAGCACCAAATGCTGCACAAGGCATCATACTCATCATACTCATCATCATCATGTACCCCATCACCATCCCCATTCATCGAGGAACAACAACAACAACAACACACTAGTGGCGACGAGGAAGATGTATACGATGGACAGAATGATGATCATGGGCTTGCCGTTGTGATGCATACCCATTATTCCCCTGCCCCTTTGATGCATACCCATGATTCTTTTCTTCTAGGTAACGCACACAATTTGTAGGGGGCTTCTGTGCTTTTCTTCCATTTGGGTTCTCCCCACACCCGATTTCTCTACTTGGGTCCCATGGATCATCCCAAGAGGAAGATGAAGACACCCTCGCAGCTCGAGATTCTGGAGCGGGTCTATGCAGGTAGGTACACTGTTCCATTGATGATTCCTTGATGGGTTTTGGGTTTGTGTGACAGAGGACAAGTACCCATCAGAGATTGTTCGATCGGAGCTCTCCTCGCAGCTCAATCTCACGGACAGGCAAGTCAAGATGTGGTTCTGCCACAGAAGGCTCAAGGACCGCAAGATAAACAACGAAGAATCCGTAAAGAAGCAGAGAATACTTGAGCTTCCCCCACAACACCCCGGTTTATCTCTCGATCTACAAATGCGTGGCATCCCTCAGCAGCAAATGCCACAACCGCATCATTTTCTGGATGTCATGCATCCGGACGACCCTTCTTTTCACATGAGGCAATTGCCCAACGCAGATGCTCCCAGGTTTTTTCTATATATCATTATACCTACATTATAATCCTGAAGAAATCCAAGTTATAATTTAATATATTAATATTCTATGAGCAAAATAATTCAACTAATGTGTTTAATATAAGGAGGATGGGATTGCCACACAATGTGAGTCCCTTAGATTGCCGCTTAAGTGTGAATGCCGAGGTTGCTGCGGTGCGTTTAGTGGAAGAACAGCTTGGTGAGCCTCTACGAGAAGATGGGCCTGTTCTCGGTTACGAGTTCGACCCCCTTCCTCCCGGTGCTTTTGACACGCCCATCGGTATGTTATATATGTTTCAGGGCGTTTTTTTTCTTAAACATGATATGTTTTTCAGAGCATAGAAACCAATGGAGGGGACCTCCTGATGGGCTACACAGTGACTCTAAGCTGCATCTTGCTCGTCACGATTCTTCTTCTAAGCTGAGCAAAGTAAGTTCTGCGTGTATATGTAACTTAAGTCAAATCTTACTGAACTGATGTTTAAGTAACTGAAAAGTTCTCTACTCTGAATACATATGTACATATAAATGAAGAGTCGATAGCTAAGTATATATGTAAGTGCAGGCTCTTGCGTCTGAGTTCTCACCATCACCAACGACGTCATCTAGCAAGAGGAAAGCAACAGCATTCTTAACCAACGCTCCCATACCAGCAGTCTCGTCCAGAGTACCGCAAGAACACCAGTTTATCCCAGAGCATCCGACAGGAACTCATTTATACGAGAGGAAGCCAGATATCTATGAGAGGAAGCCAGATATACCCTCCAGAATCTCGCCTCTTCCAGCTTTTCTACCTCCTGCTGAGCCATTTGGTAAGCAAATATATGTATATATACACCTATATATGTATGCATGTGTATGTAAGTATGTGTACAAAAGCTCTGTCGGACGTTAACTGGTCCGTACTGTCAAAATGTGCGTACTGTGAAAGTCATATTATGTGCATTTATGCATGCATATTATGAGCCTATACTTGCATAAGCTTTGAGTACAGACGTGATAAAGATGTATAACTACTTTTGTAAAGATGAATGTATAAACAAATGTATTACGATGACGACATATATATTATACCTGTTATCTTTATATATCATACAAATGCACGCAGCCACGTCTAAATTCATGTGTCTGTGCGTGTCTAGAGGATGTGCCTATTCTTCCATCCAACTGTTAACTATCTATTATATGTATGGAGCGTTCTACATACATAAATATAAATACATGTGTATGTGTATGATACACATATATATGTGACTGTTGTTGTAGGAAATGGAGCTCCAACACTTGGACTTGGTTTTCCACCGGGTGCTTTGGGGGATTTCCGTGCTTTTCCACCTCCTGAAGTTCAACTTTTGCCCCCTGTTCGTCCCCCAATGAGTGAGAAAGCCATTGCAGGATCTGAGAGGCTTATCATGCTCCATGAACAGGAGCAAGCTCGTCTTGAGAGGAAACGAAAGGTTAGCTCGCGCGTGTGTACTTGCCTTTATATGCATTTACTTGTATATATTATATCTACAGTACATGTGTGTGCGTGCGTGTGTCTGTGTGTTTTAAGTATCTGTTTCTCTATCGACTCTTTCATGTTTATATACATTTGAACACCCATACATACATTAGCGTATGTGCTAATATTGATATATTTCGTTTTTATTGTGAGCAGGCCGAGGAAGCTAGACTAGCTAAAGAACTTGAAGCACAAGAGAAGCGAATGAGGAAAGAAGTAGAGAGGCAAGAAGCTTTGAGAAGAAAGGTTTGATCCTGTTTGCTATATCGTATATTATTTAATACAGAGAAGATAGAAACTTATCATACACAATTATATAGCGTATATGTGTATATACATAAAAATCTTAAATGCATTGTGCAGTTTTTTAGAATGACATTGTATGTGTACGTGAATGTAATGTCATATATACTTTGTAGTGTGGATTTATACGGTGTACTTTTGGTTTATTAGCAGAAGGAAGAGCAAGAGAGGAAGGAACTAGAGAGGCTAAACAAGGAAAGGCAGAAAGAGCTAGAGAGGTTAATGCGTGAGCGTGCTCGTGAGGAGGAGCGGATTCAGAAGCAACACAGGAAGGAGTTTGAACGTATGGAGAAAATGATGCAAAAAGAACACCAACGAGTAAGTATACACGTGTACACATGCATACGCATGCACATACATACATACATATATGTTTGTGTACTTAGGTGGAAAAGCTACGTCAGAAAGAGGAGATGAGGCGTGAGAGAGAGGCTTCGAAAATGAGAGCTGCTTACGAGAGAGCAACGGCTAAAAAACTTGCTAAACTTTCAACTGGCCTCATGGATGACGAGCAACTAGAGCTTATGCAAATGGGTGCATTTGCACAGGGATTGGTTTCTACAGGTTTTGATCCGAGTGAAGGTAACTCTGTGTGTGTGTGTGTGTGTGTGTGTGTGTGTGGTATACATATATAGCTAGATATACATAATACTTGCATAGCACCTACGTAATATCATCTATGTCAAAACTAAAAGATTAAACGGGTTTTGTAATGTTGTAGTTGAGCTGTCGAAGTTCCCACCTGCATCTGTTCGGATGAAGCCCCCTGTAGCCGTTCCACCGTGGATTGATTCGGATCACAACGTGGCAAACTTGTTCATGGTAAGCTATGAATATACGTGAGTACGTGTATATAATATATATAAAAAGTATATATATGTATGCATATATATATTATACACAAACGATGCTTACTAAAAGCCAAGCGCTCTATACATTATGTTCTACATATGCATGTATGTATTGTCTTTATTTCAAGTGAAGAATGTAAGCCTTTATACAAATTCAAGACAAACACGCACACAAACAAATGAATCAAGAACTGTGACTCCATATTGGATGTGTATATGCATTCGTGTGTGCAGGTTTGGAGGATGCTGACTAACTTTGCGGACGTGATTGGTTTGTGGCCTTTTACGATCGATGAATTTGTACAGGCACTCCATGATTATGTATGTTTTGTGGGGTATATTTAACAGTATGCAGTTATCATTTATTATTCAGCTTCATACGTAATAATCTATCGAATGTGTACAGGATTCGAGGCTATTAGGTGAAATACATATAGCTTTGGTAAAGACTTTGGTGAAGGATGTAAGAGATGCATCTAATGCATCTTCACTTGGAAATAACCAAGCATTGTCAGTTGCATGTGGAGGCCATCCTGAGCTTGTTGAAGCGGTAATTATGAATATAATAGTTATTGATGCTAGTATACTAATCATATCTATTAATCATTATTAAACTTATTAATTGGCAGGCTTATGCGTGGGGATTTGATATTCAAGAATGGGGGCAGCATGTGAATGCGTTAACCTGGCCTGAAATATTGAGACAATTTGCTTTAGCTTCTGGATATGGTCCGAGGTGGAAAAGAAGAACCACGGAAGTAGATCTTACTACAACCATAACAGAAGTAATATATATATAATATATATATAGAGAGAGAGAGAGAGAGAGAGAGAGAGAGAGAGAGAGAAGGAAGAAAGCGGGTACTTTCATGCTTATATACGTAATACATACACGTACACTTACAATCTACACCCACCCACACAGGGGAAGAATGCTGAGGAGGCAGTAGCAAACATACGTTCTGGAGCGGCAGCGGAGAATGCAGTGACACAAATGAGGGGCAAATGTTCTACTCGTGTGAAAAACAACAGCAGCCACAGAAGCTCATACTAACGCCTGGCACCGTGAAATATGCTGCTTTTCAAGTACTGTCTATTGAAGGCAGTAAAGGGCTTACTGTTCTTGAAGTTGTTGATCGAATTCAGGTGTGCAGCTAGTGTCTATATATATATATATATATTGTACTGTGCATACAGTGTAAGTAGTGGAGGGTTTTAAACCTCTTCACTTACAAGCAACTACCATTATACATGCATATACGTATGCACACGCACGCGTGTATGTAGTGTACTAAACAAGTATGCTGCTAATTAATCACAGAAAGCTGGTTTAAGGGATTTAACAACAAGCAAGACACCAGAGGCCTCGATATCAGCTGTTTTATCACGGGACACGAAACTGTTCGAGCGTGTGGCACCATCTACATATTGTGTGCGAGCAATGTACAGGAAGAATCTGGAGGCAGCCGAGTCTGTGCTACAAGCTGCACTGGAGAAGATCGATCTTTACGAGACAGAGGTGCTCGAGGAAGATGTGGAGGAGGCTGAGGAGCCGGAAAGAGAAGACGAGGATGAGGCTGATGAACAGGAGCTTGATGAACTTGCTGAAAACAATAACAACATTAACTGCACAAGTGAGTATAAATTATACTCGCATATATGCACATGGTTTAGCTATTTAATAATATAAATATATACAGCTCATTTATGCTACATATTTATGCATATATAGGTTTGTATACAAGTTAACACAAATGGTTAAAACCTTTAAAGAACAACACAATACAGAAATATACCATCAGCATATAATAAATATACTGTACAAACTCTATATACATTCACATGTTATGTATATCTATGAATATAAAATGTGTATATGTAACAATTCATGCGTCTATAGTGTATTTAATCTGTATAAAATGCATATACATACGTGTATATTTGTATATTTGTATATGTGTTGAACTTGGTATATGTATTTAGTGTCACCACATTAGTGTACTAAAATATATACCCGTGTGTATATCATCATCTTAAGAAAAAATTTAGATGATTATTATAGATACAGGACCCTGTAGGTGAATAGGTCATTCTCTCTCTCTCAAACACACACACGCATATCATATTCACACGCTCACAACTAGATGCACAGTATGCGTGCATATGCGTTATATGTGTATGTCACACAGGCGTGTGTGACTAACAATGGTGACTTTTGTAGGGACGCCTTCACCTTCTTCAAGTGGTAAAGTGATACTTAGGCTCAAAGTCAAACCTTCAGCACGGAGAGCCAGTGAATGTATAGAGATGAACCTGGATAATGCAGGAGTTGGGGATGGCATCAATGACGGGATGGAGATTGATGAAAGCCAGGTCAGCAAGTGTTGACTATGGTTGACTAGTTTTACCGTTGGATGACCAGTGTTTGCCGTAGTTGACCGTATGTATTGGTTTCCAGGTTGGTGAAGTATGGGTGCAAGGGCTCATGGAAGGGAATATACGGATCTAAGCGTGGAGGAGCGTTTAAGTGGGCTTGTTGCTCTTGTGGAGGCTGTCAATCAAGGGAACACGATTAGGTCTGCAATCGAGGTATACATATGTATGTGTATTGTGTATACATACTTGATTGTCATACTATCATTCATATGTCATGTGCATGGTTGTAAGTTTCTTCTGTCAGCCCGACACACACACACATATATATAGAGAGAGAGAATTAGAGAGTGTTAGTTAACCAGTCTAAGTATATTTTGTAAGCATGAGGTTCCATACTAAGCTTTTGAACCTGTGACCAAGGTCTACATTTTATTTTCATGGATGACCAACGTCTCTTTCTCTCTCTCTCTCTCTCTCTCACACACACAAGGATACATGCTGATCATGGTTGGCTTTTGGTCTAGGAGCGCTATGAAGCGGCCTCAGCTCTGAAGAGGCAGCTATGGGAAGAAGTTCAGCTGGATAAGAGGCGGATTAAGGAGGAAGCTGCCAAAGCAGAAGAGGAGGAGAAAACTGACAATGGTAGCCAAGATCACGTTGAGGATGGAAATGTAAGTTCAGAGAAGAGGCTAGATTCCCAAAAATCCCGTGCCGAGATGAAAGCTGATATAAAGACAACGTGCAGACAAGCTCTATGTTATCAGGTATTCTACTGTAGACATGTATACACATACACATGTATTGATGTTTGTGTGTGCGTTCACCAACAAGTTTCATACACACAACACGGAAGTGGTTTTACTACATAGATTTCATGTCGCAGTACATTTTTAAACTAGTGCGTCAAAAAAATTATTTGTAAAACATCATAATTGTGTCGTAACGGTACAGTAGTGTACATGTCGCGTATGTTTGAGACACGTACACATAATGTGTGGATGCAGGTCGCTTCCTTTGGGGTTAGATCGAAGGTTTAATCGCTACTGGCAATTTGTGACATGCGGGAATGATCCTGGTTGCGGAAGAATATACTGTGAATCTCATGCTGATGGCCATTGGGAGGTTATGGACACAGAAGAAGCTTTGAACTCGCTAATGAACGCGCTGGATACTCGAGGTATACGCGAAGCTGACCTGTTTGTTTCTCTCAAGGAGCTCGAGCCTTCTCTCAGACAATCTATGGCTGCCCGTAGCAAGCTGAACCTTGATTTATGTGATGGAAGTCCCAGCAGTGGTGTTGTAGGCAGTGGCAAGGTACACACACACACACACATATGCATACGTACATGTGGATATATGAATGTCTGCGCGTAAACATATGGCGTGTATGAAAAGAAAGTCTGAAGATATATGTGTACACACACACACACACACATAAATTAACTAAGAAAATGCATAGAGGTCTATATCTCTCACAGAGATATAGACCTCTATGCATTTTTTTAGTTAATTTAATGTGTACATACATATTCAATATCTTTCTCATGCATACACTCGCACACAGACCTCTATCTCAGACGTACATACACAACATATATAATGTGGATTATTGTATATCAATAACATCTCTCTCAGAAATATACACTTGCATTTCTATATATTTAAACTTGTATATATCATCTAGGAGAGTTTGGAGTTGGTGCATGGCTCCATTACAATCGAGAACTCAAACTCGGGAGCAATACGAAGGTACAAAGACATGGAAAGGTGGCTATGGAAATATAGCAGCTATGTAAAAGCGACACAAATGGGTGTGAAACGAGACAACCCAGACGGCGATAACATAGTGGAGTGTGAAACTTGCCATGATATGCACTGGCAGTGTGAGAACCATTGTAAGTGTTGCCACTTAACGGGTTTTGAGGAGGATTTCACACAACACGTTGATGATTGTGGGCGAGGTATGGTGACCAAAGAGATCCAAGGAAAGCTACCTCCCAGGATACAACTGCTCAAAAAGCTTCTCTTCTTGGTAGAGGTAAGGCTCTTATACATATGCATACAGACATACATACAGGTATCGCATACATGTGTGTGTGTGTGTGTGTGTGTGTGTGTGTGTGTGTGTGTGTGTGTGCATGTATAGCCATGTGTTTCTTTGCAGATGCATATTCCAAGGGAGGCCTTTAAAGAGATATGGCCGGATTCATACCGGAAGGCTTGGTGTAACCGGCTTAAAGCTGCTTCAACTGCAGCGGAAATTTTGCAGGTTATATATACTTACACACACACACACTTATGTATATATATGTGTGTGTGTGTGTGTGTTGTATTTGTATATCTATATGTGATACAGTCTTATAATGTTTACATATATATTACCGAGCATACCCATTCAGGACTAAAAGGATGAGAGAGAAGGGAGAGTGTCTATGCAGAAACACTTAATGGTAGCTAAATTTTGACTTTGTTGTTAAATAGCCTTGTAGTATGTTACATTGGGTAGTGTATATATGTTCTCGTAAATATGGTTGTTTTATGTACACACACATGCATATTATATGTATGTATATTCTGGTTTATGCAGGTGTTTGTGGATGTAGACAGTGCAATAGAACAAGGATGGATGTCGTCTACATACGAAACTATAGACCAAGTTGGGAGTTTGATTGGTAACCAGAAGAGGAATATTCCTGCATGGATACCTCAGACAAGTGCAGCTGTGGCCTTGAGGCTTATGTTGTTTGATGCTGCTATTGCTTACACTAATGAGCAAAAAGAGCAGTTTATGTTTAAACAGCAAAAAGTAAGTGCGTGTGTGCATGTGTATGTAGTGCACGTTCGTGTGTTATATATGTCCCTGTGTATAATGTTTTATGTTATTCTTGTAATACTTAAATACAGAACTTGACCGCGTCCAAATACACATTTTATGGATAAAGTAACCTACATACACATATAATACACATGTGCAAACACATACACGTACATATGAATCTTACTGTTATTCTATGGTTCCTTCTTTCCTTATTATCCAATTATATTATAGATCCTCCCTGTATAGTTATGACACACAAGTGCGTGTGTGTATCTATCTCCTGTATATATGGATGTGTGTAGCTACACAAGACGCACACACACATATATATGTAGTTCTTTCTCTCTCTCTCTCACTCACACACACAGGAAACATCATATATATAACTCCAACGTGCATACATGAACATATGTATACACACAGTTAACAGGATTGTATGTTTTCAGGCCCGAGTGAAGCAAAAACTGGTAGAAGAGAAGATTCCAGAAGTATATACGGGTGGAGGGGAGGAGGTTAAGGCAGAGGCCTATGGGGTTAACAAGGGTGAAGGTGAGAGTGAGGATAGCTTAAACTGGGACGCCCAGGACTCGTTTGAAGAGCCCGAGCATCCCCAAAACTGTGACGGACAGTTGAGTGAGGAGGAGGAGAAGAAGAGAACAGTTGAGTAGCGATACAGACGATAACAAGAATAAGGATAGTCATGTAGTTAGTGGTGAAGGTGCAAATGTGACAGATGATGAGGATTAGTTCTGGTTTCTAACTTAGTCTTTTTTTTTTTCTGTAAATTATGTCAAATTTCAACACGAATTTAACTGTATACCATGTATACATACGCATTTTATGTACGTATCTTGTTCATAATCATATACATTTATACACTTTGCAGCGTAAATAACTTTTATTAGTAATCTAAAGATATTTTTATTAATTAAAATAATTTTAAAATTTAATTAACATTAATTCCTTATTGACTGGTGTTGACTTTTCTTAATTAATATAGAACGTGTATACATTTAAATTGACCATTATTGATTTACTGTATATTAGGAGTTTGTAAAATTCAAATTGACTATTGACTTACTCATTGAATTGGAAATTCCGGATTCTCTCGTGTTTTTGCCTGTTTTATAAGGTTTAGAAATAAATACTTATATTTCTTTAAAAAAATTATATTATGTAGTTTAACAGTGATTTATAAATAAAGTCATATCATTATCATTATTATTTATCAAAGATTGACTAATAAAACATTAATAAGGTATTATATTAAGTTATACACTACGGCATTAATAATATTATATAGGAAATATCCAGTGTAAGTTTATAACTTTTAAAGTATTTAATTTTAATGTTAAATTAGTAAATAGTGGGATTTATATTTAAACATCAAAATCTCACTATTCATTTTAAAATTAAAATTAAAATATTTAACTTTTTAATTTATAAATTTAATTATAAAATTAATAATTTGATTTTAATTAAATATCGTATATATAGTACTTAAACTAAACTATGTAATATTTAATTTAAAATAAAAGATACATTCTCTTTCAAGTTTGAAATTATAAATTTAAAAATAGTCATAATATGAACGGAAGATATTTTAAACTTTTATAACCAATAATTTATTAATAAATGAAATTTGAAGACGAATAAATTTAAATTATCTAATTAATTCAAGCCCCTTATTTAGATATAAAAAATATTAATTTGTGAATTTTTAAAATAAACTTTAGACAATTTCATTGTTAATTTCCAAAAATTAAGTTTTCACTTATCCATAAAACAAAAGATATTCCATTCTTAATTATTCCCACTTAGAAAATAATTATTTAGATTATCCCTTATGAAATAAGATACATTCATATATAAATTCTGGAATATACTTCGTGGCCGTTATAAGAAATGGATCGAAACAAGGTTTGCGTATGGAGCTGCAGAAGGTGTTTGTTTCAGTGCGCCGCGGAGGCGAGGGCGGTGTGCTGAAAGATATGAGTTTCAAGCCGCCAGCTGAAAGGAAGAAGGTGCTGCAAGCTATTGAGAAGGCCTATGGAGTTGGGGTTTTAGACGATGAGGAAGGGGATACTGTTCTTGATGATAAGCTTGTTGCTGGTCGTTACACCTATCGCGTAACAGGTATGGATCTCTGTCCCTTTTTTCTTTGAGTTTGCTATGGCGTTGCGGATTGCCTATGCGATTTCTTGCGTTTGCCCTTTCCCCACCTGATTTTCGGTGGCTCGATTTGGTCTGGATCTGATCCTTGTCGATGTGAGGGCGGCCTCTTGGCATGCTTTTATTGTGCTGTGGTTGGTCTAAAACTTTACTGACAACGTTTTGTGTGCTGCAGGGCCACCTCTTCAGGCTGCACCTGGTAAGCATTCATTTACTCGTAATTTGGTTTCTATTGATGGACTGACAATCTCGTTTCTTTGTTGCAGCCCCCATTCAACCAGGTAACCACTTGCTCTTCTTTTTTGTGATCTCTGGCTGGAATGTTTGCACTTTGTGCCCCCGTGTTCTTGTTGTGCATCCATGTGGTTTCGGCTTTACCGTCTGTGCTCTGAGTTGTTTCAGGTGATACTAGCGTTTTTTGTGGTTTGTGATCTCTGGCTGGAATGTTTGCCCTTTGTGTCCTGTGTTCTTGTTGTGCATCCCTCTGAGTTGTTTCAGGCTATGGCTTTGATGAAGTGTGGTTGGCGTCAGGCGTTTGTTTGTGGTTCGCTTGTTGGGCTGGATTGTTTCCCCGGCAGGCTACCTTGCTTGTTTGGTCTTCCTTGGGCGTTTTCTTTTGTTGCTTGTTTAAAATGGTTTGTTCGCTCTTCTTTTTGATTCGTGCTGGCGTGCATGTGGTTTTTGTCTGAAAGAGGTTTTCTGTAGATGCTGTTGAGAATATATTGAAGGAGTTCTGGGCGACGGTGGAAGCGGGCATCCCTAGTATGCCTAAACCGGAGGATTTCAAAGGGAAGTTCGCGGTGACAAATGGGCCAATCTGCCGAGTTCCTTCTTCAGGGCAGTGGAAGCCTTGTCTGCTTTGGCATGGGCTTGATCAACCATACTCCGGGTCTGTGCAGCTTCTCGAGTGTGTGGCGAAGGCCAGGCCAAAGGTTGTGATTCTCTGCGACGTCTCTGGAGCGGGAAAAACGCGGACGTTGCTTGAGATAGGTGTAAGGCAGCCAACGATTTTCTTGGCTGGAGCGGCTGGTGGGAGCCCTATTGCAGAGGGATCACGAGACCTTTTGTTTGTTCAAAAATATTTGGCCCGTTTGTATCCAGTGGGTGAGATCAGCGAGGCTGCTCTCTCAGCTTGTTTGAAGGTATTGCTTGTTTCATTTTCTTCATTGCTTGTGATTTTCTGACATTGTGGCTTTGAAGGCTGTGATTCTAGTGCGGTCATACTTCCAGACGGTTGCACGAGTTGATGACACATGGTTCCTTTTCAAACAAACGATGACGGTGCACCTCAACTATCCAACTGTGGATCCATATGCTTCCTGACGGAGAAGATACTATCACTGGGGGTCTCGGCGAAAAAGGAGGCTCCGGCTCAGGAGGCTTCATATTATTCTAGTATATTCGCGGATATTCTAGGGTTATTCTAGCATATTCTAGCATATTCTCAAGAATATTCTAGAATATATAAGTTTTTTTAATATGCCGACTGGTTTAATATACGCCGACTGGCTTAATATATGCCCACTGGCTTAATAAGACATTATCCTAAACCCTAAACCATTTATCCTTGTAGCACTGGTGGGTCATGAACTCTGTTGCAATTCACCAGCAAACGGTGGACCTCCATGTCACTGAGCGATCGCCTTTGTAAAAATATGTGACTTCCGGGTTCAAGCCAAGCACACGGCTATAGATGAAGTACATGTGTACACATGGGCTCCAACTTTTGCTCTTCTGAAATGTAGAACAACTGCATGAAGGATAAGTATTAATAGTCACCTTTGCAGAGTCATTTCCTGCCGACACAACGAAAGCCTCCTTCCGTCCTCTAGCTGTCACTTCAACATTTCGCACACAACCTAAAAACGTCTTGGCCTTGCGGAAATTCTTCTCTTGTTCCTTAGACATTTTTGTTGGAGTCCGAACCATACGTCCTTCGAAAGGTGGAATTGTTGTAGATCCAGCTCCACGTGGTGGCGATGGTGTTTTGTCCTTCTGACCCTCATCTACTCTTCCTGCCATCCCCTGTAAACCTTCCAGAACAAAGCCTGCATCCTGTAGTTCTCTAACCTCCTCACTTGTCAGCTTCGTTTCCTTGAGCACAGGCCAAACCGTTGGTGGTGTTGGAATACGTGACCGAAGAATTTTGCCGTTTGGCCGCGTGAAACACCCTGAATCTTTTGGGCAGAACCATCATCTGTTGTACATACTCCTCATTCCCCAAGGCATCAATGTACATTCGTTTTCCATAGAATCCTGGTGCTGGCACTCTGCTTGGATAACCGATTGGTTTTCCACACAGAGCAGTTCCTTCCTGATTCATCCCCAAACACTTAACCTTACTGGATGCTCCGATTCGTCTGATGGCCCACTCTGTTTGAGCAATCTCTCTCTCCGAAACCTCTTCGAACCTTAACCTCTTTCTCCTGTTGTTTTGGACCACCCGCTCTGTGTACTCTACATCATGTCTGTGTGAACGTCGAGCATCAAACTGTTCTGTTCCTGTGACTGTTCTCCTAACAGTTTGCACTCGAACGTTAGTGGTACACGTGAACTCCGGGCTGGTCAAGTGTTCCTCGCCTTCCACCAGATTAATAATTGTTGATGGAGATACACTTTTCCCCTCAGAGAGTTTGCGTTGCACTCGTTTCAACAGAGTTTCCTTCGAAGGCCCTGACCCTATATACCTCCCTTCTATTGCCGCTTTCACCTTCGCACTCTGCATAACTGCATCGGTGAGGTCTAACATTGTCGCCTCCAGCAGTGGTACTCTTTTGGCCAATCTTGCTCTTCTTGCTCTAGCGTGAATCACTTCAGCATTGTTTGTAGTTGGAACGCTCGCGAGTCCTTCTTCTGTCATGTCTCCCAGTTCCGCCATGGAGATGTGGTCCTCATGCCTGATCCACCAAGACAGCCATGTCTTCAAAGCTCGAATGTTTGACGCTCGTCCTTCCCAGAAAGACTCGAGAATTGCCAATTGTTCTTTCTTAGATTGTTCATTCAGTGCTGCAGGCCAGGCACGAGCAAGCTTCATGTGTTCTTCGCGATGTTCTTCTGCGATCCATTTCTTTGTCACCTGACGCACAGATTGCATAAAGTGAAACAGACAGCTTCTTTCCCTCCCTTTCATCTTTGCTCTGTTGTTGAATACTTGGCGCAAGGCTATCCATATCGCTCCAGCCTCATCCGACATGAAACCAGCAAAGTTGACATTCTCCAAACCCTGCTTCTTACAAACCTTTAGCATTGTGTTCAAGAACTTCAGCACTGCAACATTATCTTCGCGGCACATATCTGCGTAAGCTATAGTCACCATGGATCTGACACTGCAAGAGAGCGTTAGATAACGAAGATTAGAAAGTGTTATGAAGAGTTTTACAACTTACAATGGGTCATAAAGGTGTATTCCAATTGTCGCCCAGTCTGGTATGCGGTGCGTGTGGTCCAGAAAAACCCATTGATCATGAAGGTCTCCTCCACTTTGACACCTTCTGATGTACTCAACTCCTGAACCCGGTCCTCAACTGTCATTTTGAAGATCAGAGGCTGCTCCTCAGCACCATGCAGTTCCATCCCTGGAACATGTATGACGTGAATGAAAGGTATTGGCAGCTTTGTCTTCAGCTCCAGAAGACCCTCGTAACCCTCTCTAAAGTGTGTCTCCTTCTGTCTTGATTGTGTAATCCAGTCCCGAGTCCTAAAGAAAAGGTCACGTCAGTGTGTAGAGATCTAAAAAAAATACCTTTGATGGTTTGTTAGAGGTTCAAGTTTTGAGAGTAAACCAGTGTACGAGACTTCTCCTTCTGCCTTGAAAAGTAGGATTGATGCATTGGAGATGTCCGACACATGAACTTCGACTGACTCGCGCCGGAACATGCCAGTGTGTTGTGCTCGGGTGTGTCCAATGGTAGCAGCCATCCTTGCGATTCATCCCCGAGTACTTCTCTGTGCTTTCTGTCTTAGGGGGAAGTTCGAAAATGACATTTCCATTGTATATCTGCGGTAGTTCAGAGACTCGTTTAACTTCAGACGAACCAATGAGATCCTTCCCTATCCTACATTTGTCTGCTCTTAGAAGACACACCAGCATGGATTCCTCACGCTCCTCTGTCCGCAACCTGAACAACGGGCCCTTTGCCGGGCACAATGTGTAAAAGACAAACTGGTTTGATGCATTGCCTTCTGGTAACAACTCCACATCTTCTCCAGAACTCGCAGAAACTGACATCAATTGAACCACATGTATACTGAACCAACAAGGAATGTTGAAAGCAATGTGAAGATCATGTTCAAACACAAAAGCATTTCCATCTTCATCGACTGGGAAATCTTTGTCAATGCCTTCATAGGTAACTCTGGCCATGACAACACAAGGAGAAAGCTCGGTGGTTTAGGAAAGCAAAGCAAAAGATTAAACACACTTTCTCTTACCAAAAAAAAATTACAATCGTTAACAATAAACGTGAATACACGTTTGTATATAATTAATTCTATGCTGCCCAGTTCACAGTGTTCTTAATGATGTCCTCTCTAGTATCACCGATTTAATTTAATTTCTACCTTTTATGATTTGAAATATCTTCACATTTACCAATTATTCACATATTTTAAAATAAACCCTAAATATTAATGTCACATTTATTCCGTAGGGTTCACTGTTTTCATTGCGGCTAGGGTTTTTTGGTAGATAGGGTTTACTGTTTCCATTGCGGCTAGGGTTCTTTCAATCTCAGATCTGTTTCCACTGCGGTAGATCCAGAGGGTTTCTTTAATCTCAGATCTCAGAGTTACGGTTTCCACTGCGGCGCCATCCATTTCGACTCGATTCGTGCAGCGCCCAAGTATAACAATGGAGATTTCTGTGCCGATTTAGATTCTCGGCACCATCCTGCTCAGCCGGCGGCCACAAGGTATGTGTAATTTCTGTATTTTATGATTTGCTGCTCAAAGTATTTCTTTTTCCAGAGATATAGGGTCTTCTTATTTGTGCCGACTGAGAGCAACGGCACCATCCTGGTTCAGTCGGCAAACACAAGGTATCGTCGATTTATTTATTTTTTTCCTTGCGGCTCAAGTATACGTGTCACAATGTTTTTTTTTCAGAGTTAATGGGTCTTTCCATTTGTGCCGACTGAGAGTGACGGCACCATCCTGGTTCAGTCGGCAAAAACAAGGTATTTTCGATTTGTTTTTTTTTGCTTTCTGGCTCAAGTATTCGTATCACAAGGTTTTTATTTTCAGAGTTAATGGGTCTTCCCATTTGTGCCGACTGAGAGTGACGGCACCATCCTAGTTCAGTCGGCAGCCACAAGGTATGTTCGATATATTTATTTTTTGCTTTCTGGATCATGTATTCGTATCACATTGTTTTTTTTCAGAGTTAATGTGTCTTCTCATTTGTGCCGACTGAGAGTGACGGCACCATCCTTCTTCAGTCGGCAGCCACAAGGTATTTTGAATTTGTTTATATTTTCTGCGGCTCAAGTATCCGTATAACAATGTTTTTTTTCAGAGTTATAGTGTCTTCCCATTTGTGCCGACTGAGAGTGACGGCACCATCCTTCTTCAGTCGGCAGCCACAAGGTATTTTGAATTAGTTTTTTTTTTCTTTGCGTCTCAAGTATTTCTTTTAAAACAGTTAATGGGTCTTCCCATTTGTGCCGTCTGAGAGGGACGGCACCATCCTATCTCAGTCGGCACCATTATCTCTTCTGTGCCGTCTGACAGAGTCGGCACAAACTATCTCAGTCGGCAGGTTTTTCTTCTACATCTCTCTGCCGACTGAGAGGGTCGGCAGCATCTAGCTTGAGTCGGCAGCCACAAGGTTAGTCATCTTTGTTTGTTTTTTTATTTTGACTCCTCATCAATTGACTTGTGTGTTTACTTTCCAGAGTTCAAAATGGTGAGAGCTTCAAAACGTCTACTAGAGACTGCGCCTGATGAAGAGCCACGGGAAGAGAAGAGGATATCGAAGCAGAAGCGAGGCAAGAGAGGAGAACCATCTAATGTACAAAGGAGGATCCTCCAGTGACTCAGTCTGGAGTAGTAGCAGTTGAGCAAGAACAGCCTCCACCAACAATCACAGATTTCCCGGAGAGCTCGTCGCAGTTGCCTCCTTCATCCGCTGAGGTTGCAGTCCTGAACGAGCAAGTGCAGATGACAGAGGCAGCTGAAGCTAGCGAGGACGACTTGGAGGAGGCAGTCAGCAAAAAGAGAGGCCGCGGGAAAGCTGATTCAAAAGGCAAGAAGGCGAAGAGCGATAAGGAGCCGAAGGAGTTATACAGCATACCGGCGAGCCTGCATTTGGAGAGCTCAGCAAACCTGCTCGACAAAATTACTATCAAGGGACTTGGTGATCCTCCTGATGTGCCCATCTGCAGAATACATTCCAACGAGGTGGTTCGACGAGTGAACCCAGGGGACTTGGACAGGCTGGTGTCATCGTTGAAGAAGGCTGGTTATCTACGCAACACGGCCTGTTCATTCTGTCCATCGGAGATCGACTCACTGCTGAGGAGCTATCGGAGCTGTCGAAGGACACGATTCAGTACGAGCAGCACCGGTCTTTCGAGCAAGCTCTTACTCAGCCGGAGTACAAACAGTGGGCTTCAAGGCTCTCAAACAGGAAGTTTAGCTGCTGGGACGGGAACCATAGGCTACAGGCTTTGCAGAAGCTGTACCGAGAGGATGCAGAGGACAACCAGCGATGGGCTATTCGCGTTCGATCGAGTTTCATCTCCACGGAGAACCTCGACATTCTTCAATGGTTTCGATGTTCCAATCGATTAACATGTGAGTATTTTCTTTTCTTTTTGTTAAGAGTTTAGACTTACAGTTTCGTTGAACAGATCTTCAGCAACATCTGTGGAAACAACGCTACCACATATTCTCCTCGCTGTAAAGGCGGTCTGCACTAGTACAGAAGGAACTCAGAAAATCCTCGAGTCACTCACGGAGGTTGATCGTCTTGAGGTGCGGAAGTGGAAGGAGAGTTCATCAGGAAAGACGGCTTGGCATCCTCTTCCGAACCTGATCTGCGCAAAGATACTTTTCAAGGTAACCTCCGATTTAATTTATAGGAAAGAAATTTTTAACTTGTTCTATGTGCAGAACGAGATCGACGATGATCTCGACAGAGCAGTCACCAGTGCTAAGGGCAATCCACAGGTTGAGGTGAACCTAAGCAGCTAGTATACAAGAAGCATGACAAGCGTATGCACAAGTTCCTCTCCATCATAGACCCAGACTTGGGGAGGAGTGGTTCCAGAAGGTGACAAACATCTCTCATAAGCAGTGTCGCTGGATGGGCATTGAGAAGCTGTATGCGATGTCAAGGGCGAAGATTCCAAACATGCTGCGACTCCGATACCTCAACAAGCTCACCCGTCTCGAATCCAAGGCAGAACAACAGACACTTGGGCTACCGGGCATGCAGGACAAAGAGTGGATCAAGTGGTTCACCTTGGACTTATATTGGAAGGCTGTGCGCGAGGAAGCCATTCAGATCCTTAAGGGGTTGCGAGAGGATGGTGAAGAAGTTGGAACGGATGTCGACTTCATGAGCTGGTTTGACGAGATGAGAATTCGGAGCAAGTGCCTGGTCTTTCAGCCCTTCCATGACTGCATACGGTTCACTTATTCGATGGAGCCGAATGAGTTTCTGGAGCGTGAGGAAATCTGCGCGTCGGATGATATGGAGGTAAGCTTTCAATCCAGCATTGCTACTGTCTGACTTTGTGTTGCAGGTTCATACTGGCGAAGCAAATGACACCGTCCCATACGATGAAGTTGTGGACAGATCATACAAGCGAGCCTCACATGTGGTCGAAGAGCAGAGGAGCTCTAACACCGTTCGAACGGGAGCATGTTCCATTCTGGCTCGACTGTCCGTCGCAACAGCCACCAGCTTGGGAGAGCACACTATTCGACATGCACGCCAATGATCTACCAGCGATTCTTTGGGAGCCAGAAGAAGTAGAGGCTATCAAGAAGAGCAAGATGAAGAAGACGGTGCGGAAGACAACTACACCTGCAAAGGGATCGGGAGCGGGACCAAGCTCTTCTACAGCACCTCCGCCAGCATTCGACTTTACAATCAATGAGGTACAGCCACTTGTAGCTAGTTTGGACATCAAGGACGACCTGATGACCTTCATCCCGACCCTGGCTGCATCCCGTGGATCCTACGACCTAGCTGTGTGCGACATGGAGGAGATGAGCAGGTCTTTCTTCGAGCCAGGTGCTTCCCAGACAGAGGTGTACACCAAGCTCCGAGAACAGGTTGACAGACTACATACGGTTGAGTCACAAACGTTGTTCCAGGAAGTGGTAGGTGAATACGGCTTCAACCTCATCATCCTCGACTTGCCCAATGAGCTTGTATATGGAGGTGCTAGCATCAACAAGGACATTGTGCAGCTAGATCCGGTGAAGTTTGAGGAGGCCTTGCAGTTCAGTGGAATGCACTTGGCAGCGAGTGGTTTCATGGTCGTCTTCGCGAGTTCTCCTTCTGTTTCGGCGGTGATTCAGGCGGCTGCAGTAATCAACTTGGAGGTTGCAGGGACTTACAGCGTCTACCGTGCACGAGGCTGGGGATACCGTGACAAAATTAAGGTAAGCTAGCTATTCAAGTTCAAGTTTAACTTGGTCTATGTGGCAGGATAACTTGTTAGTTCTCTTGGTGCTGCAAAGCTCTGAGAAGAAGTCGAAGAGGCCAAACCCTCTGGCGTTGACGAACACGATCCTCGTCGACACTGCCGACCGTTATCAGGAGGCTTGGTAAGGAAGTGCTTTGCTATGTTTATCCTAATGGAAGATTTGTTATGATTCAACCGAAGAGTGTTCGACTCATGCAGCTTTTGATCGAGCGTCTCAGTAGACCTGGCGACCTAGTCTGGGATATTGGTTCCGGAACCGGGTCATCATTGTTAGCTGCCGTCGAGCTCGGAAGGAATATTATAGGAACCGAGAAGAGTTTCGAACTCTCTAGGTTGGCAACAAACAAGCTTGCAGAGAACATTAGACCAGAAGAGTTACCTACTCAAACACCTCCACGTCCAAGCGTAACTGGTGGTTCGAGAACTGCAGCTTTACTTAAGATGAAGAAGAAACTTTAGCTAATGTATATTGAGTAATAAATTAAGCTAATATAAAAAAAATTAAAAAGAAATACAACAGTTTTAATAGAATTCTTTTTTGCCGACTGAGGCCAATACTGCCGACCAGAAAGAATATTCCAAAATATTCTAGAATATTCTTGAATATTCGAGCCCAGGCCTCCTGGGCCCCAAGCCTCCAAAATGGCGGACACTCACTCACTGGCAACATCTAGGGAAGAACTCATGCTTCTGAGTCAAACTCTTAGTCTCTTATTGAGACAGTACAGGTAACACGAGATCTGCAGCCCTGTCATTGTCTTTGTATTTGTAGGTGGACAGGCCCGGTGATTGTTGACGAATGCCAGGAGTTAGCGAACTATCTCCCTAATAGGTTCGCTTCGGGGACTAGCAGAGAACTAACAAGGTCCATGTTGGACGTGTTTGTTCCGGCGATGCAACATGTTGATGTCCAGCAACAAACGATCTTCATGTCGGAACTGGAACAAGTTTGTTCCACATGGTGAACCACATTTCAGAGGTGATTCTTTCACTTTGAGTTGGAAATTCTTTGACGGTTTTGTTATCTTTTTATCGCAGACTTGGAAGAATCGTGCTTGGTGGATTCATCTTGGTGGATTTGAGGATGGGAAGGGTTTGCAGGAGTATGCAGGGAGGATCTTAGGTGATTGTGGTTATCTTGACTTTGAATTGCTGAGCAGTTTTTTCGTGGGGAGATATAGAGCCTTCGCAACAGCATTGGAGAACTACATCGAACAAAATCCTGGGCGGGAGGTTGCCACCCGCTTCTTTGTGGAGTTCGGGACGAAGATGGCCGTGTGCAGGGGTGTGGTGGCTTCAAATTCGAT
Organism: Selaginella tamariscina; assembly: GCA_003024785.1. Classification (NCBI taxonomy): domain Eukaryota; kingdom Viridiplantae; phylum Streptophyta; class Lycopodiopsida; order Selaginellales; family Selaginellaceae; genus Selaginella; species Selaginella tamariscina. The sequence goes on along the minus strand of PUQB01000222.1, from coordinate 113,567 downwards.
CCCACTCACTTCGGACAAGATGTTGTTGACCGTGAACAGGACTGTGCTGGATGATGTTTATAAGTTCTTTTCCCGGGTTTCATCGGAGGAGTTGGAGGATGCAAAAAAGCTTGGTTCCAGAGCGTGGTTATGAACATGTTCTTTTGGGAAGACCAAGATTGTGGCCTTGAACCCGACGTTGTCGTTCGTGGAGTTCGGCCTCGCACGTCTCCAGTTTGAGGGGAGGCACTCGAGAGTGGTGTACGCTGGGAAACTGTGGGAACAGCGGGTTTTCAAGGTAGCGAGGAGGCCAAGTATGTTGAGTTTTCGGAGCCTTTGGTATTCCTTGCTCTGTGGCAGTATTACAAGTAAAATTCGCTAGTCAGGCCCTTAATGCAGGAACACTTTCTGAGTCAGGGCAAGGCGTACGAAGCTCCAGCAACAGAGATGATTGCCAAAGCGCTGGATGGGAAGAACCTCCTCAAGCTGTTCTCCTCGTGGAACACAAACGTCCCGGAGGTGTACAACAGCACTGCGTACCTGATCAGGCCAGAGAACGATCTTGGCAGGCAGTTCGTGACTGAAACAGAAGACTTCAGGTTGCTAGATTGGATAAAGAGTGTGCAACGGAGAGATCCGAGCTTCTTCACGTTCTTCTCGACGTCTGACAGCTTCACATGTGGCCCGGACATGTTTTTTTTCCTTCGGCTGGAAGGAACAGATGCCGGACATCCTTTTACGACGGACCTGCTTTGCATGGTCCAAGTGAAGACGTTGAAGGAGATGCACCAAGGAGATTATCGAGCAGCCATCGATTCGCTCGACGTCAACAAGTTGTTTCTTCACAAGAAAGGCGGCTACAAGAAGACCATCAAGCGTGATAAGGATCGGGAGGCAGTAGATATCATCCAATCGTTCCCTCACATTTTGAAGCTTCTTGTTACCACGGACTACGTGAACTTGGCGGGGTTTGGAATGAAGAAGCCAAGTCATCCGATGCAGAAGAGGCCGAGAGTATCGAGTGAGCAAAAGGCCTTACTAGGTGTCTTGGACGAGAGGAGCATTCACATGTTTGTGGAGACTTGGCTTGAAAGCATGTAAAGATCATACATGAATATCATTTACAATTTTGTTGCATTGCTTTCGGTTTTAGTACGAGTCTCATGCGATGGCGTGTTTCAAACCGACAAAGCAACGCACCATCACCTCATTGACAAGCACAGTTTCATCTTCTCACAAACAGCGGCTGAGCCAGACAGCCAAAGGGAGGAAGGTCAGCCTTCTGATGTAGCGATGGCAGTGGGCAATCTTACTTGTGCCATTTCACGGCGGGAGGAGACTAGGAGGCGTGGTGGACTTCCTGGTACTGGTGGTCATCCCAGCTTAAAATGTTTTGCGCAACGATTAGATAGAATGGTGTAGGCACTTAAGGTGCTCCTGATGGCACCAGAAAGCAACTTTGAGTACATGCTTCCAGTCGACGCTGTCTGCGGAAGTACCAGCTATCTCTTTAGGGCGTAATCTCTCTTCAAGAACCACCTTTCTCGGGTAAATAAGTTGTTTTTAGCGACTTGGCAGTGCTTGTATGAGAAGGGGCTCCTTCAACCTTTGCTGTTAACTCGTCCAGTTTCTCCAACACAAAATGAGAAGCACCGGTTGAAGATACGTATCTTCAACCTCTGCTGCTGTAGCATGCTGCCTGGTGTACTGAGTGACATGTGTAGCGTGTCGGCCACATCTTTTTGCTGAAGTATCATATAGATGAGGTTGAGAAATTCAGCGTTTACCTTCCATTGTAGACTTGTTACTCCTTTGTGCAGTAGAGCTTCGTTGCCTCCTGTATGCAAAGGCAAGGCAAGGCACTGGCAATCTTCTAAGCACGTTTGGTTGCATTTGGCTAAAGTCATGACATAGCGCTCTATACATTATGTTCTATGTATACATGTATGTATTGTCTTTATTTTTATTTCAAGCGAAGAATGTATACACAAACAAATGACTCAAGAACTGTGACTCCATATTGGATGTGTATATGCATTCGTGTGTGCAGGTTTGGAGGATGCTGACTAACTTTGCAGACGTGATTGGTTCGTGGCCTTTTACGATCGACTAATTTGTACAGGCACTCCATGATTATGTATGTTTTGTGGGGTATATTTAACAGTATGCAGTTATCTTTATTAATCAGCTTCATATGTAACCGGCTTAAAGCTGCTTCAACTGCAGCCGCAGGTTCTATATACTTTACACACAGACACACACTTATGTATATATGTGTGTGTGTTGTATTTGTATATCTATATTATTCTGTAGTTCGTATATGTGTTACGTGTATGTGATACAGTCTTATAATGTTTACATATGCTATAATAACTGCTCGAATACTTCCGGTATGAACATATAAGTGCGCATATGTGTGATTGCATTGGATTGAGATATATGTGTATATATTCAGAACTAAAAGGATGAGAGAGAAGGGAGAGTGTCTACGCAGAAACACTTAATGTTATCTAAATTTTGACTTTGTTGTTAAATAGCCTTGTAGTATGAATGTATATATGTTCTCGTAAATATGGTTGTTTTATGTACACACACATGCATATTATATGTATGTATATTCTGGTTTATGCAGGTGTTTGTGGATGTAGAGAGCGCAGGATGGATGTCGTCTACATACGAAACTATAGACCAAGTTGGGAGTTTGATTGGTAACCAGAAGAGGAATATTCCTGCATGGATACCTCAGACAAGTGCAGCTGTGGCCTTGAGGCTTATGTTGTTTGATGCTGCTATTGCTTACACTAATGAGCAAAAAGAGCAGTTTATGTTTAAACAGCAAAAAGTAAGTGCGTGTGTGCATGTGTATGTAGTGCACGTTCGTGTGTTATATATGTCCCTGTGTATAATGTTTTATGTTATTCTTGTAATACTTAAATACAGAACTTGACCGCGTCCAAATACACATTTTTATGGATAAGGTAACCTACATACACGTATATAATACACATGTGCAAAACATACACGTACATATGAATCTTACTGTTATTCTATGGTTCCTTCTTTCCTTATTATCCAATTATATTATAGATCCTCCCTGTATACTTATGACACAGTATCTATCTCCTGTATATATGGATGTGTGTAGCTACACAAGACGCACACACACATATATATATGTGTGTTATTTATGTAGTTCTTCCTCAAACATGGCTATTGAAGTGTATAATCTCTCTCTCTCTTTCACTCACACACACAGGAAACATCATATATATAACTCCAACGTGCATACATGAACATATGTATACACACAGTTAACAGGATTGTATGTTTTCAGCCCAGTGAAGCAAAAACTGGTAGAAGAGAAGATTCCAGAAGTATATACGGGTGGAGGGGAGGAGGTTAAGGCAGAGGCCTATGGGGTTAACAAGGGTGAAGGCGAGAGTGAGGATAGCTTAAACTGGGACGCCCAGGACTCGTTTGAAGAGCCCGAGCATCCCCAAAACGGTGACGGACAGTTGAGTGAGGAGGACGAGGAAGAAGAAGAACAGTTGAGTAGCGATACAGACGATAACAAGAACAAGGATAGTCATGTAGTTAGTGGTGAAGGTGCAAATGTGACAAATGATGAGGATTAATTCTGGTTTTTAACTTAGTCTTTCTTTTCTGTAAATTATGTCAAATTTCAACACGGATTTAACTGTATATCATGTGTAACTTCACGTACATTCACATTATATGTACGCACGCAATATACATTTGTCAGTTTGGGTCAAAATTGAATTTATAACTCGAATTAGTAAATAACTTATTATTAGTAATCTAAAGATATTTTTTTAATCAAAACAATTTTTGAATTTGTAAGGTTCCATGGTATATACTACATATATATGCTATGTATACTCTGCCATGGAGGTGCCAAGTGGCATTAGGATTCATACACACTAATATGGGCATTGGCTAATCTGGGGGCTGGCTAATCTGGGCACCATGATTTACTTGGTACCAAGAGTGCTAATCCTAGCATAGACACTTAGTATAAATACCCTGTATCAGTCAGACCTAATCGAATCATATTTAGTATTCACACCTCTCTCGTTGGTGGAGATGTTGGGCAATCCTTTTCCAGCTTAGTTTTTTTGTATTCTTTTTGTCTCCCTCTTCCCTTGTGTTCTTGGTCGTGATGGCAACCGAAGAAAGGTGGTTGCAGTTGTTCGATGCACTGCAATTGAGCATGGCGAATCAGACTGCTCTATTGCAAAAAATTCACCAAGGAATGCAGTAGAATGCTAGTATGCTACAGAGTTCCAATCCACACCTTTTGGGTTCCAATCCGCGTGTTCGTCCCGAGTTCTTCAAGGGGAGGTTGGAGCAGACGTGTACCATTGGTGGGAACATTTTCAAGGGATTGCTGACTACCATGGATGGTTTGACTCCTAGCAGTTGCGAGAGTTCCCAACGTGTTTGCAAGGACTTGCCTTGCAATGGTACAATGGTGTCCCCGTTCTTGATCGACAAGATTGGAACCTCTTATCCCAGCGTTTCAAGCAAGCTTTTGGTAAGCCCGAGGATTTCGTTGCCGCTTTTCGTGAGCTCCATGACTTGAAACAAGTGTCGGGAGAGACCGTCCAACAATTCGGGATTAAGTTTCGAAACTTGGTCAATCGTGCAGATCCAAGCATGACAAAACGGGTATGATTGGGCTTGTTATGGCCGGCTCTTCGCCCTGATTTGGCTGGCTTGGTGGAGGGATTTGGTCCTTCGACTGTGGAGGAGGCCTTGCGGAATTGCACAACGATTTGAGAACTCATTGGGGGCAGCACAACGTGTATATCCTGTATCGGCACCTATTCCTGGGACATCCGATCCTGTTCCGATGGAGGTGGGTGCTGTTCAGATGGAGGACCAGTCCTCAGGCCGCAGGAGGGGCCCAGGCCAAGCTGTTGGTCGGCGTGGTTGTGGTCGTGGGCGGAACATTCAATGCTATGAGTGCCGAGGTTGGGGACATGTTGCACGAGCATGTGCAAATTGACATCAAGTAGCTGCCATCGAGACTGTAGAAGAAGTGGAGACTCTTCCACAGCCGAAAAACGAGGCATAGTGCATGGGGTGTCAGAGGACCCATGCACTAGGCACATTGCACCACCTCTGAAGAACTTGATTCCAGCGCATGGTCGACACTTCCCCGAAGCACCTTTGTTCTTCCATGCTTGTGCGGCATAGGGGTCTCGAGTGAGTTACTGGACACCGAGCGTTTTATGTTTGTGTTCTCCGGCATGGTGGAAGGAACTTCTGTTTCAGTCCTAGTGGACTCCGGATCCAGTATATCTTCTATCAATCGATTAGTAGCGGAGTCCTTGCACTTGCACACAGTACCAGCTGAGCGAACTTTGAAGGTAGTGTTTGCTGACAAGCAGTCTTTTGCTCGATCACATCGAATTGCACATGTGCCTGTGGTGTTAGGAGGATACCATCATCTACTTCCGTTGCGGGTGATGCCGAGCCAAGTCCATGACATCATCCTCGGTGTCAATTGGCTTCGTGCGGTCAAGGCAAGATGTGATTTTGAAATGTGCACGTTGTCTATCCTAGGATGCCCCCCATTGCAGGCTACAGAACATGCACCGAATGGCATGGCGGCAACAGTGCAGGGAATGATGGCACCTAAGGCAGAGCCTTCTCCAGAGCAACGAGCTAAGGACATTAAGGAGTTGTTGGCAAAGTATCCAAGCCTATTCAAACCCATTATAGGAGATGCGAATCCCTTGTTGACTACTCGGCATCACATCCCAACTGATACAACTTGCCCGATCAGGATGGGGCTCAGGCGACGATCTCCAAAGGAGAAGGATATCCTGAATCGTTGTGTGAGAGAGATGCTAGAGTTGAAGGTGATACGTAAGTCCCGAAGTCCATGGGCAGCAGAACCACACCTAGTTCCGAAGCCGGATGGGACTACACGTTTCACTATTGACTTCAGGCCATTGAACGATGTTTCTGTTCCAGATTCATATCCACTACCAAGGGTGGATGATTTGGTCGATGCATTGGGGAATAACCAGTACTTCACTATCCTTGACATGGCTTCCGGCTATTGGCAGATCCCTATGGCTCTTGAAGATGCAGCAAAGACAGCATTTCGAACACTATCCGGCTTGTACGAGTTTACGGTCATGCCATTTGGGTTGGTCGGGGCTCCAGCAACCTTCCAGCGGATGATGGATGAGCTATTGGAGGGCTTTGAAGAATTTGCATGTGCGTACATCGATGACCTTCTTATTCACTCTTCTAAAGATATTTTTATTAATCAAAACAATTTTTGAATTTAATCAACATTAATTACTTAATGACTGGTGTTGACTTTTTCTTATTTAATATAGAAAATGTATACATCGGTGTGAACTCCATTATTGATTTACTGTGTGAATGTTACCTTGTTATTGACCTTAGGAGTTTGTAATATTAAAATTGACTATTGACTTACTTATTGAATTAAGTTAACTCAACAAATTACCACCTAAAATAAAATACTTTCTATATAATTTTTATGCACTACAAATGCACATGTATACTCATTTCCTGATTGGAGATTCATTATAACTTGATATTGAAGAAAGCCATGTGGATGTAGCAAATGCTTAGTTTGAGCATGTGTTACAGTTAAGTGCATGAACATGCATGTCCAAACTGGGGTTTTACATGAAACAACTTTACAATTTCATTAAACTATTTAGAGCAATATAAATGTGTTATTGTTCCCAAAGTTCTTGTTTGTGATTGAGCCACTGAGAGTTATCACGACTAAATAGATGGAATCTTAGTGAGGAGAATTTTTAGTCAAATTATTAAAAAAATGTTTTATTAGCTTTGTTTATAGTAGTGATGGTAATCCTAGCTTGGTGAAAATGCTTGAAAGATTATGATAAATTAAGAACTCTTATGTAAAAGAAAAATTCTTCATAGATCAAAATACCCAAGCTTTTATTTTATGACATGGGATTATCTCAATTAGAAATGTGCACTATTTACATGCATGACCTTTTACTAACTTATTTACACTTTAAGGTCGTGAAATATGATATCGTTCTTGCCACAAAAGACTAGGAGAAGAAAGAGTTGTTACTATGTGAAAGAATGCAAAAGTAATACTATTTGTTGTTTATATCTTCAACATTGGTGAACATGAATTATATTTAGGAGTGCTAACATACTAAGAGACAGTGGGAAATACAATATTTTCTGGATCTAAATAATTCATGGGAACTTCTTATTATATTAAATATTATGATAATGTCATTCTTACATATCGAGCATCCTTCACTTTATGGAGCTTACAATGGAAAAAAAAATATCATACCAACCTTGTGTTGAAGAGTATATAAAGAAAAAAGGATGATGAAAAGAACATACAACAAAATACTGATATTTATGAGTTTATCTTTAAAATTGTATGAATCTTGTGTGGATATTGTTTATACATTGGTCTTGAATGTTTGTTACAAGATGAATATGCACATTTTCACCAAGAGAAGCACCTTTAAACAAAAATGGGCATAAAACGGTAAAATTCAAATACATAATAATTATTAATTAATAAAAATACTTAATTAAACATGATTAATAAAATCTAAAAAGATTTTAAAAAACTAAATAAGTATATTTACAAAAAGAATAGTCCAATTTTTTTTTATTCATTATTCTAATCAAATTCAACAAAAATCCCGTTAGTATAAATGTTCATATTTATAAATATATGTGTATTTTACAATATGACAATGTACAAATGATATTTAACAATATAGCTTTTAATAATATTTTATAAATAATTTTCACTAATTTCACATAAAGATAAAAATTAGTTAATTCTTTATGTAGAACTAAGTTTATCTATACGATTGGGCATAGAGATCGATGTGATAGGTGCAATTATGTAGTTGATTAAACATTGTCTTTTAAGGAGTATTATTGATCAATATAATTTAAAAAATATGTTTTATAAACGTTTTATAAATTTTTAATTTTTGAACCAACAAAATGCTTGTGTGAAAGTAAGATTCGTAAAGTTAAAACTTAGGCGCATGGAAGGGATGAGTAGGAGAGCTCCCAATGTAGGTGTGGTATTTGCAAGACAAATACATGGCTAACAACAAATAGGAGTAATATCTCTAGTGTTTTCTAACTTTTGGTGTATATAATTTTTATTTGAAATATTAATGAACATGGTGTCATAGTTTTTACTATGACTTAGCCCTTTACTTTGAAAGTCAACTGTTGTTACCTACTAAATTATGTGACGAACCCTAGATGTAGTGAGAAACAACCGCGCTTAGTGCACTTAGGTATTTAGGGGTAGTTAACCATCTGTCATTAGATACCTCAAGAAACTCTAGGCGAAAATAATACTTATCGTCTAGAAAAATCTTCTTCAGTTTGACGTTCCAAGGTAGGTTTTTGTAAAGTATAGCTTGTCAAAAGGGTTAGGAATGCCCCTAGGGTTGACCTAAGTTCTAATACCGCCCCCCCGAGGGTTAGGTTAGACATCTCTTTTCATTAAGGGCTTGCATTTCTGTGCTAGCCCATAGAGTATACATAGTGAGGCTTCTTGGTTCAAAAGAGAATTCATTATCTTCCTACCGATGCAAGCTAAGTTTGTTAAGGCACAACTCTTTGTTGTGCCGCCCCAACTTTTACCTGTGCAAGCTAAGTTTGTGTTGTTAAGGCACAACTCTCTATTGTGCCACCCCAACTTTTACACAACATGGGTACGTCCCACCTTTGGGTTAACCTACCCTTATCATTGACATGATTTTGCCTTTATGATTAGGTACGTCACTTCTAAGGAGTTAGTCAAATTTCTTGGTCCAAAAACCTATTCACAATTTCAAAGGCATTGTCGGAGTTCATGTTCAGAAGAACTAATGGTTGAGGCCTTCTTTTACCTGCCTCAACCACGCCAAGCTAGGAACAATACATGTAGCTCAACTGGCCCGCGTATCTTGATTCACAAGGTGAACCTTGTTCGTGGACTTAGTTAGTTGAGGGTTTAAGTTCCTAAGGGATGGGTTCCTAATATGGGTTACTTTACTAGATTTTGTGGGGTTTCCAGATAGGGGATTCTAGGGTTGGCATCTGGCAAGCCACCTTTATGGCACCAGGTAAAACTTTGACAATTGGTATTGGAGCAAGTTCTCTACGGTTAGTAGGACTGCCTTAAGTCATAGAGTGTTTCAGTGTTTAGATAACTCTAAATTCTTATCACTTTTGATTGACATGTCTATATTCTGCGTAAAGAGTTTGATCCTATGAGTTATCAATCTTTGGAGAACACTTGCTCAGTGAATTAGCGTGAAATTCTAGGTATGTCTAAAAGTCTTATGCTGGTTCAAGTTGATGTGTGTGGGTGTACAACCTGTGTAGGGTGTTTCCAACTTTGTATTGGGAATATTTTAAGCATATTATTTGAGTGTTGAAATTAGGGTTCAATATGATAAGCAAGAAAAAGTAATCAGAGCTTGAGGCAAAGAGGGCTGTCACAGAGGCTCAAAATGAGGAGATGAATGAAACTAATCCAGGTCGACCCCCTAGAGTTAGGCAGTTATTTGATTGGTAGGAAATAATGATGGATGCCCTAAATGAACTAACTTCTAGGGGATATTTTAGGGTTGAACAATCGAATCAGTAATGTTGCTGATTGGATTCTAGTGGTTACCACATTACTAAATGTTCCACAACCAGACACACGAAGAAAGAAAAAGAAGTATGATTCAAAGTCAAGTTTCTCTGAATTGAATTATTTGGTAAATGAAGGTGGTGGTGGTTCTAGTAAATTCAAGCCAGTCAAACCTTTAAAATTTATGGGTTCTAAAGACTACAAAATTCTGGATGACTAGTTATATGATATGAAAAGTTATTTTGAGGCTACTTCCATGAGAAAGACAGAAAAGATTGTGTGTGCTAAGCAATTTTTTAAAGGAGAAGCTAAAATTTGGTGGTGGATTGTTGAAAGAGAACATGGATATTGAAATAACTAGAAATACATGAAAGGGGAGATCAAAAAGTAGTATATGCCAGATGACCTTGGGTTGCGACTGTTTGCTAATTTGGCAACTTGTAAACAAGGAGTTTGAGGAAACCCGGTGGACCATGTTTACCGGTTCGAGAGTGTACGACATTTGATTCCAAATATGAGTGATGATGAAGCTCGAAGTTGCTTCATGACTAGCTTGAATGAAAAGACTTGAAACAAGATTGGGAATGTTAAGAGGCAGCTCAAAAGGTTGCTTATGGCATGTTATTAAAAGACTTGTACAATAAGGGGGGAAGAAGCAAAACCTAAATTGATGAGTTTTCCTCCAAAGTCTGGGTTCATAAAGTTTAATAGACAACCAAATCTCACTATCAATTCAAAGTGCAGGTCCCTTTGTCGTCAGTTCCTAGTTTTTGGATACATCAAAACCCATCGGATCTTGAAAACCATTAACATTATCACCACCTCAGTAGGCCAAGGGCTCAACTGCAAAGTTTTCTCCCCCACAGTTCGCAAGCAGAGTTCTAAAATATCATAATTGCAACAAGCATGGTCATTTTACTAGAGAATGTCAGGTACCCTCACAACAATCGGATTCCAAGGTGCTGGTAAAAAAGGAAGCTGTTGAACCTGAAATGCTTGAAGATCCAAAAGATGAGTCAAAAGAGGTAATGTTGTACTAGACACAACTTACCTTATTTGCTATTCAAGACAAAACTGACTTTTTGCTACTTTAGTTTGTCAATTGAGGAATATGTGGAACACTTGGAAAAAGTGTTTCAGAGGTTGAGGGAGAACCAATTGTATGTTAATGAAAGTAAATGTGCATTTGGTCAAACCAAGATAAATTTCTTGTGACACTTAATCTCAAATGGGAAGGTTGTTATGGATCTAAAGAAAGTTCAAGCTATTACTAAATGGACAATTTAAAAAATGTACATGAAGTCAGATCATTTCTTGGTTTAACAGGTTATTACCGCAGGTTCATAAAAGATTACTCAAAGATAGCAGCCCCATTGATAGATCTCACGAAGAACATTCCATGGCATTGGACTCCAGAGTGCCAGCATGCATTCGTCAAACTCAAAGAAGTTATTTCTTCTGAGCCAGTTTTACAATTGCCCATCTATGAAAATCCATTTGAGGTAAAGTGTGACGCTTCTGACTTTGTAATTGGTGATGTATTGCAAGAAAAAGGACATCCGGTGTCCTTTTTCTCAAAGAAGTTGGATGCCACACAAATTCAATGGCCTACTCACAAAAAAGAGATGTATGTTATTGTTACTTCCTTAGAGTATTGGTGTCATTATCTTTCAAGTCATGGCACTATAGTTTGAATAGATAGTGTAACTCTAAGGTACTTTGAAATCCAGTTGAAGCTATCATCAAAGTATGCTAGATGGCAACAAAAGCTGGCACGATTTCAGCCTAAAATTAAATATAAAGCTGAAAAAGACATTGTGGTAGTTGACGTACTCAATAAGAAAGGTCATGTCAGAGTTTTAACCCAAAGGGCCAACACGTGGCAACACGTGGCTGCCAGGTGGCCATTCGGCGTCATCACCCTATGTGAGCAACGCTAAGTTCCCTAGAACAACCCCAAAGACCCCTAGGGTTAGACTCTAATGCCCAAGTGGACAAGAGACTTAGGGTTTGCCTAAGTCTCCCTAGAATGTATGCCCCCAGAACCCTTGAGGGATAACCCTAGTTGACTTAGGGTTTAGCCTAAGTCTCCCTAGAGTGTCTACCCCAAAACCCTTGAGGGATAACCCTAGTTGACTTAGGGTCTTGCCCTAGAAGACCTAGACAAGCTCGTGCCCTAACCCCCATCAAGGAGACGTGTGTTCCACACATACCCCCGTGACAGAGCTAAGGCATTGTCACTTACCCCTTAAGGAATCACCCTCATCCGGGAGTACAACCCCTTTAGGGCGACAAGGGGTACCCTGAACCACGACTAACCCCTAAGGGTTTGAGTGGCCAAGTTACACCCTAGACCTAGGGCTAGTACTTAGTGAGGACACGAGTGTGCGCCGTAGGCGAACACGAGTGTTCTGCTAAGCAAACTCCCTAAGGCTAGGTTTGGGATAACCCTAAGCACATGACCTTGCGAGTGCCTTACGAAAGGGCTTCTGCTAATGAGCTTAGGTTGTTCAACTCCTGGATTCCAAGGAGAACACTCCCCTAGCCAAGTGTGCCAAAGCACACCTAGTTACGAGACCTAACCTCCCTCGAGCGGATGCCCAAGGCTTAGCACCTAGTGCAAGCATAAGCATGCCTGTTTGCTAGAGTATCCAACCCCTTAGCGACAAGCCCATGACATAACCCCAAAGGGCGTGCCTCGGGCGTTGTACCATGTGACGTTTAGCCCAGTGTCACATCTCCATGTGACGCTGCCTTCCCTGATGTGGGCTATCATGCCATAGCCCTTAGGTTCAAGAGTTGCACCAAGTACCACAAACGTGGTTCTTAAATGCCAACTCTAGAACCCCTCAATGAACCCTCAGGAACCAGGTAACGTGAACCTATCAAACAAGATCCCACGCCCATAGTTGGACAAGGACACGGATGTGCCTTGCTTGGCCGTGAGTGCTACACCTAGCTTGACGTGGAGGAGGAGGCTGGAGACAAGCCTCAACCTCTGCCTCTTGGAACGTGCATTCCGACAAGACCTCCCAGGCATGGATTCGCCAACGTTAAGGGTAAGCTACCCCGAAGGTGGGACGTACCCCTGGCAGCTGGTAGTTAGGGCGGCACAACAGAGGGTTGTACCTTAACGACACAAGCTGAAGCTTGCACCGACAGAAGAGCAACGAACTCATTCATGAACCCATGAGCTCTCCTACATATACTCTACCTTATTTATGTGACGGAGCCCACCCCCCCTCTTTTCCTATATGTGTTAGTGGGCTGGCACTGAATTTTAGCCCCTTAGACAAATTAGCAATATGAGCTTATAACTCACCCTTACTCCTACCCCTAAACCCTACCCAAGGGGGTGAGGGTTTTAGGGTGTGGGTTAGGGCAACCCTAGGGTGTTCCTAACCCTACTTAACACGCCGAACTCATATGCAAAGACCAATCAGCCTATTCGGGACGTCAAAATTGGGGGTGGGTTTCTAGAAGGTAAGTTCTAGCTTCGCTTAGAGTTTCCTGCAAATACCTAATGACACCCGGCCGGACCATCACCAGATACCCAAGTGCACTAAGCGGGCATGTTTCCTACTACATCTAGGGTCCATCAACATAGTACAATAGGTAACAACAGTCAACGTCCAAAGTAAAGGGTTGAGTCATAGTAAAAACTATGACAGGTCATCTATCAATTATGGTATTAAATTAAGTTTGATTCCTCTAATATATTAATGACCTTATTGATTAATTTAATATATTTCATAATTAATATAGTAGATGACCTTATTCCTCAACCAATCAATTATGTTAGCTATCTCTTCTAACTCTTGAGGATTCAACCGATATGGGGCTCTTGCTGGTGAAGATGAACCTGGCAAAATCTCTATCCTGTGGTCACAGTTTGATGTGGAGGTAACTCGGGCGGCAAGTCTTCCGGCAACACGTCCTTAAACATGTTCAAGACTTCCAAAATAGGTTTGGGAACAGATCCTTGACCATCTCTATTTTGACTTTACTAGTATCCAAAACCATTACAAAAACACATTTCCCGATGCCTAACTGCCTTACGCAACTGAGTTAAGGTAAGGAACATAGGATTCCAATCCTTATCAGTTAGTTTCCATCATGAGCGTTGTTTTTTAATGTCCTCTTTATCAGGTGCAAGCATGATTCGATTATTCCGGAACCTCTCATTTCATTATATGTTTATGGAACCATTCCATACCCAAAATAAAGTCAAACCCCGTCATATTCAAGACAACTAAGTCTAGCTTAGCCTTCCAATATTTGATTTGGACAGGAACTGCCCTTGTATATTATTAGTATTTTGAAAATTTGCCAAAATTGATCTTTATTTCACACATCTTTATTACATCCAAATTTAATCGACGAGCTAGACTAGTCGATATGAAGTTGTATGTTGCTCCAGTATCGATCATCATTCGGACTCGGTCCCCTCGTATCCTTCCTGTCAAATATAGTAAAGGGTTAGTTTTGTCTTAATAGCAATAAGGCAGGTTGTGTCTGGCACAATATTACCTCTTCTGACTCATCTTTCGGATCTTCAAGTGTTTCTAGTTCAAAACTTCCTCTTCTACCATTACCTTGAAATGACCTGACTTTGTGAGGGTGCCCAACATTGTCTAGCAAATACCAGCTTGTTACAATTATAACATGTCGGAACCCTGGATTGCGAGGAAGTAGACTTTGGAGTCGAGCCCTTGGCCTACTGAGGTGGTGATAACGCTAACGGTTTCCAAGATCCGATGGGTCTTGATGTATCCAAAAACTTAGAAATATTGACAAAGGGACTTATATTTCAATTTGATGGTGATTGATCTGGTCGCCTATCAAACCTTTGAACCCAGACTTTGGAGAAACCTCCTCGATTTAGGTTTTGCTTCCTCCCCTTTGTACAAGTCCTAACGACATGCCATAAGCAACCTTTTGAGCTGCCTCTTGACATTCCCGATAGCTTGTTGGCTTGTACCTTAAGATTTCCCTTCGCGTCTTCTCATTCAAGCTAGCCATGAAGCAACTTCGAGCTTCATCATCGCTCATATTTGGCACCAATCGCCGTACACTTTCGAATCGATAAACGTGGTCCATTGGACTTCCCCGAACTCCCTGTTGACAAAGTGCCAGGTCAGCACGCAATCGCAAACCGAGATCATCCGGCATATACTGCTTTTTGATCTCCTTTTTCATGTGTTTCCAGCTGTTTCGGTATCCACGTTCACCTTCAACAATTCGCCACCAAGTCTTAGCTTCTTCTTTAAGAAATTGCTTGGCACATGCAACCTTTTCTGTCTTTCTCACGGAAGCAGCCTCGAAATAGCTTTCCATATCATACAACCAGTCATCCAAAACCTTGTAATCCTTTGAACCCATGAAATTCAAGGCTTTACGGTTTGAATTTACTGGGACCTCCACACCTACTTCCGTCGAAGAATCTGATTCAGAGGAACCTGACTCTGAGTCATGCTTTCTTCTTCTTTTTTATGTGTCTGGTTGCGGAACATCTGGCACTGCAGTATTCGTTGGAATCCGAACGGCAACATTATCGATTCGTCGTTCAACCCCAAAATCCCCTCGAAGTTCGTTTAGGGCATCCATCATTATTTCTCGCCAACCAGGTCGTTGTTAACTCTAGGGGGCACTTCATCCATCTCCTCATTTTGAGCCTCTGCGACAACCCTCTCTGCCTCAGGCTCTAGTTGCTTTCTTTTGCTCATCGTATTGAACCCTAGTTTCAACACTCAGAGAATATGCTTGGAATATTCCTAATGTGAAGTTGGAAACACCCTACACAGGTTGTACACCCACACACATCAGCTTAAACCAACATAAGACTTTCGGACATACCTAGAATCTCACAGCGACTCACTGAGCAAGTGTTCTCCAAAGTTTGACAACTCACAAGATCAAACTCTTTGCGCATAATACAGACATGTCAACCGAAAGCAATAGAGTAATCAAGAATTTAGAGTTATTTAAACACTGAAACACCCTACGACTTAAGGCAGTCCTACCGACCGTAGAGAACTTGCTTCGCTACCAATTGTAAGAGTTTTTACATGGTGCCACAAAGGCGGCTTGCCAGGTGCCAACCCTGGAATCCCCTCTCTGGAAACCCCATGAAATCTAGTAAAGTAGCCCATATTAGGAACCCAACCGTTAGGAACTTAAACCCTTAGCTGACCAAGTCCACGAATGAGGCTCACCTTTTGAATCAGGACATGCAAACTAGTCGAGCTACAGGTATCGTTCCTAGCTTAGCGTGGTTGAGGCGGCTGGAGCAAGGCCTCAACCACTAGTTTTGTAGAACGTGAACTCGAGCAACGCCTTTGAGCTTGTGAGTAGGTTTTCAGGCCAAGGAATCTGACTAACTCCTTGGAAGTAACATACTCTCGTCACAAAGGTGCGATCCTGCCAACGATAAGGATAGTCTAACCTGTCAGAGTTTTTACCCGAAGGGCCAACACATGGCAACATGTGGCTGCTAGGCGGCCATCCGGTGTCATAACCCTGTATAGCAACGCTAAGTCTTCCAGAACAACCCTAACGACCCCTAAGGTTAGACTCTAATGCCTAAGTGGACAAGAGACTTAGGGTTTAGCCTAAGTCTCCCGAATGTCTGCCCCCAGAACCCTTGAGGGATAACCCTAGTTGACTTGGGTTTAGCCTAAGTCTCCCTAGAGTGTCTGCCCCCAAAACCCTTGAGGGATAACCCTAGTTGACTTAGGGTCTTGACTAGAAGACCTAGACAGGCTCATGCCCTAACCCCCATCAAGGAAACGTGTGTTCCACACATACCCTCAATAGGGTTAAAGCATCACCCTACATCTTGAGGAATCACCCTCAATTAAGTACAACCCCTAAAAGATGACGAGGGGTATCTTGACCCACAACTAACCCCTAAGGGTCTGAGTGGCCAAGTCATACCCTGGCTCTAGGGTTAGTACCTAGAGAACACACGAGTGTCTGCAGTCAGTGAGCACGAGTGATCCCCTAAGCATTCCTTAGAGGCTAAGGTTGGAAAACCCTAACCCTTATTCCCCAAGGGAACCATGCCTATGTCTAAGAAGACCCTTGCTAAGGAGCTTAGGTTGTTCAACCCTCAAACATGCTCCCACATCCTGAGAACGAACACCCTTAACCATGTGTGCTAGTACACAATTGGCAAAGAGACCTAACCTCCCTTGGGCATGTGCCCAAGGCTTGGCCCTAGTCCTAGAACACAAACATGTGCTTGTCAGGTTCACCAACCCCTCGGCCTTAGGCTCAAGACACGACCCCGTGGGTCATGCCCTAGTGTTGCACTTGTATGAAACCCATCCTAGTGTCACATGTGTGTGTGGCACCGTTTCACAACAAGGCTATCTTCATAGCCCCTTAGAGACAAGAGTTAGACCCAGTGCCATGATCGTGGCTCACTAGATGCCAACTCTTAGAGCCCACACTCGATACCCCTTTGGGAACTGTCTGCCTGAGAGCTCATCCCCTGAAACAGAGTCTTAACGATTACCCAAATGTGCGAGCGGGTACCAAACGAAAGGAGTTGGCTAACTCCTGGATGCGGCGTACCTGGGCATAGCAATGCAGATTTGCCAACTATAAGGGTAGGCTACCCCTAACGTGTGACGTACCCGGGCGAGTGGGACACGCGGCATAGCAAGTATGCCTTGACGACATGAGACGAACCCATGCCGCGAGGGAGAAAGGAACTAGAGACCTCTTAGTCTCTGGCTTGCTTGCCCCACACCTACTCTACCTTATTTTGTGACGGCCACCCCCCCCCCTAAAATGTTGTTCTAATAAGTGGCATGGAAATCTATCCCCAATGCAAAAGAGACGGTGAGTTTACCCAATCGACCCAATCGACCCCATCAACCCCTAAACCCTACCCCAAGGGGTTTAGGGCGTGGGGTTGGATCGACCCTAGGGTTAGGTCAACCCTACAACTGTTTTTAAACATATCTGACACGCCAAACTCACCGAAGCCAACTAGAAATCCAACTGGGACACGAATCACCGAGAGGGGGCTTTCTAAAAGGTAAGTGCTAGCTTCGCCTAGAGTTTCTTGCAAATACCTAGTGACACTCGGCCGAACCATCACTAGATACCCAAGTGCACTAAGCGGGCTTGTTTCTTACACCCTCTAGGGTCTATCAACGGACTTGGTAGGTAACAACAGTCAACGTCCAAAGTAAAGAGGAGTCATAGTAAAAACTATGACATAACCCAAAGGTGGGACGTACCCTTGTCATATGGTAGTTAGGGCGGCACAACAAAGGGTTGCGCCTTGACGACACAAGCTTAGCTTGCACCGGTAGGAGGTTAACGAGCTCTCTTTTAAACCTAGGAAGCCTCACTACATATACTCTCCTTATGATAATGTTTCATAAGTGATAATCTAAATAAATACATAATATTATCTTGTTTAAATAATTTAAAGTTTATTTTAAAACTATTAAAACAAATTAATAATATTTATATCTAAATAAGGGGCTTGAATTAATTAGATGATTTAAATTTATTCATCTTCAAATTTTATTTATTAAGAAATTATTGGTTATAAAAAGTTTAAATATCTTCTGTTCAAGATAAAGGGCTTTATAATATATATACTACGGCTATAATTAATAAGATTACAACAATATTCTAGAAAATGGTTTTTAATCGTAATTATTATGACACCATATTAGTTTTCTAAATGATTTAGTTTAATCACACGTAGATAAAAATATAATATATTGATTTTTTATCACATGTAAGCAAAAATACTAGTTTTTAAATTTATAATTCAAACTTGAAAGAGAATGTATCTTTTATTTTAAATTATATATTACATAGTTTAGTTTAAGTACTATATATATGATATTTAATTAAAATCACATTATTAATTATACAATTAAATTTATAAATTAAAAATTAAATATTTTATTTTAATTTTAAAATCAATAGTGAGATTTTCATATTTAAATACATCCCACTACTTACTAATTTAACATTAAAATTAAATACTTTAAAAATTATAAGCTTACACTCGATATTTACTATAATAATATTATTAATGCCGTGAATTCACTAATGTTACTGTATTACTATTTTAAACTGAATATAATACCTTAATGTTTTATTAGTCATCTTTAATAATAATAATTGATGATGATGATGATGAATGACTTTTTTATAAATCACCGTTAAACTACATAATATAAAAATTCTTTAAGAATATACAAATATTTATTTTTAAACCACATTATCATAAATTTATGAAAGCATCTCAACACTAATTCAAACTTCAAATTGCTAAATTTCTTCTGATATTATTGTAAATCATATGCTTATATACCATATTGTCATAATATCCAATATATTCCATAAATCCATGTTGACCACTAATGTTAATGTTCAATTCATTATAAAAAGTATATATTTATTATTTATGTTAGGCATATATATATATAGAGAGAGAGAGGGCATACAAATCAAGGGGCATTAGCACCATACTTACCACCAAACTTCCGAACGTTGCATACGTACTTGTTACAAACGGCGTTACGAACAGCAAATTTTCATTCAAACGCGACGTTTGGTTTTATACTAACCGAACGTGACAAACCCTAAAGAAAGTAGAAAGAAATCCTAAGTTCCCACAAAGGTTCTTTCCTCTTGCCTCCTCTACTTGGAAGTATAATAAATAAAAACCTAACTTAATGATAAATTTAATTTAAATTCATGAAAAGATTCAGAATCTTTAAAAGAGATGTGACTCAAACCCGAACGTGTGTTACGAACGCAATGTTACGAACGCATTACTAACAGCAAATTTTCACCCGAACGCGTTAATTGGTAACTATGATTAGCACTACTTTAAAGTCATTTAAGGGTGTTAAAAGTTAAGTACTAAGTTAAGGGTTTAACATTCACACTGACCTTTCAAATTTAAAGTAATGGCAAATCATTTATGTTGATTTACTTTATAAATCTAAATAAAATGTTAAGGGAATTGTGATTAGATATATTTCACTTGTATATTTGAACTTCAATTTCAAAGAAATGGCATACCAAAAACAAAACGAGCGTCTAAAGTACTATGTTATGTATATATAGATATAGTGTGTGCACAACATACAAGAGAGAGATAACGTATACATATAATATTACACACTATATATGACATATACATAGTTTGATACGCACATACACGCACACATACACATGCATTTAGACACACACATTGAGAGAGCAGATATATACATAAAGGATTATATTGGCAACAAGTATAATAAATAAATAATATATATATATATACACACATATTACACATAATACATATATATAAGGCACACATACACATGCATTTAGAGAAAGAGATCAGCCACCACCATCGCTCTCCCCAGCACCATGCATGCTTAGGTTGGGCTGAGCAACCCTGTTGCTCATCCGGCTACCAAATTTGAGCAGCTGAATTGAGCAGCCCAACAACCTGCAGCTGAGTATATTGGCTAGTCATGGAGAGTTCCATGCCATAACATTGTTGTCATAACCTAACTGTCACTCGCTCACGCACGCGCCAAGCAAACCTGCCAAACCTGCCAAACGTAACTCCTACGATCGAATTTAAGTGACCTCTCAAAAGCTACTTAAAAAATGGTCAGGATACATTGTTACCTCACAAATCTTTTTTTAAGGTACCTGTTTATGTTTAAAATAAAATAAATTAAAATTAAAATTATAGGTTTTTCAATTATATAAAATAAATAAATTTAAATTTTTTAAATATTTATATTAATATATTTAAAAATCTTTATTTAACTTATGATAATGAAACACATAACAAGAAATAAGTTAATCTTATTTTGATGAGGGTGAGGAAATTTAAATAAATTTAGGCTTATTGAAAATCTCGTCCTCAAAACCCTTGCAAAGATGAAAATTAAATATTACATGTGACCTCACAAAAGTATAAAAAACTAATGATCGTATGAATCGCCTTCAACCGTAATAAATATTTAAATAAGGGTTATTGGTGTGAATGTAAAATCACCCTCAACACTATAAAATTTAAATTTAAAGGTAAAGTAAGGCCTAATGAGAATGCCCTAGATTTATGAATTACAATCGAATCAACAACTTAGTTTTTAGTGTTTTTAATTTTAATTAATAAATTAATTTTGATTGTATTCTCTAAATGTTATTACAACTTAAGTAATTGAACCTGTCATTAATCAATTTTAACTAATAGAATAATACAAATTGATTTTATTAGACATTAATACATCTAAAAATTATAAACCCCATCGTTTATAATTCAATTGAAGAATTAAACTTTCAATGCATGTGTTTAAGGATTAACATGTCTATATTACATACATAGGTATATATTTATACATGCACATATATGCATGTGACATAAAATGTGTGAATACTTAATACATCATAAATATGTATCTTTCATACACAATACATAAAATGTGTGCACATCACAACTATGCATCTTTTGTGCAACATTGTGTTATATGTGTATATGTTTTGGAATGATGAAAAATACATATATGTATGTTCACCCTTATTTATAAATTACATGCATTCTTAACAACCTAAAAGGTCAACATGTGGCAACATGTAGTTGTCATGTGGCTATCGACATCAACACTTTATGTAAACAACATTAAATCTTCTTAAACAACCATGAAAATTTCACTTAGATGCTTAAATAGGCAAGGCCTAAACCCATACCTTGGTGACAAAACTAAGGCATTATCACTTACCCTATGAGGAATCACCCTCATTCAACAACCCTTTAGGGCGATAAAGGGACCTTGACCCATGACTAACTCCTAAGAATTGGTGAGGTCAAGTCATACCCTAGTACTAAGGTTAGTACTTAGTTTCAACACAAGTATGCACCTAATACATATAAGAGTGTTGTATGAAGTAAACCCCTAAGGTCAGGTTTGGAGAGTCTTAAGTATGTGCTTCATGAAAGAGCTTTTATTAATGAACTTAGTTTGTTTGACTCTTAGACATATTTACACACCCTCAGTAAGAAAACCCTTAATTAAGTATACTAACTAGCACACTTGGTTATAAAATCTAACCTCTCTTGAGCAAATGCCTAAGGCTTAGCACCTTGAGCAAGCACAAGCATTACTACTTGTTAAAATATTCAAATCCTTGGCATCAAACTCATGACACAACCCATGCCTCAGGCATTGTATCATGTGTTGTTTAGCCTAATGTCACATATTCATATGATAGTGGTAAGCTATTTTACTATAGCTCCTCAAACTCAAGAGCTACACATGGTGCCACAAATTTGGCTTGTAAATGCCAATTTTAAAATTTCTTTAAAAATTGTAAGAAAATTTGTCAGTCAAGATTTCATGTCCACAATTGGATAAAAACATGGATGTGCCATGTTTAATTGCGAGTGCTATTCTTAACTTAATGTGAAAAATGAGGCTAAAGATATCCCAGGTGTGAATTCACCAATGATAAAGGTAGGCTATCCCTGAATTATGATCCCTACCAACTGGAAATTAAAGCAACACAATATAGGTTATGCCTTGACAACATAAATTATAGCCAATAAAAAATAATGAACTCATTTATGAACTTAAAATTCTATGTAGTGGAGAGCCCCTCAACTCTTCTCATAACTGTGATTTGGATTATATTCATGAATAGTAAACCCTAATTTTTAATAAAAATATATATACTAATATTTATATGAAATAAATTGAAAAAGTATTTATAAAAATTAAAGAATACAAAATTATATTTATATATTTGATTTAATTAAAAAACATTATATAAATTAATTTAAAATTTATTAATCCAAACCACCATGGTTTATTTAATGATTTAAACCATCAATCCATTTAATTTGTAAGAGTGTGTTAGGACGAAAAGTTAACCCCAATGTTATTGAGTTAAACTCTTAACTTAAGGTGTGGGTTAGGGAAACCCTAGGATTAAAGGTGTTCCTAACCCTAAATTTAACCATAATATAAAAACGGAGAGTTTTAAAAAGGTAGGGTTTTTTAAAAATGCTTAAAGACAATTGGTCGAAGTATCCTTGTGTACTTACGTTTATTAAGTGTGGAACTATTTTTTACTACATCTAAAACTATAATAATGTAATACTTTATGTAATAGTTAACTCCAAATAAAGTAAATGTCTTATGACACTATGCATTAGCACAAAATGTGTTTTTACAAACTCTTGTGATTTAATAACATTAACCTTAACAAGGTAATGTTGATGCCATGCCTTATTACATACAATGCCATCAAGATTAGGCAAAAAGCATTTAAGCATACCAGAACACAATAAAGAAAAGAGGTTGATTTTTGCATAAAACAATATATTAATTTAAAAAAAGTATAATAAATGTGAGCAAATTTATACATTAAATATTTTTTTATTAGTTGAAAAATAACTATAGCATAAGACATCAACTTAATAGAAATAAACATGAATGAAATTACCCATTAGTATATAAAATATCTCCTTTATAAACACATGTAAATAATATGAAACATGAATTCAATAAGATCAACATATTCATTAATTTGAGACTATATAAATTTTAATATTTTATTGATTATTTAAATTAAGCTATGTATTTTAATTTATTTTTAAATCATTGTTAGTATTTATTAACAATATTTAATATTTTATTAATAAATATGAGATTATGGAAAATATCAAATGTAATAAATATTTAGAGTAAAAGTCAAGTTTGATTTAATAATACAAAACATACACATTAACATGTAAACTTACTATTTACTTAATCACCAAAATTTAATTAGGAAATATGAACATTTTTATCAAATAAATGTTATGATTCTTACCTAATGAAGTCATTTCACTTATATAGATTAAGGTAATATAATTAAGTAGTATATAAGCAATTATTAAATACCAATTGATTTTTAGTTTTATAAGTTAAAGGGAGGGATAATTTATGAAAATGAATGTGTGAAATATGAATTAATATCTAAACTAATTCATTTTAAAAATTAGATGAAGAGAAGCAACAAAATGAGGAAAATAAACTCTTGACTTTTATCAAAATTGTCTTATAAAAAACAAATTAAAATAGATTTGCAAATGAAACTTGTCCTAAAAAGATTCACATAACTAATGATAAAAAGTCAAAGCATGTTTTTAATTGTTAATGCCATTTTTAAGATATATTATTAAGTTTTAAGTAAAGTGTAATTCTTTTGTTCAATTAATTTTTATCCAATTTTTTAAAAAATACAGTAAAAATTTAAAGAATTTGTAAAGTCTTAATTTAATTAATTTATATGAATATAATAAGAAGTTTAAGTTTTACTTATAAAAAATTTAAGGATGTAACTGAGGAAGATAGATTTGAAATAACATTTTTAATGAATTAAATAATTAAACAAAAAAATGTAATTTATAACAATTGGTTAGATTAAGTCAAAAAAGAAAAAACTTAGTTTTTCTGACCTTTGACTTTGACTTTCAACTCAATGATCCAATATTGAGATTTTATACTGAATTAAATTGTTGATTTTATTTTTCAAAATCATTTATCAATAAATTACATTACTGAAAGCATAAATACTTGCCTGTTTTGAACGAGTGCTCACCCACGTAGAATTCTTCTTTAGCGCCTTCAGTAGCAGGACGTATCGATATCCCGGAAAGTGTCTGTCCTTTCCAAGCGAGCTCTACTCTAACACTTAAATCGAGCTTCTTAAGTACCTCATTGCTGTCCGTTGATTGCTCCGATGAATCTAACGGGAACTGTGCTCGTAAACGTCCTGGGGTAGTTCGTAACTGAATATATAATGCATGTTAATTGCCATGTCAATGCATATATATATATATAATTCTCTCCTCATATGTTACTATATTAAATATTAACTTATACACACGTAGGTTCAGGTTTGAAATATCAATATGTACATATGCACGTGTGAATTCATATGAATATACATATATGTATACATAGTTGTCAAGTTAGTTGATATGTTATGTAAGTGCACATGGATGCTCACCCCGATTTCTCCAACTTGCCATCTTATTTCTTTTGCAGCACGATCTAGTATCGCTCTGTAAAAGAAGGAAATAAGAGGAAACGTAAAAGAATAAGAGACAAATATAAAATGGACTGAAGACACACAAGTGTGTGTGTGTGTGTGGTGTGTTGTGACACCTGGGAGAGACTTTAAGTGACTCTGGTGAGCAAGGTAGACAGAGAACGAATGCTACGTCCTTGAGTTCCTTAGGCAAATATGGATTTGCCACATACTGCAAAAAGAAAACCAAATCAGTAAACGCATGTGATATAATTAATCTATGTACTATTTGGCCCTCTCTGTGTGTGTTCTATAGACTAAGAAGAGAGTACTATGTTGCACCTGAATCATCACAGTAAGTAGGAAACCGACCTTCTTGGCCACAAGTCTGCAAAGAATGGATCGTATAATACTACACAAGAACATAAATACACACACACATGTATACCTCATACGCAATGGTAATGGCGTAAACCGGGGATGTAATCGGTACTTAAGAATTGTTAAAGGAGTCTCTGAAGGTGGAGTTCTAACATGGAAGTAGCCTTGGCCAAGACTGCTGGTAATCGAAGATTTCAAAACGCCATTCTGCTTTCACAGTGTTTAGAACACATAATATATATTAAGTCAGTATAAGTTAATATATGGTCATGTTCCAGGATCAATAACAAGACTGCATATTATATAAATGAAGTGTGCACATAATTAAAATATAAACAATATTTACAGTTACGAGTGAGTGCGTGCGCGCGCGGTAATATGGCACATGTATGGTACAATCATTTATATATCTGTTAGACTAATTTAAATCACTTTACATCCCGATATTATTCACGCCATATTTCTTTCACACATATGTAATACACAAACACATATGTACGCATCAATACCTTGATGCCTGCAGCTCCTTCGAGAGAAAACGAGAATTCTGTATCGGCTTTAACAGAGACCGTAGGATCTGCAGTCTTAAGATGCAAAGCACCTTGTAAACCAGTTCGGGATAGCACTAAACCTCTAAACTCCGCAAAAATCTCCTCCGTTAACCATAACAGTGGCGTTCTAGTCTCTGCTGCCTTTTCATCCTTCCTTTCTGCACCTGTAACAACGTGTCAACACAAGCGCGCAACACAAAGAATAACTACATGTAACTCGTAAGCATACAAAGAGAATCCTACCTGATATATGTGTGTGTAATATATTATTACCTCCATGTGAACCAGCAACAACAAGCTGGCTAGCTAAATCGCCCTTAGCCTCAGGTTTAGCAGTTTCAGTAGTGGTAGTCTTCTTTCCACCGCCACCTTCTAACTCTTCCAGACCAGCTAGTCCTGAAGCTACAGCACGCTCCTTGGCATCAGAATATTCTGAAGCATCTAAACCTCCACCAAAAGCATCTGTCAAGCCTTCAAATGCATCTCCAAATCCACCACCATCGTCATCGTTGAAATCCAGCCCTGTAAATCACATATATGCATTTATATATAATAAGTTCATACTTATGAATTATTACCTCCGTAGTCTCCCTCAAAGCCTTCGACACCAACGAAAGTTGACTCGGCTGCAGATGTAAAGTTAGTGGTTAAATATATATATTGTGTGCGTGTTACTGTACCAGGGGCTACAGTGGGAACTTCAAGCTCTGCAAGTCCAGCAGTGATATCCTTAGAATCTTTGGCCTTTTTAAATCCTCCCGCAAGAGACTCGGGTTTGTTTAAGGCATCACTGGCAGCAAAAGGATCCTCGTTCTCGGCTGGTTTTTCTTCTTGTTGTGGCTTCTCAGCTTTTTGTAACAATTATCAGATATATATTCATATAATGTAATAGCTAGTATATACTGATAAAGTAAACATTCTGAGTTTCTTGGCTGTGTATAAAGATCACGTATGTGGACCTGTGTGTATATTTTCTTTCTTACGTGTCGTAGATCCTTGTGTTGGTGGTGCTAAAGTTGTCTTCAACTCATCTCCTGACGCGAGGGTTTCCGCTGGTAGTTCAAACGTCGTGTTAGACAACACCTGTAATCTCAAAGTGAGTAACCCGTAATAAATATAAATATTTTAATACGGCGTATATACTGAGTTTACATGTTTATAACGCATACAAACGATAACATTGATATGCACGCATGGGCATGTGGATGCCTCTTTGTGTATATAAAGAAATAACAAACACACACACACATGTATGGACAGAACAGATTGTAGACAATACATGTCCACATACACAACTAAACACACACACACGTGTGTGTGTTCATTTGAACGTATGCATGTATAAATGTGTGCGTCCATATATGCACGGACACATACACATGCACGCACCTCGACGTTTGCCAAGCGCTCAGCTGGATGATTCTTGACTTGATTCCAAGTGTCTGCACCTCTGGCACGGTTCTCAGCATCTGCAGCTGAGAAGAATATCTGTCCAACATTGTCACCATGAATCGATGACAAGATAAAAGAAAGCCGTGCAGCACTAACACCGTGAAGAACTGCATCTAGGGTCATATATATCTGTACATAAAACGTTCAAAAATCAGTACATGCATTCAAACGCAATGTAGACGAGGACATATCACCTCAGTGTACTTTCTGGAGACCTTTTCAGTGCTAACATCAACCCCTTTGCAAGCTGCAACCAAAACACTAGCGTGCAACTTGTAAGCCTCCCAACTTACTATATATTCATGTAGGTAGGTTATAGGAGAATTATACGTAACTAATAAGTGAATTACTTACCTAACAGTTTGATTAACGATGTTTGCACACTCAAAAATGTTGTTTGCGGAGTCATCCTGATTAGCACTCGTCATTCCAAGGACGTAAACAGTGTTAACCAAGCGGTATACAATTCGGTATCTATAACATGAGCGAAAATGAAGGGTTATTGTCTGTGTATGAATATGTGAATACACAAGACCGCGCACACACACACAAACAAATACAAAACAAACAAACACACAAACGAAAAAATACAAACATGTATACAAATAGAAACAAGTTTCGTTATAACAACTTACTTATTTTCTCTCCCAACCACAACTTGTCCGCTTGCAGCTGAAAGAGCATCATCTCCAAGTCTGTAAAAGGAAATTTTCAATAAAGTACACATATATTATATATCTGTGTGTATGTCTCTCTCGATGTTGTGTGTATGACTTGATATGCATATAAATGCGAAAATATATCTAATTGAGTTAAGAACATTTACCCAGTTCCAACAGCGTCAATAGATATCTTTTTAGCATCGTATGCGGCCCGTGTGTTTCTGAAACTGGAAGATGCATACGCAGCTCTAGCTGGGGGAAACCATTCGCGCCTACATTTTGAACAATGGATCACAGGAAAGAGAGAGAGAGGGAGACAGATTAGCTGGATCTACTCGCGATCAGATCTACTTACGTCTGTAGGAGCACATCCGGCCCCTTCACGGGCTGCAACGCCAGTGCCAAGCACGCCATACCCAATAAAAACCCTAGAAAAAGAATCTGGTTCCTTAAAAAGCATATACCTTTAAAATGGAATATGCCCGTTGAATTTAGGGTTCTTGGTGAAGCTTGGCTATGGCGTGCCAGGGATGGAGACTCTCTGCTGCGGTGCAAAGCGCCAAGAAAAGACGCTGCGGATGCGGCCATCAATGCGAGCATTGGAGCCAGCTCAGGAGCTACTTAATCGGCCTCTCGTCTGACGACCAGGTATGAGATTCTTGCTGGGAAAACATAATATTTGTGTCAACGTTCCGCTTGCAATGTGCGTCATTTTCCGTTAATTTTGACATTTGATTAGTATATAATGTGAATAACACACATGTTTTTCCCTTATTTCCATTTATCATTTTCAGATTAACAGAAATTTTATATATATTCATAGATAGATAGATAGATATATTGTAAATATCATTTAAGCATAAATATCTGAATACAAAGTGGTCAATTACTAGTTATTAATATTAACACGATTTTTGATCAATATTAAAACTTATTAACATATTCTATGTTTGCTCATTTAGCAAGTATAGTCTGCTTGTTTATTGCGCATATTGTTCAGCTTGCTTTCTGACTGATATGTAAATGTGCCAGTTTGCTTGTTGCCGCAGGAACGTAAGATTGACACTCTCAAATCTTTGGCTGCCCTCTTGCTCTGCCTTGCTTCCGGAGATACCGCACCTAGCACCTCTCACGACTATGCAGTTTCTGTTCGTGTAGAAGGTGTGTGTGTGTGTGTGTGTTATAGATATGGGATATTAATCTTTATGTCAGGTGTATACACATCATATACACACTGACACATATGCCTGCGTATTGGATTCGCTTAAGTGCTTACTGGGTCTTTTAACCAGAAACGTGGGTTTCGATCACGCACGAAGATGTTATACTTCTATACAAGGCGTTGTTTCAGGAGCTCGCCAATATTAGCAGCTATTTGGATATTCCATCCTGCAATCAGGGTATTCCATCTGACGTATTTAATACTGAAGCTCATGCTCAGACACTTTGCTGCTGCGTTAGGATCCTTCGTATCATTGACATGTTCAACACCAGCGTAGGTACTCAAATATGACCATGTATATGCGAACATGCACTGTATATGTCTATCTATATACAGATACATATTATATATACATGCTCATGTGTTTGTAATCATTATTACAGGCCACTCAGCTTCCTTAGAAATTAACGGGATGCTCCATCAGCTGTGTGCTCCTGCAAAGTTCCTAGAACGTCAACATGCTGTTCTTAGGAGCTCATTGCTTGAAGTAACTTAAAATATCTCAAGACTATATAAAATTACTACACACATATAGAAGTCAAGAATTTAATTTCATTAATAATATCAAAGTATGAGTATATATCTTGTTAATAAGTTTATATATTATATGTCATAATACTTTATACTACATTATAGAATTACATAGCACGATCTTGGTTAATTTTCTTTTTATTAATGTATACCTTGTCGTCAGTTATGACCAATTAATATCACACAATCATGATATTAACAAGTCTATTATTTTCCTTAAATGCAGGTTTTCTTAGAAGAAATATTACTTCAACAGGATCTTGCATGTCTATTCCTTACTGAAGGTGGAGGATATTCTGAAACTGATATACATTCTCAAGCATCAATTGAAGCAGCGTTTGCTCACATGCTCTACGACAATTTTCTTAAGTACCGGAAACCCGTATCAGAACTCCAAGTAAATTTCTTTTGATATCCGGTTTAAGTTCAAAGAGATAATATAAATAATACTAAGATAAATAGTTTACATCAGTATGATGTTCTAAGATGCGTTTTCGTTTAAACAGGTTGCAAACTTAGCCTTCCCGCTGGAGTTCTTTACTTGATAGTCAACTGGTCTAGATTTACAATTCCTAGTGGCTTTTTGGCGCATATAATCCGCTTGTAGCTAAAGCGTTATTGCCAAGTAGTGAATGTACTCTTGTAGTTCTCCAAGGTATAGCATATTATGTAATGATTATCAGTATACAGTGTTCTATGCTGTATACATGTATAAAAGGCTTAATCATGAAGCGGAATAATCTTTTATATTCACTCGTATGTGTACTAATCATGTATTACTACTATCAGGGCAGCATTCTGGAGAGACTTCGGATAGAGCATATAATCCGCAAGACGAAACTTCCCGCATGGAATAGCCATTGGATTAGCGTCCTCCGTTGTGGAAACATCAATGGACTTTTTCAGATACTATTCAACCTCCCTTCCGCTAACCTTAAGGGATAGCGAAGGTACAATATGCTAGTTATTACATTCTTGTTTAAGTATGTGGTTATGTGTGTGGCTTGTGCCGTGTGTCTGTGTGCATATGTGTTGTTGCATCAATAATTATCAATGTACCCTTGGAACCTGGTGCATTTACTTGATAAAGCATGGTCTCACTAGTAATATTATATTAATGTATAACTGTATGAATCTGTATTCGAGTTTGACTACCATTAAGTAGATTATACTCAGTATAAATCAACTACCAGTACGATTCCTGGCAGCTTATACATTGATATACAAGTAGACATGTTTTTTTTTAGAGTATACAGGAGGGAACGACGATCGCAAGTGTTTAGTAGCAGCTCTTCTACGGACAATGCTTATGCACTGTTTCGAATTGCCAGGGAAGTATCTCTTATCAAATGCCGGTCTAGTAACGATTCAATTCTCTGCACGAGGTTAGTGGTATCCAGTAATACTATTCATATATATATGCGTTTTACAGACGTACAGTGAAAACTCTCTCTCTCTCTCATAGACAAACATATATGCATTTTATATATCTTCAATATACTAATTTGTTGATCACAGTGATTTAGGTGGACTTGCTATAAAGAGTTTAGACTCAGTTGCTGCGGCCATTAGTTTCAACATGCCATCAATGAGATTCATGCAAACTATTGGCTGTATCCACCAAGAGATGATTCAAGCCTTGACATCGGGAAATGCACGTAAGAAATATTATCTGTTATTTGACTGTACTGCATACATATTCTACGTATAATAATATGTGAATATGTACATCTCACACACACCCACACACACACCACACATATAATCATATCATTTCTGTATTGTACTATATATCTTATTTATTTAGTAATGTATAAAAGATAATTATGTATATCACCTGTCACAACGTATATCACATGTCACATGATATACATAATAGTTTAATGGTCGATATATACATTCGCATATATGAATCACGTGGGCTATATATCGTAATATAGTAGGTTATGTATGCCATGATGCATTGCTTTATTGGTTTATTGCAGTCGGCGTTATAGGATGGACATTGGTATATTCTCGCATATTCTTTGGTACGAATCTCAAAGGGGATTAGACGAGTTTCTTACTATAGAATACATTTAGAGTTTTAGACTCGCTTATGGGACTTCTGCTGCTCTGTAGACTACTAGAGGGTGATGAGAGGTAATACATCTTAGAATTTTAGACATGTACTAATACTACAAAATTCTTCATAGTAGAACAACTGCTAACTGTGTGATATAGGTCTGTACTACTGGACTCTCTACGTATGCGAGGAAAGATTCGGGAATGGATTCGGCATCTGACCCAGCTAACTTCTTTCTGCAACAAATGACTAAGTTGCTACAACGAACTGCCTGGGACATGTCTTTTCGCAAGGTAAATTACAGCTAAATATTAACTATATGCAGATTATACTAGTACTGGTACTATACTTACAATACTTATACATCTGCGAGTTTGTTTGAAATCATTATATACATACTTACTTTGTATCATTATTAATCTGATGTTGATCAACCGTGTTTATACAGAAATCCAATTCCCACCTAGTGTCGTCATTTCGAGAGTGCCCAATTCAAAGGAATAGACCGAGTGAAGATTCGGAGAATATTAGCTATGAAGAGGTGAAGAAATTCACATGGAAGAGGGATCGGATTTGAATCCCTTTGAAACCAAGGGCATCCCTTGGCTATAGCCAGGAGGTTTAAGCTTAAAATGAAGCAGATTAAGCAGTCTAAACCGGAAGAGACTGTGGAATGGTAAGCTTATTCTATTTATTATATGATATTACATCTTGTTAGTTATATATACACAAAAATATATAACGATGCTCTCGTACAGACAAAACTTTTTGTTGTAACGATTCTCTTTCCTCTCTCTCCACACACACACACACACGTACATTATGGTGTGTTTGTTTGCTTGTTTGCGTGTGTGTGCAGTACATATATAATCTTTGACACACGAACTTATATATACACCTACACTCCGTAAACATTGCATCTAAGTCTTTAAATACATATAGTAATAGCATATTATTGTTGTTTTGTTCTCAGTACAAACGAGAGGAAGAACACGCAGCATCAGCTCAAGCGAGGCAGCCAGTGCCAAGGTGACGCGTGGCTTCTCCTCGAGCGTTGATAAGGAAGAAAATTCATACATACTGCCATGCTAGCAAGGGACAAGTACGAGGAATCATTCGAGGATCTGGGCGACTTCATAGTGTGCAAAGAAGGGCGGAGTTACACCAAGTTTCTAAACAGGCGTATTAAGT
The DNA here is from genome assembly GCA_003024785.1 of Selaginella tamariscina. NCBI lineage: Eukaryota > Viridiplantae > Streptophyta > Lycopodiopsida > Selaginellales > Selaginellaceae > Selaginella > Selaginella tamariscina. The sequence continues at coordinate 80,800 of PUQB01000222.1, read as the reverse complement.
ACAGACGGAGAAACCATACCAAGTTAATCTGGAAAAGACGGGAAGAGAAACGGAATATTCTCCGGCTGCTTGACCTAGCTGACGATAATATGCTCTTCTAATTCTCCGGTAAGTCTCCTTGAGTTTGCACAATCTGTAGACGTATGTTAATATATATTTACACGCATAAACACTAATATAAATTATTATGTTATTTTGAAAAAGGCGGGGAGAGAAGCGGAATATACTCCGGCTTTTGACGGTCAGATGCCCCTTAACTCTTGTTTGTACCATTTAAGCGTATACTGATTATGTATTGATTAAAACAAGTTTAAACTTTATATTTTAAATTGTATAATAACTTATTGTTTATGATTTTTCCTAAATATATCAAAGATGAATAAGAACTAGGGTCTAGGGTTTATGTTAGGGCAAGATGAGGAAGGATGTAGCGTGCGTGTGTGTGCACATTCGGAGTTGTGGCCGCAATAGTGGCAGTGAGGAAGATGAGATCGCTGCAGAATTGCATGGACGAAAAGCCGCAGCGGAAATTCAAGAAATCCTGGCGGACAATTCTCAGGCACCCTTTGCCCATCTTCTTCTTCATCCTAACAAAGGTATATGAAATTTCTGTGTATACATTATGTATAATGCAGTCAAATGAACAAAATAGCTGGAAGGTCAATGCTCTCTTCAGAAACAATGCGTTTCCTATTTTCATACAATATACAATAGTTAAATTGATATATATATAAATATATATAATATATAATATATATATATATATATATATATATATATATACCTCTGTTGTTGAGTTACGTACATGCTCTCTCACATACACGACACATTTGGAATGTTTTTCAGCATTTGAGGAGATACATCCATTTGGAGAGGAGATCAGGACACTTTCAGAGAACCCGGCATTTCAATTCTCAGACAGAGACCATCACTTGAAATGAATGAACCTCCTATATGGATTGATACAGTAAAACAGCTACAGAGTTTGGAACAGGTTCTGTCCAAGCAAACGGAGTTTGCAGTTGACACTGAGCAGCACAATACGAGGTCTTTTTCTTGGTTTCACAGCCCTAATTCAGATTTCTACCTATGAGCATGATTACCTGGTTGATACCATTGCCCTTCACGACTATATGGACATTTTGAGGCCTGTTTTGCCAACCCTTGGATCTGTAAGGTAAAAACTCTCTCTCTCTCTCTCTCTCGTGCGTGTGTTTGTGTTCATATGTATTTACTTATACACATTGCATGAAGCTGAGTCTTCGCTTTTAGGTGTTCCATGGTGCTGATAGTGATATTCTTTGGCTACAACGAGATTTCCACATATACGTGGTGAACCTTTTTGACACAGCTCGCGTAAGTTTTTCGATAATATTTATACTTGGTAATTATAAAGCTATCTTAATCATCTTTCTATAGGCATGTGACGTTCTCGGAAAGCCTCAGAGGTCACTGGCTTATCTCCTCCAGACATATTGCAGCATATCGGCAAACAAAACGTTTCAAGTACACAGATAAAGATACAAATACACCATGCATGTATATCTCTGTATATTTACCCTGTCTTTAGAAAGCAGATTGGCGACAGCGACCATTGCCCGAAGACATGTTGCTTTACGCACGGACTGATGCACATTTCTTGCTTTACATTGCCAGGCAGCTATATGCAGAGCTGCTTCAGGGAGACGCAAATTTCACAACCCTCCTCTTCTAGAACTCTGTATGCGACGGTCGCAACTGATATGCCTACAACTCTACGAGAAGGAGGGCATTGGCTCGTCCCTGCTTCTGCTGCTGCTTCTCTTATTTCCAAGTACCATCATCCCCTTCAAGATCAGTCACAGGTATGCATGTACGTACTCATTCATGTGTACGGACAGACATGAAATTTGATTCAATCTCATCTATGCTGTACAGGAGGCTTCATTTCGTTGGCGAGTAAGGCTTCTGTGCGAGTGGCGAGATACTATTGTAAGCCTTTCTTCTTTTTTATGTTTTTATTTTGATTTGTGTGTGTGTGTGTGACGAGGAAATCCATATTCAATAATTCTGTTTCTAGGCAAGAAACGAGGATGACAGTTTACGTTACGTATTATCCGACGCAGCTCTGGTAGCCATCGCCAAAGCTTGCCCAGCAACTGCAAAAGAAGTACATTCTATAATTAAAGCTACTGATGATGCTTCATCAAATGGTGTGTGTGTCTCTCTCTGTCTCTCTGTCTCTCTTTATATATATATATAATATATATATATATATATATATATATAGACACGCACACACACACATAGTAATGATGGTGTTTGTTGCAGCAGAGTCACTTCCATCACCTTCACCTTTGATCACGACGCACATGAACTCTTTGATCCTTGCCTTAACAGAATCTAATACGGCTGATATACCACACAACACGAGCCTGAGGTTCATAATAACAAGAAAATACGGAGCCTGGGTATGTTTGTACATATATAACTTAGCATAATTTTAATATTTGTACGCCTACACCCTTATAGTTTTCTTTTTGGAATAGGAGTGGTCAGGCCTCGGAAGAATGCAGAACTCAAGCGAATGCAGTTTGTGAAGAAGTTCTCTTGCAAGGGACTCGTGTACGAGAACTGCCGTATATACGCTGGAGATGGTAGACTACTATGCTACTGCGATCGTAAGAAGCTCGACTGGTACGGGTTTTGTGTGTGCGTGTGTGTGTGTGACCAGAAAAAAATTATGTACGTACATATGCATGCACACTATGTATCCACGCATACATTATACATGTATAACGGTGGCTGGCACTCGTGACCTATACTAAACAACATGCACGGGCGCACATTGTTTTATTATATAACTGGAAGAATTTACTTTCCAAACAGGTATTTACAACGAGGCCTAGCTGAGGACTGAACGAGGATCCGGCGGCAATACGTCTCCGTTTCGAGCCCAAGGGACGCCCAGAAGACGAGAACAATGAGTTTTACATACAGAGCAAGTCGAATCAGTGCGTAGGCTGTGGAGAGAGCACTCACTACCTCCGTTACAGAATCATTCCTTCCTGTTACAGGCAGCATTTCCCCGAGTACTTGAAGAGTCACAGGTGTGTAATCCCATATGTATACGTATGTGTATCTGTGTGTATGTATAGAGACATTGTATACAGGTCCCACGACATTGTGTTGCTATGCGTGGACTGCCACGAGAAAGCTCACCGTGCTGCAGAGAAGTACAAGCATGTAATATCAGCGGAGTATGGTATACCGCTGTTTGCAAGAAAGATTGTGGAGACCGAAGAAGAAGGAGAATCAGCAGTCTTGGAGGGTGAGTTTGGAGTCCCACCGTTGCAACTCAGGAACGCAGCCATGGCTTTGCTGTGCCATGGACACGAGCTGCCCGAAAGCAGACGCGAGGAACTCGAGATGGTGTGCGTGTGTGTGTATGTGAGAGAGAGAGATTTTGTGTGGTGCTTATGCTGATAATTACAGGTTATAAGCACCTACTTTGGAGGAAGACAAGTTACTGAGGAAGACATGAAAACAGCAGCTTTAATGGGAGTCGATCCGAGGACACAGAAAAAACTAAGTCGCAAGATTGAGAAGGCAAAGAGGAAGAAACAGCAAACAACACACACAAATAGGAGCATAGAAGCTGAAAGAATACACAAAGGGTGAGCACTGAAGTAACAAAGACGTCAAAGGGCTCGAAGATATCACTCTTGGGACATGGTTTGCATGGGAAGAAAGTGGTGGAAATGCTGTGGAGGGAGCATGGTGAGCAGGGTATACGCGAATTTATTCAGCGATGGAGGCTTGTGTTTGATGCTGTTCGACCCGCCTTTCTCCCTTCTGGATGGGACGTCACACACAGGTACTATCCGCGCGCGCGCGTGTTTAGTTTACGTAATGTACGTTATAAGTATGTGTGTGTGTAGAGGTATTAAGTATACTACATTTGCAGTGGTCACCGTGAGTTTGGAGAGCACAGTGTATACAGACCGAAGTGGATGACACGCACCTAAGGCCGGCGTATTTAACTGACTTGGAAATAAATAATTCTAGCCGACAGTTTTGCATTTATGTACGTTATCTGGTGGTAATTAAATATATATTATTCACACCGTGTCATACAGATCACCAACGTGAGCATTTCTTATTGGACATCTACACAGCTCTTATTTGTATACGTGTAAATAATATATATAGAACTTACTATGCGAAGGATCTTGGTGTACAGAAGGTAAACTTTATTAAATGTTGTGGTTGTGTGTGTGTGTGCGATCGCACGCTTGTGCATTTGTGTGTCATAGATAAACTCATTTTCTTTATGTCTACACACACACACACTACATACGTGTCTATCTAGTAAACACACACACATACGTACATACATGCATACACATATACAAAATAAATGCAAGGACTCACACGCACACGCGACACACCCCATTGTATTAGACCGGCTGGGATGAGGTTGAATCCGGCCTTTTGTTCGTCTAGTCGTTGTTATTGATTTTATGTGCTAGATACCACTTTAAGCAAGGATATACTGCTCTTTGTAGTCAGCTTCAAAAAACAGGAGTCACACACAACCGATGGATCAACTGTGTGTGCTAAATTCAGACTGATACTCGGGGTATGTGTATACGCATTAGACATGTTTGTGTGTATGGTGTGCTTGTGTTCATTATAAAACGAATGTTGTACCCTATTATTTGTCAAATATCCCTGATTTGAATATGTGAATGCTACTTCGAATTGAATTTTAGCAAATTTTGGCACAAGAAAGTTGTATAATGTAATAACATATAGAGACCATCTACAGATGCCACTACACACGCTGTATAGAGAGCTTTCTTCTCGGGATACACGAATGACAGTATGTAAGTCCTTCCTTTTGAAGCTGCTTACATCCCGTACAAGAAGAAATATCCTTCTTCACTTGCCTGTCTTTCAAAGCTTCTACAAGCGTGGGAATACTTTTATCTTCCAGGTCACCGTGTCCCAGCCTCCCATTCGCTCCCTTCCCCCACGCATACAACTGTCTGTCAAAATAAAAATCAACCATATACATTATGCTGTTTATAGAAAATGCATGTGTGTGTACATATACATGTACGTGTGTATGATTGTTATTAGTTAATGCTGCAACGTGCTCAGCACCACAAGAAATGTCTTCAGATAAGAGTTTCTGTATATGACCGTGTCTTTACTTAACACACACACACACACAGGCAGACATAGGGATTTACTCAAACCTGGACAATACCAAGAGCGTTATTAATTCATAAGCACATAATATATATTTATACACACGAGTATATATGTATGGTGTGAGGTGGTGTGGTATATGTACTTACCCAATCATGGCAGAAAACGTAGAAATGATGGCTCCATTGATATAAGGGTATTCAACGACAGCCGTTGACGTAGTTGCAATGGATTTTCTTCCTGCCGTCAGAATCTGGATGATACATGGAATCACCATATTCTTCAAGCTGAACGGCATGTAAACATGGAGCATATTTCACCAAATAAGTGTTGTTTCTCTCCATGGAAGCCATGAACATGATATATTCGTCATGGATCAGTGGTCTGTATCGTGTCCCTAGTGTGCATCTATACATGAATCAGGAGCTACGAGGAAATGGAACGAGTATTCAGATCTACGTATACACGGACGGGAGTTTCACATCATTTTTGCTTTGGTCATCATAACACATATACATACACATGTATACACGGAGACATACATACATACATGTGTGAATGTGTCACACACACACAATACATATGGATCGTACATGGGTTTAACACGATGCTTTCGAGAAAGAAGCAACAAAGCCCCAGAGCTGAGCCTGGTGGCCCAGCAACGATTGTCCCCATGTAAAAGTATGTCACATGCACAGTATGTTAATATGTAAACCGATATCAAATTATGTAAACATTAACATAGGATGACTAGTTTATGATTTAAATTCTTTACTATAACCCTTGAACCTCAGCTTAAACCCTACATTATATAAATAAATGTTTAATTTAGGGTTTAACCCAATATTAGTATTTATATTAAATTTTAATATTTGTATAAAAAGTCTATTACTCATATAAAAATGCATAAAAAAACATGCATAAATTTTTTTATAGTCAAGTAGCTATTAATAACGCAAATTATTCTAGTAATTTATAAATTATTTTTAAAAATAAATTATAATTTGCCCATACATTAAAATTGTACATATATTTGATTTTACCCTATTGATGATAAAGTGATATTAAAACATTAATGCATCATATTGTCATAATTTTTACTATGTCAAAGTTTTAACCCAGAGGGTTAACACGTGGCCGCCAAATGGCCTTCCAACGTCAATTTCTTATGTGAACAATGCCAAGTCTTTCAAGACAATTTTTAAAGCGTAACTCAGATGCCCAAGTAGACACAAGACTTAGGGTCCACCCTAAGTCCCGTAAAATGATTAACACTTCCATCGGCTACATCCAATCACAATGTGTGTTGAGTTATTATAACATATCTCAGCCATATCCAAGTGTTCAGCCCAATCAAGTTGATCACCTTGAACATAACATCTGAGATATCCTTAACTTGTCGGTTCACCCTCTCCTTTGACCATCAGTTTGTGGATGGTAAGTTGTACTGAACTTCAGCATTGTGCCAAACTGCTTAAATAACGTTCCCCAAAACTTGCCCGTAAATCGAAGATCCCGATCTGAGATCATCATTTCTCGTAGCCTGCGTACTCTTATGATTTCATGGAAGAATAACTTTGCTGCTTGAATTGCATTTACTGTCTTTAGAATTGGAATGAAATGAGTAACCTTTGAAAATCGATCAACTACCATCATGAGCACATTAAAACCACAAGATTTTGACAATCCCATGATAAAATCCAAACTAACACTTTGAAATGGCCGCTCTGGAATTGGTAGACACTGCAACTTCCCAACTCATTTTTACGATCAGCTCTTCACTTGTGACATGTGGGGCATGTCTTAACATACTTGGCAACATTGTTTATCATACCCGGCCAATAGAATTCTTGTTTCAACAAAGCCAACGTCTTATGCCTTCCACCATGTTCTATCAAAGGAACATCGTGATGCTCTCTTAACAGCCTCTCCCTCCAGGAACATGGAGTCTCTTTTTTTATAATAAAGAACTCCATCCCGCGCCTGTTTGAGTGCATCCATTCGACTTTTTATTCTTGCTAGAATATTACCATTTCTTCGTAATTAATGAACTTGTTTCCTCTTTGCCACCAGGCTCAAAGCCTCTTTAACAAACTTGTTATGAAGATACGCCATCACAAATTCATCCACTAAAGTTGACACAGTGCTGACATAATACAAAGATGACCTTTCCTACTGAGTGCATCAGCTATCACATTGTCCTTTCCCGCTTTATGTCTGATTTCAGGCTGAAATGTGTCAATTTCTGTTGCCATCTAGCATACTTTGGCGATAGCTTTGGCTGCGTTTCAAAATACCTTAAGTTACACTATCTGTCCAAACCACAGTGCCATGACTTGGAAGATAATGACGCCAATACTCCAAGGAAGCAACAATAGCATACATCTCCTTTTCGTGAGTAGGCCATCGAGTTTGCGCGGCATCTAACTTCTTCGAGAAAAAGGACACTGGATGTCCTTTCTGTTGCAATACACCACCAATTGCAAAGTCGGAAGCGTCACATTCTACTTCAAAGGATCTTCAAAGATGGGCAACTGCAAAACTGGCTCAGAAGAGATAGCCTCTTTGAGTTTGACGAATGCACTTGGCACTCTGGAGTCCAATGCCATGGAATGTTCTTCGTAAGATGTCAATGGGGCCGCTATTTCCGAGTAACCCTTTATGAATCTTCGGTAATACCCTGTCAGACCAAGAAATGATCTAACTTCATGCACGTCTTTTAAAGTCATCCACTAGTAATAGCTTGAATTTTCTTTGGGCATCCATGGCAACCTCCCCACCTGAGATCAAGTGTCCAAGAAATCTATCTTGGTTTGACCAAATGCACTTGCTTTCTTTAACATACAACTGGTTCTCTCTCAACCTCTAAAACACTCTTTCTAAATGTTCCACATGTTCCTCAATTGTCGAACTAAAAACCAGAATGTCATCAATGTACACCACCACGAACTCATCTAGATAGTCTCTAAACACATCATTCATCATTGTGCAAAAAGTTGCCGGCGCATTGCACAACCTGAATGGCAAGACTAGAAACTCAAATGATCCATAACGCATTCGAAAAGCCGTCTTCTCGATGTCATTCTCTGCTACCCGAATCTAATGGTACCCAGACCTTATTCTTGAGAAATATTTTGCTTTCAATAGCCTATCAAATAAGTCGTCCACTCGTGGAAGAGGATACTTATTCTTGATAGTTATCGTGTCCAGCGCTTGATAGTCCACACACATTCGCATCGTACCATTCTTTTTCATTACAAACAAAATCGGTGCACCATACGGCAATCGACTAGGTCGAATGTGTCCTTGACCAATCAATTCTGTCAACTGTCTCGTCAATTCTACTAACTCTTGAGGATTCAACCGATATGGGGCTCTTGCCAGTGGAGACGAACTTGGCAAAACCTCTATCCTGTGGTCCACAGCTCAACGTGGAGGTAACTCGGGCGGCAAGTCTTTCAGCAACATGTCCTTAAACATGTTTAAGACTTCCAAAATAGATTTAGGAACAGATTCTTGACCATCTCCTATTTTGACTCTAACAGTATCCAAAACCATTGCAAGAAATACACCCTGATGTTTAATTACCTTACGTAACTGAGTTAAGGTAAGAAACATAGGATTCCAATCCCTATCAGTTAGTGTTTCCATTTTGAGCGTTATTTTTTTAATATCCTCTTTATCAGCTGCAAGCGTGATTCGATTATCTTCGGAACTTCTCATTTTGATTACATATTTATGAAACCATTCCATACCCATATTAAAGTCAAACCCCGTCATATTCAAGACAACTAAGTTTAACTTAGCCTTCCAATTTTATTTAAACAAGAACTGCCCTTGTTATATTATTAGTATTTTGAGAACCTTTACTAAAATTGATCTTTATTTCACACATCTTTATTACATCCAAATTCAATCGACGAGCTAGATTAGTCGATATGAAGTTGTATGTTGCTCCAGTATCGATCATCATTCGGACTCGGTCCCCTCATATCCTTCCTGTCAAATATAACAAAGGGTCAGTTTTATCTTGAATAGTGAATAAGGCATGTTGTGTTTGGCATAACATTACCTCTTATGACTCATCTTCCAGATCTTCAAGCGTTTTTGGTTCAGCAACTTCCTCTTCTACCATTGCCTTGAAATAACCCAATTGTTGTGAGGGTGCCCGACATTGTCTAGCGACATGACCAGGCTTGTTACAATTATAACATGTCGGAACCCCACATGCAGATTGCGAGGGAGCAGACTTTGGAGCCGAGCCCTTGGCCTGCTGAGTGGTAACGCTAACGGTTTCCGAGATCTGATGGGTCTGATGTATCCAAAACTTAGAACTGCTGATAGAGGGACTTGCACTTCAAATTAATGGCAATTGATCCGGTCTCCTATCAAACCTTCTAAACCCAGACTTTGGAGAAAACCTCCTCGATCTAGGTTTTGCTTCCTCCCTTTGTACAAGTCTTCTAACGACATGCCATAAACAACCTTTTGAGCTGCCTCTTGACATTCCCGATAGCTTGTTGGCTTGTACCTTAAGATTTCCTTTCGCGTTTTTTCATTCAACTAGCCATGAAGCAACTTCAAGTTTCATCATCGCTCATATTTGGTACCAATTGCCGTACACTTTCGAATCAATAAACGTGGTCCATTGGACTTCCCCAAACTCCCTGTTGACAAAGTGCCAGGTCAGCACATAATGCAAACCAAGATCATCCGGCATATACTGCTTTTTGATCTCCTTTTTCATGTTTTCAGCTGTTTCGGTATCCACGTTCACCTTCAACAATCGCCACCAAGTCTTAGCTTCTCCTTTAAGAAACTGCTTGGCACATGCAACCTTTTCTATCTTTCTCATGGAAGCAGCCTTGAAATAGCTTTCCATATCATACAACCAGTCATCCAAAACCTTGTAATCCTTTAAACTCATGAAATCCGAAGGCCTTATCAGTTTGAATTTACTGGGACCTCCACCACCTACTTCCGTCGAAGAATCTGATTTAAAGAAACTTGACTCTGAGTCATACTTCTTCTTTTTTATGTGTCTGGTTGTGGAACATTTGGCACTGTAGTATTTGTTGGAATCCGAACGGCAACATTATCGATTCGGTCGTTCAACCCAAACATCCCCCAAAGTTGTTTAGGGCATCCATTATTATTTCTCACCAACCAAGTCATTGTCTAACTCTAGGGGGTCGACCTGGATTAGCCTCATCCATCTCCTCATTTGAGCCTCTACGACAGCCCTCTCTGCCTCAGCTCTGGTTGTTTTCTTTTGCTTCATCGTATTGAACCCTAGTTTCAACACTCGAAGAATATGCTTGGAATATTCCCAATATGAAGTTGGAAACACCCTGCACAGGTTATACACCCACACACATCAGCTTAAACTAGCATAAGACTTTCGGACATACCTAGAATCTCACGCCAACTCACTGAGCAAGTGTTCTCCAAAGTTTGACAACTCACAGATCAAACTCTCTACACAGAATATAAACATATCAATCGAAAGCAATAGAGTATATTAAGAATTTAGAGTTATCTAAACACTAAAACACTCTACAACTTAAGGCAATCCTACTGACCGCAGAGAACTTACTCCGATACCAATTGTCAGAGTTTTTACATGGTGCCACAAAGGCGGCTGCCAGGTGCCAACCCTGGAATCCCTCTCTGGAAACCCCAAGGAATCTAGTAAAGTAACTCGTATTAGGAACCCAACCCTTAGGAACTTAAGTCCCTAGCTGACCAAGTCCACGAACGAGGCTCACCTTGTGAATCAGGACATGTGGACTAGCCGAGCTACATGTATTGTTCCTAGCTTGGGGTTGAGGCGGTCGGAGCATAGCCTCAACCACTAGTTCTGCATAACGTGAACTCGGGCAATGCCTTTTGAGCATGCGAGTAGGTTTTCAGGCCAAGGAATTTGACTAACTCCTTGGAAGTAACATACCCCGTCAAAAGCGTGATCCTACCAACGATAAGGATAGTCTAACCCAAAGATGGGACGTACCCCTGTGGTGTGGAAGTTAGGGCGGCATAACAAAGAGTTGCGCCTTAATGACACAAGTTTAGCTTGCACCGGTAGGAGGTTAACAAGCTCTCTTTTGAACCCAGGAAGCCTCACTACATTCACTCTACCTTATTTATGTGATGGACCCCCCTCCCCTCCCTATTTTCTAAGTGAGTAAGTGGGAGGGCACGGAAATGCCAACCCGTAGAGAAAATGAGTTGTTCTAACCTAACCCTAAACCTAACCCCTAGGGGGGTTAGGGCGTGGGTTAGGGCAACCCTAGGGTTAGGTCAACCCTAGGGTTATTTTGACAAGCTAACTTTATGAAAAACCCTAACCTGGAACGTCAAAATGGGGGAGAGTTTTCTAAATGGAAGTGCTAGCTTCGCCTAGAGTTTCTAAATACCTAACGACACTCGACTAGACCATCACTAATACCCAAGTGCACTATGTGGCCTATTTCTTCTATATCTAGGGTTCGTCACATAATCCAATAGGTAACAACAGTCAAACCCCAAAGTAAAGGGTCGAGTCATAGTAAAAACTATGACATCAAGTCACCAAATTTGAACATGTACAACTTGAAACCTTAGTTAGTTGCGACTAACTTAATTATTAAGTTATTTCATGTGGGATTCAAGAAGTTGGTGTCCCTTTTTGATTATTGTGATTGAAGGTTCTTAACATATGGTTCAGTATCCGATTCAAAAATATGAGGTTTTATATCATCTTATCTGTTGAGATATTTATACTTTAGACTTTGGAAGTATTTGTGACAATCTTTCTAAGATTTATTATAAATGACTTTGCAAAGTATGGTGTAATATCTGTTGTATATTGAGATTAGAGCACTCAATATTGAGACTTGGTTATGATTATATGGGGTGGCCATAATCATGAAATAAAAAGATTCAAAAGAAGGGATTTGGCTAACACTTTAGTGAGGTAGCACTTTAGTGTTGTAACTTGAAACATGGTTTTCAAGTTACTTGAGAAATAAGAAAAAGTTCTCAATACATTGCTTGGAGAGCAATGTAGTACCTTGTGGGATTGCTAGGTATCCAAAATAATGGTGTATCTTAGTTCGATGTACTCTTACTTATGTTTAGGGAGTTTAATTGATATATGAGATATAGTTGAAACATGAAGTTAGTACGACACTTCAGTGTTATGGTTACATTTGTGGAGGTTGATTTCTTATTAGATTAATTGGATAGTTCATAATTCTTCTTAGTCCCTAAACAATTCCTCGGAATACTGTCATAACATTATCATTTTCATCTCAAAGTTGATGTTCGATTCATATCAACGAAGTTCATTGACAAAGTCCATATTACAGTTCTTGCATTTGATAAATTAATACGATTGTAAAGTCATATCCGTTAATGTAACAACTAGTAGAAAAATTCGGGAGTTAAACGTTATGCAATCGTTTTCAATTCGGAGTATCAATATTGAAATTGCAATTGTTTATGGATTAAGAATTAGATTAAGTCAAAACACTAATTACTGGTATTAATGGAGAGATTTAGTTCATAACTTCATAGGGGGAAACATTTACATAATTAGCTTGAGAGCTGGAAATAAATATAATGTTACAACAGCATGCAGTATTACAAGTTCATGAAGACTCTTATTGTGGGAACTAAGTTTAAAATTCTGTATTTTAACGCAGGTAGATAAGGAGTTAGGAATTATTGAATGAACCTAGTGGTTGTGCTTTGTAAGGAATGAGTACAATAGGAACGATTAGTTAAGACATGATATTTAGAGATTGCCGCTTGAGGCATTAGATATATGCTGAGTTTCTTGGTTTCCACATTAGTGTGTTTAAGTAAGGTATGTTAGCTTATTTGGTCCTTGAACTGGTTGGTGTTATGAAAAAGTACAAAGTTTGTTGCGAGAGACGAATGGTAATGCTATGACACTTGGTTGCAGATTTGATTAAATTTAATTATTATCGGGAATGAATTTATGCTAATGACACACCAAGTGGATGGGGCAACTTCAAGTTGGTATGACCTTATTGTATACATGTGTATAACCATGCGCCTCTGCGATCACTTCTGGTCAGATTGACATGTTTAAAAAGAATAGGGTTTCATAAATAGTACTCTTGTATTGGAAAAGAGCTTGATTCCAATAAAAAAAGTCTCATACTAGTTTGGCATAGCTATATACTAGCGAGGAATAGGCATAGTAGTAGACCTTTATGTAAAGAGGTAATAAGAAACACCGAGAGATGTACAAATGTGAAGCTATAATACTATAACATGGGGATGTGGACCCATTAGAAAATCAAAAGAAATGTGAAGGCATTAGGTTAAGCATAAGGCAAGGCTTTATTTCTTGTTAACTTAGAGGTTAACATTCAACATTAACTAGAAGCCTCTAATAGAAATTCTAGTTAGGTAAAGAAATTAACTGTTATGTTGTCTGCGTCGGGTGACAAACTTTGTAGACGTACAAAATGCACATTGTAAATAAAATGGGCATGATATAGGAAAATAGGAATAGAAAATAAATATTAATTAATACTTAAGTTTTAATTTTTAATTAATTATTTAATAAATACATATTTAAATCTTTCTTTCAACATTTATTATTCTAAATAATATTTCTTTAATATTAAAAAATACTAATTAAATATTTAAATTGCTAATATTATTTAAAAATGGGACTATAGACATGCCCATTTTAGTTATAATGTATCATCAAAGGTCTCTAGGTGACTTCATGTTGCAAGTGGTGCCTCTGGTAACTGAGTTTATGACTCAGTAAACAATAATTCTAAAGTACTTAGTTTTGTGTGATACAAGGGGGATAATGAAATTATATGAACTTTTGGTTGACTCTACATAAAGTGATATGTTGGTTTTGGTTAATTTTTCTAACATTATCTAGCGTCAACAAGGACGTTGACATTTTTAAAGGCAGGGAGTGTGTTATAATTTTTACTATGATTGATGCTTTACTTTGAAGGTTGATTGTTATTACCTACTAGATTATATGATAAGCCCTAGGTGTAGAAGAAATAGGCTCGCTTAGTGCACTTGGGTATTTAGTGATGGTCCGTCCAGGTGTCATTAGGTATTTGCAAGAAACTCTAGGTGAAGCTAAATGGAAGTGTTAGCCGACTATAGACATGCCCATTTTAGTTATAATGTACATCAAAGGTCTCTAGGTGACTTCATGTTGCAAGTGGTGCCTCTGGTAACTGAGTTTACGACTCAATAAACAATAATTCTAAAGTACTTAGTTTTGTGTGATACAAGGGGGATAATGAAATTATATGAACTTTTGGTTGACTCTACATAGAATGATATGTTGGTTTTGGTTAATTTTTTCTAACATTATCTAGCGTCAACGAGGACGTTGACATTTTTAAAGGCAGGGAGTGTGTTATAATTTTTACTATGACTTGATGCTTTACTTTGAAGGTTGATTGTTATTACCTACTAGATTATGATAAGCCCTAGGTGTAGAAGAAATAGGCTCGCTTAGTGCACTTGGGTATCTAGTGATGGTCCGTCCAGGTGTCATTAGGTATTTGTAAGAAACTCTAGGTGAAGCTAAATGGAAGTGTTAGCTGAGGGGTTGGATACTCTAGTAAGCCCTCATCATGGTGCTAAGCCTTGGGCATCAACTCAAGGGAGGTTAGGTCTCGTAACTAAGTGTGCTATTGGAACACTTGGCTAGGGGGTGTCCAGGGGTTGAATAACCTAAGCTCATTAGCAAAAGCCCTTTCATGAGGCATTATGGAGTTGTGTACTTAGGAAGTTTGTTTAGCAGAACACTATGGTGCACATTGGTGTCCTCACTAAGTACTAGCCCTAGGACTAAGGTATAACTTGACCACTCAAACCCTTAGAGGATAGTCATGGTTCAGGACACCCCTTGTCATTCTAAAGGGGTTGTACTCCCCAATGAGGTTGATTCCTTAAGGGTAGGTCATGATGTCTTGGCTTTGTCACAGGGGTATGTGTAAAGCATGTTTCCTTAATGGGGCATGAGTTTGTTTAGGTCTTTTAGGGTAGGATCCTAAGGTCTACTCGGTTTATCCTTTAAGGTTCATGGGATAGTCATTCTAAGTGACTTGGGTAGGACCCTAAGTGTCATAGTTTTTACTATGACTCCTCTTTACTTTGGACGTTGATTGTTGTTACCTATCGAACTATGTTGATAAGCCCTAGATGTAGTGAGAAATAGCCCCGCTTAGTGCACTTAAGTGTTTAGGGGTAGTCCGGTCAGTTGTCCTTAGATATCGAGAGAAACTCTAAACAAAGGTAGCACTTAACTTCTAGAAAATTTTTATCCTAGTTTTTTGTGTCCCAGTTAGGTTTTTGGGTGGTTCCGATGAATTTGGCATGTCAGATATGGGTAGAAACACCTTAGGGTTGATCTAACCCTAGGGTTTCCCTAACCCCACACCCCAAACCCCTCAGGTAGGGTTTAGGGGTTAATGGGTCATTAATTTTAATTAACTCACCAAGTTTATTCTCTCTAGGAATGAGATTCCGTGCCAGGCCACTTATGTAAACAGGAAAATAGGGGGGGGCTCTGTCACATATATTAAGTAGTACATGTAGGAGAGCTCCTAGGTTCATGACTAAGTTCATTGCTCTTCTACCGGTGCAAGCTTCAGCTTGTGTCGTTAAGGTACAACCCTTTATTGTGTCGCCCTAATTTCCAGATGACATGGGTACATCCCACCTTTGGGGTTGCTCACTCTTAACTTTGGCAAATCCATGCATAGGAGGTCTTATTGGAATGCACGTTCCAAGAGGCAGAGGTTGAGGCTTGTCTCCAGCTTCCTTCTCTACGTCAAGCTAGGTATAGCACTCATGGCCAAGCAAGGCACATCCGTGTCCTTGTTTAATTGTGACCGTGGGATCTTGTTTGATAGGTTCACGTTACCATTCACTAAGGGGTTCTAGAGTTGGCATTTAGGAGCCACATTTGTGCACTTGGTACAACTCCTGAATCTAAGGGGCTAGCCCACATCGTGGAAGGCAGTGTCACATGGAGATGTGACACTGGGCTATACGTCACATGATACAACACTTGAGGCACGCCCTTTGGGGTCGTGTCATGGGTTTGTCGCCAAGGGGTTGGATACTTTAACAAACATGCATGCTTGTGCTCACACTAGGGTGCTAAACCTTAGGCACCCGCTCAAAGGGAGGTTTGGTCTTGTAACTAGGTGCGCTTTGGCACACCTAGCTAGGGGTGTTCTCCTTAGGATCTAAGGGTTGAACAACCTAAGCTCATTAGTAGAAGCCCTATCATGAGACACTCGCAAGGTCATGTATTTAGGGTTATCCAAACTTAGCCTTAGGAAGTTTGCTTAGCAGAACATTTGTGTTCGCCTATGGCACACACTCATGTCCTCATTAAGTACTAGCCCTAAGTCTAGGGTATGACTTGGCCACTCAAATCCTTAGAGGTTAGTCGTGGTTCAAGGTACCCCTTGTCGTCCTAAAGGGGTTGTACTCCCGGATGAGGGCGATTCCTCAAGGGGTAAGTGATGATGCCTTAGCTCTGTCACGAGGGCATGTGTAAGACACATCTCCTTTGTGGGGTTAGGGCATGAGCTTGTCTAGGTCTATTGGGATAAGATCCTAAAGTCTATTTGGGATATCCTCTAGGGTTTGGGGGATGGTCATTCTAGGGGACTTAGGGTAAGACTCTAAGTCTTTTGTTTAATTAGGCATTTGAGTCAGACTCTTAAGGTCATCTTGAAAGACTTAACATTGCTCACATAGGAAATTGACGCCGGAAGGCCACTTGGCGGCCACGTGTTGCCACATGTTAGCCCTTCGGGTTAAAACTTTGACACTAAGTCTTGTGCCTATTTGGGCATTTAAGTTAGGCTCTAGGGGTTGTCTTAAAAGACTTGGCATTACTCACACGAGGAATTGACATCGAAAGGCCATGTGTTGCCACATTTAACCCTCCGAGTTAAAATTCTGACACATATATATAATGTATAATGTATAATCTTTATAACATAAAAATTAAATCCATACACATTTATACAAATATTTGATATACATATACTCTATACCCTAAATAGAGTGTGTGTGTGTGTGTGTGTGTGTATACACTTAGTTTGGTTTAGGGTTTAAACCCTAAACACTAAGCCCCAATTGGATGTTTTAACGCTTGTGTTTTGTGCATGTGGAAGTCTATAAATGTTTCGTGTGTGTATATGTAAGCCCCAAACACCCTAGCCTGTAGAGTGTGTGTAACAATAAATGCTTGGTTGGGGTTTAAACCCTAAACTCTAAACAAAAAGCTAAATGCTAGACCCTAGATCCTAAACATTATTTATATCGTGATCCACTCATCGGCATGTTTATTTGTGTGCATATGTGTCTCTATGGGTGCTTTTAATGCATGTGCTGTGTGCATGTGGAAGTCAAGTATTATATTGTTTTGTCTATGGCTATTTTTAGTGTCTAATATGTGTTTGTGATGTGCTTGTATCATATTACATGTGTCGATAAATGTTTGTTGTGACAGTCTATTGTATTATGTGTGATATGCATGTGTATCAATGTTTGTGTGTGTTATGTGTAAATGCTCTTGTGTTCCTATGTGTGTGTATGTATATGTAAATTTTTTATTGTGTCTATATATGTGTGTAAAAGAAATATTAAAATAAAGTAAAAATAATATTAATATACACATTATGAACATATTTTAAATAATACATAATATATCATATTATCTATTATATAGTTATAATAATATATACTAATTTAATATTGGAATATTCTTTGAATTATAAGAAAATAATTAAGAAAATCCCATTATAAACAAATATATAATAACTTGAATTTCATATAATTATACAATTTGGATCATTTGCTAAGTTAAATGCAATTTTATAAAGCATTAGAATTGTGTGCAATATTGTTAGAGAGTCAGTCACTTGTGTTAACTCATCTTAAATTTTTATCATAAAAATTTTAAAACATTTCAATTCTTACTCAAATCTAGTTATGTATCTCTTGCAAGAGTTTCTTTATTTGTATCATTGTTTTTTTCTTTAGATCTCTCTTTCCTAAATAATGTTTGCATCATGAACGACACTAAATTGGGTGTTATTATTTATACAAAAGCATAGTACCTTCTGTGTTGTTTACAAGTGTTATAAACAAATTTAAAACTACTTATAAAAACTCACTCTTTTACACTCTTGCTCAAAATCGAAATTTAGAGTTCACATAAATAAATTTATATTCTCTCTCTAAATGCATATTACTTTTAGGGTTGGCATATTCAAAATGACTGTGGATGGTCCCAGTTATAGAGTTAAATACATAAGATGTCAAACAAGGGGTGATTTACAACATCAGTGGGTTGTTTTGGACCACACCCATTGAATACCAAAATGGTCAGCAATTGGGATTCATGTTTATAATCCTTTATAAGTTGTGATATTTTCTTGATTTCATCTTACATTTTCATTAACCGTCTTAGGTCCATGGCGACAATAGCATATGGTGATATGCAAAGAGAGGACACAATTATGGTCACTAAGTTCATAAACACTATGTTAAGTGTTTGCGCTATACAAGGTCTCTAATGGTGACTTTTGTTGAGTTTATGTCTAACGAAGTCCATGCAATATGGCAAGCTCTCCGTAAGGTCTTCAATAATGGTGAAAAGATGAAAGACAATGAAAGGAGTTGCATCTTTCATTATACATAGTTTGTTAGGCAAGTGACTAGA
Source organism: Selaginella tamariscina (assembly GCA_003024785.1). NCBI lineage: Eukaryota > Viridiplantae > Streptophyta > Lycopodiopsida > Selaginellales > Selaginellaceae > Selaginella > Selaginella tamariscina. The sequence continues at coordinate 61,854 of PUQB01000222.1, read as the reverse complement.
AAAGGGATTGTTGAGGAACACGGGGAACAATACATTAATTGGCACGATCGTGGCTTCGAGCTCTTCTACCTCAAAGAAGGAAGAGTGAAGGATAATTCTCGAGAACTTTTGGGAAGACTGGTCAAACAATCTCCTTGCCATGAGAACGTGGTTAGCATGGTGGTCAAGACATGAAGACCACATATCACAAGCAAAATTGAAGAATATGGGCCCCGAAGAGCGTGCTCACATTCCAACAACTAACAATGGTGAAGTGGTTCATGCAAGAGCAAGAACAGCAAGACTAACAAAGCAAATACCACTACTAAAGGCGACAATGCTAGATGTTGTGCTTCAGAGTGTGAAGGTATTAGCAGCAAGACAAGGAAGGTATGTCAGCTCAGGTCCCTCAACAAAAACACTACTCGAGTGTGTCCAAAGGAAGTTGTCAACTGGGAAATCCATTTCACCCACAACTATTATAAACCTTGTCTCTAATGTGGAGCACTTGAGAAGCCCAGAGTTTGAAGCCACAACTAATGTCAAAGTCGAAACGATTTAGCAGGCAAATGTTGGGGTCGATGGAACTAATGATCTACAATCACATAGGCATGACATTAGGTATACAGAGCATTTAGTCCCAAATAACAGGAAAAAGAAGCTCAAATTCCAAGATGTCTAAGAAAGGGAGGTATTAAGATCTAAGTGGGCTATAAGACGGATAGGAGAAGCAAGTCAAGTAAAGTGCTTGGGCCTCACTCATAACAGAAATGACAAATGTAATAGGCTGATCGGTTATCCACACTATGTACCTACACCTAGATTCTTTAGCAAACAGTCGTATACAAATGCCAACAACAATGTTGAGTAACATTCAATAGATGATGTGTTCTTTACAAGAGAACATGTTGTTTAAGGCGACCATATAATCATATTATGCAAGATCGGATTCTACAGTCCTGATATATGGCCGGTACAAATAGGTATAAATTTGACTGTGAAGTGTAAGCACTTTGTCATAGTTTTTACATGACTATTTTATTTTGGACGTTGATTGTTGTTACCTATTGTATTATGTTGATAGACCCTAGATGTAGTAAGAAACAGACCCACTTAGTGCACTTGGGTATCTGGTGATAGTCGATCGGGTGTCATTAAGTATTTTTATGAAACTCTAGGCGAAGTTAGAACTTACCTTCTAGAAAACTCACCCCCTGATTTTGGCGTCTCAGTTAGGTTGATTGGTTAATGCAAATAAGTTTGATGTGTTAAGTAGGGTTAGGTAAGTTTAAAGTTCTCGTTAACTAATTAAAGTGCTAACTAATTTCGTGCCAACCCCTTACACATATAGGAAAAGGGGGGGAGGGGGGTCCTTCATCACATAAATAAGGTGAGTTCCTAGGTTCATGACTGAGTTTATTACTTTTTGTCGGTGCAAGCTTTAGCTTGTGTCATTACGCACAACCCTCTATTGTGCCGCCCTAACTTCCAAACAATATGGGTACATCCCACCTTTGGGGTAATCTACTCTTAATGTTGGTGAATCCATGACTGGAAGTCTTGTTGGAATGCACATTCTAAGGGACAAAGGTTGAGGCATATCTCTAGCCTTCTCCTCCACGTCAAGCTAGGTGTTTCAAGCCACAATCCAAGATCAAGGAGGCTTAACTTCAAAAGTAGGACAAGGACTAGGAACAAGATAGGAGCAGGATAGGAACCAAGAGCAAGACAGGAACAAGACATGAACCAGGAGCAAGATAGGAGCAGAATAGGAACTAGGAACAAGACAAGGAAAGAACATGAAGCAAAGAGCAAGACAAGAACAAGACAAGACAAGATTGATCGTAGAAAGACTAATGTTGATAGTAACTGATTGTACAACAATTAGGTCGGAGCTTTTATGCTCACAACTCCAAAAGCTAATCTAGTCATGAGTTAAAAATGGTGACCCTTATTCTCTAGGCATATCCTATAGCATATCCTCTAGGCATATCCTGTAAGATATCTTATAGGCATATCCTGTAGGGATATCCTATAGGAATATCATGTAGATATTCCTATAGGCATATCCTATATCCCGTATCCTGTATCCTGAATGCATCTTGTATTGGGTCGTGACAGGTGTAACACTCATAGTTAATCAAGGCAGATTCGTGTCATTGTTCAATTGTGGGCGTGGAATCTTGGCTGACAGGTTCTCATTACCCAATTCCTGAGGGTTCATTAAAGGGTTCTAAAGTTAGCATTTAGGAGCCACGTTTATGGCACTTGTTGCAACTCTTGAATCTAAGGGGCTATGATAATCCACATCGTGGAAGGCGTGTCACATGAAGATATGACATTGGGCTAAACAACACACGGTACAACACTCGAGGCACGCCCTTTGGGGTTGTGTCATGGGTTTACCTAACATGCATGCTTGTGCTTGCACTAGGGTGCTAAGCCTTGAGCATTAACTCAAGGGAGGTTAAGTCTCATAACTAAGTGCACACTTGGTTAAGGGGTGTTCTCCTTGGGATCTAAGGGTTGAACAACCTAACCTCATTAGCATGAGCCCCTTCCGTGAGGCACTCACAAGGTCATGTACTTAGGGTTATCCAAACTTAGCATTAGGAAGTTTGCTTAGTAAAATTATCATATTCACCTTGGCACACACTCATGATCTCACTAAGTACTAGCCATGAGTCTAGGGTATGACTTGGCCACTCAAACCCTCAAGGATTAGTCATGGTTTAGGGCCCTAAAGGGGTTGTATTCCTGAGTGAGGGTGATTTTTCAACGGGTAAGTGACAATGGCTTAACTCTATCACAGGGGTTGATGAGGTTAGGACATGAACCTATCTAGGTCTATTGGGACAGGATCCTAAAGTCTACTTGGGTTATCCTCTTGGGTTCGGAGTATAGTCATTCAAGGGGACTTAGAGTAGGACTATGAGACTTTTGCCTAATTAGGCATCTGAGTCAAACTCTTAAGGTCATCTTAGAAGACTTAGTGTTGCTCACATAGGGTGATGACGCCGGATAACCACTTGGCACCATGTGTTGGCCCTTTGGGTTAAAACTCTGACAATTGATATCAGAGCCTATTCTTTACGATCAATAAGATTGCCTAAAGTGTAGTGTGTTTTAGGGTTTAGTTAGTTCTAAATTTTTGAAGTACACTATCACTTTCATCTAGCACGTCTGAATTCACGCAAAGAGTTGGTTCTAAGATCTATAACTCTTTAGAGAACACATGCTTGGTAAGTGGGTGTGGGTTATGGATTTCAATGTTAAAGGTAGCACTCGAGAGGCAACTTCCAGGTTGCATGCCAGGTTACTTTACCTTACATTTGTTCAAGTTACTTTACTATACACTTTCATAAGGCATGGCAAGTTGGTTTGTTCTGGCTTACAAACCAAGTCTTGAGAAGTGGATCATGTGATATGCTAAGTTTGCACATTATGGAAAACTTTTCTTTTTCTTTAAATTGTATGAAATTGGGATAACACATGATTAAGAATGTAACAATGTCCATTGAGTTTTGGCTTAAGTTAAGATTCGATATCAATTTCGGCAATAGTGTTCAGGTGGGGAAAACACAAAGTGCAAATTGTGTTGTCACTCATGTTTTTAAGAGTGTAACTCAAGAAACATGCTATGATGTCAAACTTATGAATAAAAAGTTGAATATTAACATATGATGAATATGTTAAGCAGTTGGTTCAAAGATCTAATGTAATCAAAATATTGTCTGATGTTCGCAATATTTTAATGATGCTAACTACAAAGTAACATTAGATAAAATAGGTTACTAAGTTCATGTCCCTTGATTTGAACAAAGTATAACATGAAACCTTAATTAGTTGTAAGTGCGCACTCTGTGTTCAAGTTAGCTAACTTGGTTAACTTATTTACAGTTGTATCTTATATAAAATCATGAGAGAGATAATAGCTTAAGAATTCTGCATTCTTATCAATACAGTTTTGGGGTAGATGGCATGTTTACCAGAGATGAAAATATTGAAAACATACGTTTATATTTTCAATTTATTAAGTAATGAAGGACTTGCATAATAACAGCATTCGGTGCACACTTGTGCATTTTCATTGTTAACTCTTAAACTTAAAAATCTGTAACGTTGTTTACAATATTGAAATAAGCTCTTGAACAAAGGGTGATTCCTTAGTTAACAAGAGCATTAGTTAAAGGTTCTCCACTTAACTTATCGACTAAGTAAGGAAACTTATTAAGTTTGATAAGTTATGTTTGGTGGTGTTAATGAGCCGAAGCTAGTCAGATATACATTTTGGAGGTTTAATTGCATGTACCTCCTTAAGACAATTAATATTCGGTGAGAATTAAAAGTTGGTAATTGTTTTCAATATAAATTTTATTGTAGAGTCGAATATGGTTATTCGACTCAACATCACAGTCGCAAATGTGGACACTCAAAAAACATACCATCTTCAATCCTCGGGAATGTTAAAAAGTGAAACTTTTCTTGACTCAAGGTTTGATAATGTTCCTTGGGTTAGTTGTCGGATTTGATGGTGTTCCTTGAGTTTAGTTCAATATTTGTGAAAATACAATATCAAGTTACGAAATAAACTCAAAAAGTTAGTGTCCCTTCTTGATGATTATGATACAAGATTGCTAACGTATGGTCTAGAATCCGGTTCAAGAATATGAAGTTTCCTATCACATAAGTTAAAAATACAAAATTTCAATCTCCTCCTTCACATATAACTAAAAGCAACACTCACAACTAAGCAAAACACATTTGTGTCCTTGTTCAATTATGAACATAATATCTTGGTTAATAAGTTATTTTTACTATGTTCTTGAAAGTAGAAGGGTTCTTATCATAGCCCCTTAGAATCAAGATATACACTTGGTGCCACCTTGTGGCTCATATATGCTAACCTAGATAGTCTACATCTTGAAAAATAGAGTAAAATAAACACGTAATATTAAGTTAAATAACACATGATACAATGCTTAAGGCATGTCCTTTGGAGTTGTGTCATAAGTTAGGGGTTGAATACTTTAATAAGTAGGCATGGCTATGCTTGCACCAAGGTGTTAAGTCTTGGGCATCCACTCAATGGAGATTAGATTTTATTATCAAATGTGCTAGTTAGCACACTTGGCTAAGGAGATGTTCTCCTTTGAGGTGTAAACATATACATGAGTAACCTAAGCTCATTGATAAGAACCTTTCATGAGACACTTGCATAATCACATACTTAAAGTTTTTCAAACCTAGCCTTACATATTTGCTTAGCACAATGTTCATGTCTGCCTTAGGTGCACACTCATGTTAACACTAACTACTAATCTTATAACTCATGTTAACACTAACTACTAATTATAAGACTAGGGTATTGCTTGACCTCAGGGATTATTTATGAATCAAGGTCCCTTATTGCCCTAAAGAGGCTGTACTCTCGTATTAAAGTGATTCCTCGAGGGTGATGCTTTAACTCTATCATGGACACGTCTTCTCGATAGGGTTATGGCATGAACTTGTCTTGTATGTTATAAAATTGAAAATGTTTTTCTTGCAAGGTTTTTGCAAAAGGAACGTAATATATTTTAAAAATTACTAAAGATATTTATGGTGTGGCTAATCTTATAATCAAAATTTAAATATCCTTTTAATAAACCATGACATTAAATACAAAGGCTATACGAGTTTCACGGTCTTTTTATGTATTTACTTTGTTGTGTCTCACGGTTCTCATGAACGAATATATTTATCATATATATACGATTGATGTCCACCTACATAAGATAACTGGCTAAGAGTAGATTTAGTTAACTAAAAACACTAACAAAGTTAGAACTGGGTTTCATAAGTAATCAAACTTAAACTATATATAAGAATGATTATATATATACACTATCGTCTTCTTTACCTGGCTTCTTCCATAATCCCCATCTTTTGTGTGTGTATGTTTCTATAGCATGGGTGATAGCATATAACATTTTGAAAATGTTTTCTTTCATGCTCATAGTACCTCTAGATTTCATTCAATCCAAATATATCGTATAATCAGGCAAGTGCCTGCATAGAGAGCGAGCAAGAGAGAGATTATTTTATTTACAACTGGGACTTTCTGTGAGAAACTGTCTTCTTCACAGCCCCTAGAGAAACCAAAAGCTCGTCCAGAGAAGAGAGCGTTTTCATGTCCTCAGGCAAAAAGACACTCCCCGCTCTCTTCCAAATCCTGCCAACCCAACCCAACCCAACACACTATAGCTATATGGAAAACAACACGCACACGCACAATAGATCGTATATACTTTACCTGGTAAGCCAAGAGAATGCCAACAGAGTGTCTTCTTCCTCCTCTAGAAGCTCATCTATGAATGCAAATGCAGCTTTCAATTCTCTGGGTCCTGCACTTACTGGAGCTGCAAAATGTGCCGGTATAATCCGCCTGAACTTCCATGTGCTCGCTATATATTCAATCCAGTCTCTCACCTGTACACACACACACACACACTCAGTGTCACACACACACACGCACACACAGTATCTACCTTCTCAGGAACCTTGCTGAACACCAGGGTCTTCACAATAGGAGAAACAATGAGTCTCTTAGACACTTGAGAGAAGGAATATTGCGGTTCCAGTAAGTTGGAAGGCCCCAAGAACAGTATTTGTAACACCATCCTTTCCCATCCTACCACGAATAGGCTCTTCTAACGATCACGCACAGAAACACATGCATGCATACCTTTCTGCCTGTTTTGTGCATTGTCAACTACCGGTTGAACATCTGGAACTTGTCTACCATTTGCCAGCAGTTTTACAGCCAAGCCATTCTTGGCCGAGGCCAGCAAGGCCTTCCTAGTAATAACTTCTGGTGGTTTATCTGGTATGTAAATCACTGCATCTGTCACCAGCAATGTCCTTGACTTGTTGTGATAAAATGCCACCTCTACGTAAGGTCCAATCCCTGCACCACACACGTCATACCCACTTGGAAGTTATACACAAGGGAGATGTGCAAACCAACTTCAGGTGAGCTGAGAATCCTGTGTTCAATCTCATTAGACCACGGCACGGAGTCGTCGTCATCACGTAGCGTCCTTGAGAAAAATATTCCAAAGAACTCGAGGGGCAAGTTGAGAGGCCAACTCCATTGCTCAGGAGCAACCCACACTTGTGCTCGAGGGAAACTCCTGGAGAACGGCCCGACGTACACCTTGTGCTCGTATGCAAAAGTGGGTAGCACGATGTACTCCACAGGTCTTCCCAACTCCTTCACAAGCTGTCCCAAACAATGTATGCACATGCCTTATGTGTATACATGCAGACATACCTGGATGCATTCTTTGGTTGGAGCAATGGGAGCATGCACCCACAACCCCCCGGAATTCAGCTTGATCACAGTCATGCGGATATTGGTGCTCACACTGCTGAAGCCAAGTGCCTGTTCTTGCTCGAATGTCCAGATGGTGTCCTTCACAACCTGAGCACATCACTTGTGTGCGTGTGTATGCATGAAGATGTGAAATGAAATTACCTCTTTCCGGATCGTGGAACGACCGAGGAATGGACCAAGAGGGAAGGGAAACCCAGTGATGTTCCAATAGAAGCGTTTACTGGAGGCAGCAATAGCGAAACGAGATCGGGATCGGGATCGCATCTGGAATGGAAGCGTTCTTGATAATTCGCCATGCTTAGGGGAGAGAGCTCTCCAGCTGCACAAGGCGCCAGTGCAAGCCATGCCCCAGAGAAACACTCTGTTCACTCGTGAACCACATAAACAAAATGTAGCGCTTTGGATTAATAAACAAGGGAAAATTTTAACATACTTGTTCGTGCCTTGTACAAACTTACAAATGGGAGAGAGGGAGGGGAATGTATCAATCGTACTTCTCCCTCCAGTTCCAGATCAAGAAGAAGATCCAAGAAGAGGCGAGAACGCAGTCGCCGATGACCTGCCGGATTGAGTCTGTGGCGAGCTCCTCCACCTTCATTTCGAAGCAGAGGCGCCACACGACCATGAGGGCGTGTATGAAGATGCATCCCGTGGCGAAGAAGGTCTGGAAATCCCGATCCTTGACAAAGGAGACCATGAAGAGGAGGATCCCGATGACGAGGAGGAGCATGCCCACCAGGGATTCGGAAGTGGCGATGAGCAGCTGATCGTATGGTGTGGATCCCATGATCTTGCTGGATGCTGCCTTGCCATGCCCGAATTCCGCCAGCTCCCACAGGAAGAAGATCATCAGTACGCCTGACACCATTTCTATGGCGGCGTGTAGCAGACATACCGCCCTGAAGCATCCCATAATCGCCATTTCTTCCCACACCTGAGCCCTACTTATCTCCCTAATATCCCCTATTCTATTTCGAATATAATATAAGGATAACCCAAGACCAAACCGATATAAGTAATCCTAGACTGAATGTACATAAGATCTCTACGCACACGCACGCGCGCGCACACACAATGCGTTTGAATGTTTATGTTAAACATGTGTGTATGTTGTATAATCGGCTTCATTTATAGTATAGTGTTGTACTTGTCCGCATTATATATATCTACCTAGCTGAAGCCGCCTCTTCCTTGTCTTTCTCCCTGGCGGGTAGAGTCGCATCGCTCATCATAACTGGCTTGAACTGCATACAAGAATTCAACCAAGGTATCAAAACAAATATGTCTATGTGCATACACAACACACACACACACCTGGTATACGCAGTAGATTGTGTTGCGTCGAATACGAGCCAACATATCGAGGAAGAGATTGTAGCCCTCTAGCTTGTACTCAATAAGAGGATCTCTTTGTGCGTACCCTCTAAGACCGACAGCTTGTTGGATGAACTTCAATGCCTGTAAGTGTTCCTTCCACAGCTTATCGATTTGTGTTAGCACGTAGTATCTCTCAGCTTCGTGCATTAAACCTGGTGCTTGCTTCTCCACCTCTGCCTGTCAGCCTCTTATGTCAGTTCCCTCTGTGTGTGTGTGTGTGAGAGAGAGAGAGGGAGAGGGAGGAGCCTTTTTCTTACTCTCTTTTGCAAGTATGCTTGTTGGCCTCGTTCATGTAAATATTCTCGTAAGCTCTCACTACTATCCGCCTTCTCAGACAGCACCTCTCCTGATAAGTCGCTTAGCAAGTAACAATATCTATAGGACACACATTAGTGAATAATATATTTGGTTTTACAATTAACGTACTGTTTGACTTTGGCAGCTAGAGCTTCTAAACCCCATTCTTCCTTTGGTAGCTCCTCGTTAATGTTTGCCTGTAAGCACCCCATTATATATATGCATAGCATATATATACATATATACATATATATATATATATATAGTACACTGTATACTCACGTTGAGAATGTCGTCCATAGTCAGCTCCGAGTACTCAACCATGAGGGCTTGTAAATCTTTTGACAACAATGCACGCCTCCGCTCTGTGTATACACGGTCCCTTTGGCTGTTGAGCACCTCATCGTACTCAAACAACTGCTTACGTGCCTCAAAGTAGTAGTTCTCAACTTTTCTCTGTGCTTCGTCCAGTGCTCGAGTTAACATCTTTGATTCAATTGGTAAATCTTCAACTCTGAAGGCTTGCATCAATCCCTGAGGAAAAAAGGACACACTTAAATCAGTTCCACACACACACACACACAATCTTCCTGTTGTGTATAAGTATTTGCTTGAATATTATAGTACCTTTATTCTATCCCCTCCAAATATCCGGAAAATGGTATCTTCTAAACTTAAGAAAAATCTGGACGTTCCTGGGTCACCTTGCCTTCCACTACGGCCACGCAACTGAAAATATAATATGACTTCGTGTGTGTGTGTGTGTGTGTGTGTGTGCGCGTGTGTGTGTGTACCTGATTATCTATTCTTCTGGATTCATGACGCTCTGTGCCTATGACATGCAAACCTCCAGCTGCCACGACCTGCGTGGAAAGCATATGAAGAATATAAGTAATACTAGTATACTCAATACACTAATATATTGTTTACAAAAAGGAGAAAAAACTAACCGTCTTTTTCTCCTCCTCGGTGTAGGATTTGTACTCAGCAGTAATACCTTGAAATGCAGCTCGCAACTTGGCAAAAACTGCATCATCAGTGGGCCCCTGGAGAGTAAAAGAACTACGTGTCAACACACACACACAGATCTTAAAACTATAATATTTATCTATAATATATATACGTAACCTTTTCACAAGCATAAGAAAGTCGATTTTCTGCCTCAAGCTCAGTGATTGACTTTCGACCCCAAGCTTCGACTGCAGCACGGACTGCTTCTTCTGCTAAAGAGGCAGACTTCTCCGAGAGTTCACAAGGAAAGAGGTTCTCATTTGCCTAAGAAGAAATCCGCATATATGAGAGTAACTATAAACATACATATGTTTGTAGACACATATAATTATTAGGCTAACCTTCCATGACTTTTTGGCTGGAAGTTTCTTCTTCTTTTGAAAAGGAATTTCATTGTCACTCAAGACAACCACCCTGAGTTGGAAATAGTTGAGTATCAATATAAAATTTATATTGCATAAATCAAAATTGTGTGTGTGTGTGTGAGAGAGAGAGAGAGAGAGCGAGAGAGAGAGATTCGCACATACTCTGGCATGAGCATCTCTCGCAATTTGATCTTGGACATGAACTCTGCATTCCCACCAAGTATGATATCAGTACCACGTCCAGCCATGTTGGTTGCCAGGGTCACGGCACCACGCCGACCACTCTGTGCAACTATCTCTGATTCTCTCTCCACATTCTCTGGCTTTGCATTCAGTATCTGCAAAAGCCACTTGTCACATTCTTCACGTACAAAGACCAACTTCTAATGAGCACAAGTGATAGAAGAGAGAAATAAAGCATCGAGGGTATGTGCACCATATAAATAAACATACATATATGGTGTGTATAATACATACTTGGTGGGGAATGCTGGCTTCTAGTAATTGCTTCGAAAGTGATTCGCTTTGTTCAACACTTGTTGTCCCGACAAGCACAGGACGGCCTGATTTATGCATCCTTGAAATCTCAACTACAACAGCCGTCCATTTTCCTGCCACTGATCTAAACACAACATCCGATTCGTCCTGAAAAAAAGCATTTCACTTCTATTACACACACCACACACACACCTTTCTTATCATTGGTTTGTTTGTTGGCACCACTGCTACAGATAGCTTGTAAATTTTCTCAAATTCTGCACGCTCTGTTGCTGCTGTTCCTGTCATTCCGCAAAGCCTTGGATACTGCATATATACAGACATACATCATATATGTATATGTACATACTCTATACACAGTATATGCATTACATGATATAGTATATAGACAGTTATAAACAGATTGTATATGCATACACAAGACATACCTGGAGAAAGAAATTCTGGTAGCTAATGGAAGCGAGAGCAACAGTTTCATTTTGGACAGGCAAGTTTTCCTTGGCCTCCACGGCTTGGTGTAGTCCATCATTCCACCTTCTACCCTGACATAGAATTACATACATGCATAGATAAACATCTACTAAACAAGACGCATGCATATGTGCATGCATGTCCATACCGGCATTGTACGTCCAGTGAACTCGTCTACGATGAGTACTTCTTCACCCCGTACTATGTAGTTCACATCCTTGAGAAAAGTTCTTTTGCTTTGATAGCATTTGTGAGATATGAGGCCCACTGTTCACGAGGATCATATAAATCCTTCACGTTGAATATCTCTTCTGCTGCTTCATATCCTTCTTCAGTCAGGAGGACTGACTTCTGCTTTTCATCCACCTGATAATGCCCCAAACTAATAAGCACGTACACATATACATACATGTGCACAAGGTGTCTACATATGTACACATTACCGTATAATGGACGTCACGTACAAAAGCTGCAGCTGCTTTGGCGGCTTTGTAATATCTATCAGTAGGCTTCTCCGCTGGGCCAGATATGATTAACGGTGTTCGAGCCTCGTCTATCAATATAGAGTCAACTTCATCGATAACACAGAAGTTAAAATTCGGTAGAACAAGGTCATCCGGACTCTGTAATGTATGGTGTAATGACACATATAGATACATCTACTTATAAGGTCACTTGTATACGTACCAAGGCAAGATTGTCACGAAGGTAATCGAAACCAAGTTCGCTGTTTGTGACGTAAGTAATATCACAACTATAGCTGGCTCTTCTTTGTGCACTGTCCATTCCCTCTGTCTTCATAAAGCGAGATTAATTATTGAACTTTGTCCTTGAAAGATGTTAATATAGGGACACACCCCACCCCCCCCCTCACACACACACACACACACATATATATATGAAACTTATCATATATTATGTATACTTACGTTGAATGAGACCCACGTTTAGTCCCAGGAATCTTGGAACCTGGCCGACCCATTCGGCATCACGACGAGCCAGATAGTCGTTTACAGTCACAACATGGACGCCCTTTCCAGAAAGGGCATTAAGGTAGGCAGGGAGGACAGCAACCAGCGTCTTGCCTTCTCCAGTCTTCATCTCGGCGATCTGTCCCTTGTGCAAAACCATCCCACCTAGCAAGATAAATTAACCCACGCACACGCATGCACACTATGTATCTTTTTATTTCTGTAAAATAATGAGAGTATGATGCTTACCAATGAGCTGGACATCGAATGGTCGCAGTCCAAGCACCCGTAGTGAGGCTTCACGAACAACAGCAAAAGCATGCTGAAACCAGTATAATATCAAGAACAAAATGCACATACAGAAGCACGTACGTGTGCGTGTTAGGTGCTTGTGCGCGTGTATGAATGATATCAATAAGCAAAAAGTCTTACCGGAAGGAGACTGTCGAGTGATTCACCGGAGGATAGCCGCTGCTTGAGGACCTGGGTCTGATCACGGAGCTGCTCATCAGTGAGGCGCTGCATTTGAGCCTCAAGGACATTGATAGAACCGACTGTGGAGGCAAATTTCTGCCTGGTGCTGTTCCCAACATCTTCGCTCTTGAAGAGTCCACCCAGGAGTCCTCCTAGAGATGCAGATACCTGGATATGGCGCCTCGAGCTGCTCCGTGCGCGAAATGGACACGAAGTCAACGATTGTAGTACAAAGGAAGAATGCTGCTGCTGCGGATTGAGTGCAGGAATCCATCCACGCCTGAATCCGGACGAGGAAGAAGACGGACCTGACGACGCTACGCTCGCTAGCTCAATTCCTCCCAATTGCTTTGCCATAGCTAGGGCATACAGGGGATAAGGTTTCGAATTCTACAGTTCACATTTATGTTATTTTATAGAGATTTCAAATTAATCCTTGTATCAATGTACCAGCATATACCAAACGTATATTGTTGACGCATCCCAAATTCGATGACGATCATATTATAATATGCACACGTAAGATTAAATTTCTTGTTTAATTTATAGTTTTTAATTACTATGCCATTATTAATTTTCAATTACAATAATGATGTTTTTATATATTACATGAATCTTCACTAGTTGATATAAATAATTTAGCACAAGAAACATAAATAGCTTTATTTAATTTAAATTTGAGATGCCTTAGATTTAGATGTTATTTTATTCAAAACAGCATAAATTAACTTAAGTAAATTACCTATATGCCTTGGAAATTTTCATATTTTCTAATCTACCTTTATAATTTTAAAGATTCACAAATTTACCTTTAGGTTTAGAACAACTCTACTAATTCATTTTAAAAGCATGGAATACTAAAAGAAAGGAAAATCATAAGTTGTAAAGAAGTTTTACTCCACCAACTATACAACAGACCAAGTATTAAGCGAGTTTGTATAGAGAACAGAGATAGAACCATTTCATTGTAGTATATGTAATGAAACTAAACACAAATGTCGAACATGTAGAGCATGCATAACTTTAATTTAAATTTTATGAATTTCTCTATAACTTTTCTTGAGTTTCCCTTCATCTTATAATGAGTCACTAATGTGCAAATAGTAGATTTATAATTTTTAAAATTGTAAAGGTAAATTAGGAAATATAAATTTTTCTAAAGGAAGTCATTCAAGTCATTTTTAATTTATTACTTACATAACCGCCTTTTAAAAGTTAAATTGTGAGTAAGGGTTTAAGGTTTAGAGTTTAGTTAAATATACCATATAGCAATTAAATGTTTTTAAAAAATATAATTTTGATTTTATCATTGAATACAAATGAAATTTTTTATAAATCATTATATACTTTTAAAGCATCTTCAACAACTAAATTGTTATTACTTATTTTTATATATGTTTTAATTCCTTGTCAAACCTATGTAATAAATTAATAATATTAATGAGTCTTAAAATTAACATCTTCAAACATTAAAAATATAAAATTGAGAATATTAATCAAAACACGGTAATGCATAAATTAAATTAAAGATTGGGTAAAATAAAAAACAATTATAAAGTCATTAATAAAAACTAATGTGGCCATGGATTTTTATTTACTCTATATAACAAAAGTTAAATAAATTTAAAAAGTAGTTAAAATAAAATATTTCAAGAAAATTTATCAATTTTCTCAAATTATCTTTTAAAATTTTTGTTTTAGTTTATAGGTGATCGATTAATCAATTTGAAATTCATTAATTAAAATTAGCTTTAATTTTAATTTTAAGTTCTTCATTATGAATTTTAAATTTAAAAATATTTAATTTTAATCTAAATATTTTCAAAATGTAAACATGAACTGTTAAGAATAAAGTTTTCTTTTATATTTTTTTATTTACTTTTCTTCTTTTTTATTATATGTTTGTTTCGATCATGTCTAAAAAATCTTAAAAGAATATTTTCATATCAAAAATATAAGATTCACTATATTAAAATTTAATTTATGCAAAGTGTATTAATGCAACAAAGACTTCATAAATTAATAGTTGATTATTAGTGCTAATATTATATAACACACTATTATTCTTTATATTTAATAACAATTTAATATAATCTTTAACAATCTCATTAATGAGATTAAGGATTTAAGTTGACTTAAACTTCTTTATTTCACATTTCAATGATAAATAATTAAAAAATATTTACATGTTATTATATAACTCATTAATGTATTTTTTATATGCCTTACTTAACATAACTTATAAGATTAATATTTTAATTTATGATAATTTACAGCTACTTGTTTAAATATGAAAGCATATAAATATTATATGTATATAATAAAGTTTTTTTTATATTATGGTTTATTTTTATACTTATATACACATATTATGGTAGATATGCACTTCGTAAGTGATTTATTATTAAATAAATTAACGTGCTTCCATAAATATACATGTTTTCATTAACTTATATTATATATACTTATATCTAATCTTAATTCTTAAATAATTTATTTATATTTAAAATAAGATTTATTTTATAACTTTATATTTAAATTCTTTTAATTCAAAATTTACCACATCAACAAAATCTATTTTGTCATGTTCAAATATTCTTAATGTTCTTAAGTGTATAAATATCTTTATTATTCTTTTTTCTTTTTATAAGATTTAATTGTTGACTTAGAATTAATTAGCATATTTTAAGTATATATTTTAACATGAATGAAATGTATGTTGTTTTTAGAGAAAAAAATAATTAAAAACATTCTACTTAACTTTGTGATGTTTAAATTAGTTTTTATTTAACAATTTTAAAATATTTTGTGAACTACTTCACTTTATGTTAATAACCTTTTAAAGAATCACATTTCATTTCGAAAATTAAATTAAATTAAAATGAAATAATATAGTTCATGTTTATGTTCTTCCACTCTCACAAGGTATATATATGTGTTTGACACTATATCATGTGTATATATGTAAATGCAAGGAGCATCATGACTAATTATTTTGCAATCTTCAGGTACAAGATTAAACACGTAAATTCCATTATTTATTTTATGTTTCTGAATCATGTCATTTATCTTGGTAAACCATTATAATTTTTAATATATAATTATAATTTATAAATTAGTTAAAGTTTTATACATCATTAAAGTGAAAACTTCATAGCTTACATGTATTTTACAAAGAAAGGAAGAGATTAAACAATATAAGTATATATTATTTATAAATTAAGGAGTTATATATTAAAATATTAAATATTATGCAAGAATGTTAGCATGTTTCACACATTCTTTCTAGATGGCGTGTTTGTATGTAGTGGATGGAGTATTGAAATAAATAAAAATCTTTTTTTATTCCTTTTAATTTAGTAACAATTCAATAAAATATAAATAATTTATGAATTTATATAATTCAATAGCTTTATGAATTTATAATAAGAATTGGACCACCACAAATATGCAACTATTAAATAATGCTCATTATTTTACTTGAGTTAACAACAGTGTTATGTTAAGTTATATATGCCAAGTCAGGTAGATTTAAATTTGCGAGGATAAGTACTTAAAATGTTAACACACTTACGAAGTGCATATCTACCGTATACATACATCAAATCAAAAACTGTTTTGGATGTGATTTAAAATTTAAACCTTTTAAAAATAAATCCAAAAATTTGCTCATGAGTTTTTTTAAAGAAAGCTTTTACTATTTATTGATTATTAGATGAGTGAAAAAACTTTACACATTTAAAGAATGTTTACAACCTTAACGTGGAGAGACATACTTATGTTTAAATTTATTTGCGTATCTGAAAGCTTAGTTGATTATCAAATGAAGAACACATGTATATATATATATATATATATATATATATATATAAATTTATCTAGAGTCAACTGGGTATATGCTAGAATATACCAAGATGGGTTTTACTTAGAACCCAGGGTCCCATTTTACAAATGTCTCTACATTTCATATTCCTGAATCGTTTATTCAACAAGTTCAGTAAACAGTCCAAAAACTTGGTATTTACATATACTTACACCTACATGTGAGAATATGCATATACACACACACTCACCTGTTGCATTCCTCTATTTGAGCAAAAAGGTTTTTTTTACAACACACAGGGTTTATATGCAGAACAGTGTGTGTGTATCTTATTCTTCTGAATGTATGTTATAGAAATTAGGATGGAACCTTGCAGTTCGAACCGATGCATTACACACTCTATATACGTCTCATTGTGAACATACTAATACATAAAAATTTATATATATATGCATACTTACTCGCCTATAATGTCGCAAATGTGTCGCCTTGAATGTGAGTGTGTGTGCTTGCGATCGTTGATTGGAGATTTAGTGTTTGCATATGATGCATATATATTTCTTATATGCTTGTGTGTGTTGTGTGTGCGTTTTTGTATGTGTTTATGGTTGTAAATATGCGTGTGTGCATACACATATACATGCTGAACTTATCAACATGTACAAAGGCGGAGACTGAAGCGTAAAGCAAGGAGATTGAAGACATGAAGAAAAAGAATGAAACGGAATGAAGAAGAAGCTTGCACGTCAGAAGATGAGAACTAATTATATATTAAATGTAAAACTCAGAGACTCGAGGAGTGTATGTCAAATAACAGCCCCACTGCACGGATCAGTCGTAATATGGCAGCAATACTGCTACATGGGATTCAAGGGGATGGTATGGGACACCATGGGGACGCAGGGAGACTCCAATATCTACAAGTTTATGATCTACCCCGCAGATCCCCACGCCTACTGGTACATAAGATATAACTAATTTGTAAGTCGAACTTGTTATATATCACTCTATACATGTATTTCTGTGTGTTATTGTGACCTTATATGTGTGTGTGTGTGAGTCCCCACGGGGATCTGGAAATGCCCGCACATGGCAATGCTGTTTTCACATCATGTGTGTACCCAGCTTTTTATACATGTCAGCCATCAACACATAAGCAGAGGCATCCTTGTTGTTACACTCCACCACTGCATCAAATGCAACTTTGCCTACTTCCATATCATTCAAGATCATACAGGCCTTGAGCAAGGTTGTCCACACAACAAAATCGGCTTCCACTGGCATGCTTCTAACAAGTGCTAATGCTGCTTGCAATCTGTTGGATCTGCCCAGCATGTCAACCATGCAAGTGAAGTGTTCCAGAGTTGGAACTATGCCGGACCTCGACATGGACTTGAACCACTTGGTACCTTCGTCACCATACCCGCATGGTTGCAAGCTTTAAGAACAGATAACAATGTGATGCCTTCCATTTGAATGCCAGCGTCTTCCATCATCTTTACTAGAGCAAACACTCGGGACGTGTCCCCACGAGAGCTGTATCCAGCTATCAAGGCACTGCAAGACACCATTTCCCGATAGTGCATCGTGTTGAAGACCTGCTCAGCAGCACCCATGTTGTTACACTTGCCGTAAAAGTCCACCAAACAGGTTGCTATCACCCGATCTTGTTCTAGTCCACGCTTTGCAAATTTGAGCATGAATTCCTTGTCCAGTCTCCAGTGCCACTATGTTACTGCATGCCTTTAATGCAGCTACAAACGTGACTGAGTCCGGCTCGCAGTTCATACTCATAAACAGATCTATAGCAACCGAGTTCTCACCATTCTCCACATATCCAGTCATGAGATTTGTCCAGGAAACGACGTCTCGATCCACCATCTTGTCGAACATCTGCCTAGCGCGAACCATGCTGCCGCACTTGCTATACATGTCCACCAAGGTGTTTCCCACGAAGACATCTGTATCAAGTCCAAGTTCTTCGGCTTGCTTATGAATTGCCATCCCCTTTTCTAAAAAACCTGCTTCTCTGAGCTTCTCTCATTTACCAGACCTGCACATGCTTTGAGTGCAGCTACAAATGTGATGTAGTCTGGCTTACAGTCCATGCCGGTGAACAAGTCCATAGCTACCAGGTTCTCACGATTTTCTACGTATCCAAGAAGTATAATGTTCCAGGACACAAATCCCGTTGGACCATGTTCTCGAACACAGACCTGGCGTGGTGTATTTCCCCACATTTGGCATACATGTCTACCAATGTGTTCCCACCACCGTGTAAGTATCAAACCCGTACTCTTTGGTTTGTGTATGAATGGCCATCCCATTCTCCAATGCAAACTGCCTCTCCGTATGTTTATCATTAGCCAGTCCCGCACATGCCTTGAGCGCAGCAACGAACGTAACGTAGTTTGGTTTACAATCCATACAGGAAAACAGCTCTATTGCCATCAGGCTGTCACCATTTTCAACATATCCAAGAATAAGACTGGTCCATGAAACAACATCCCGCCGTAGCATGTTATGGAAAACATCACGAGCACGACACATGCTCCTGCATTTGCTGTACATGTCCACCAAGGTGTTAGCCACGACCGGTTCCAAATCCATAACCACATCTTCTGGCTTGTGCATGAATGGCCATGCCCCTTTCCAAGCAAAACTGTCTATTCAAGTGGGCTAAGCCTGCACATGCCTTAAGTGCAGCAAGAAATGTAATCGAGTTCCATTTGCAACGCGTGCTTGCCAGCAAGTCCATTGCTAGCGAGCTTTCACCATTATCCACGTATCCGAAAATAAGAGCGTTCCAAGAAACAACATCTGGGCGGAGCATGCTGTCAAAAACGTTCCGGGCAAGTGACATGCTCCCGCACTTGCTGTACATGTCCACCAATCCGTTTGCCACAAACATATCTGCAACAAATCCGCGTTCTCTGGCTAGCCTGTGAATTGCCAAACCGTTGTCTAGACAAAATTGCGTACCCAAGCGCTTCTCACTAGCCAAAGTTGAGCATGTCTTGAGCGCAGCCACAACAGTAACGGCATTGGGTTCGCAATCCATGCTCATGAACAAGTCCATGGCTACAAAGCTCTCTCCATTTTCCGCGTAACCAAGAATGAGAATGGTCCATGTGACGACATCCCGACGGACCATGTTGTCGAAAACAGTCCGGGCATCTTGCATTCTTCCACACTTGCTGTACATTTCTACCAAGTTGGTCGCGACAAACACATTTGTTTCAAAGCCCCGCTCTCTGGCTCGACCATGAATAGACATCCCCCTTTCCAAACAACACAGCCGGTCTAGCTGTTTCTGAGCAGCCAAGCTTGCACATGCCTTGAGTGCGGCCACGAACGCAACAGCGTCCTGTTCACAGTCCATGCGGGAGAAGAAGTCCATCGCCACCAAGCTTGCTCCATTTTCCACGTATCCAAGAATGAGACTGGTCCAAGAAACAACGTTTCGATGGAACATGTTGTCGAAAACAGCCTGGGCATCCGGCATACTCCGGCATTTGCTGTACATTGTGATCAGAGCATTTGATACGAACTTGTTGTTGTGGCAGCCAGCATTAACAGCCTGTATGTGTAGCGTTTTTTCCTCCTTCCAAGTCGCCCCTCTTCCCATATAGCTTCAGTGCAGCAACCAATTCTGGAACTTGTGACCATGAGACTTTGTTACCAGCTCCAACAGCAAGCTTTGCATCCTGTGAACAGAAGCCTCGGTATATAAAACTGTATGATGAACGCGCAGTACCTTGAGATCATATGTTGTTGGGATGGACATTGACAATTGCAAGACTTAACTAATACAACTGCTACCCAGCTTTACCCATTGTGCAAAGGTCAGTAGCATGGTGCCCAGGTTACATGGAAATGTAAAAGGGATATTCTAAGGATGTGCTATTGGGAGTTGTTATACATTGTTAATCAGCACTCAACTAATATTCTGTATGTCGGCTAATATCCCAACATACGAGAAGATTAATAAAGTAAAGGTGACAAAACCAATATCTAACATGCTTATTAAGACATACAGAATATTGTATACGTAGAAGCTATACTTGTATCTTTGTTTTCTCGTTTTTAATTCAATTATTGTTTTAGGTATCACTGGTCCATTTGACAAACGCATGCAAATCCTTTTTTGGCGCTCCGTCTACACACACACACACACACATATTGGATGGTATATCTAACACAAGCATATTACATGCCAGGAACACAAATTTTATGTACAAAGGCTTTCTTAATGAATAAAAGAATGGAACCACATCTGTAAAGTTAATCGTGTGAAGAAGAAGGCAGGGTTGCATCAACAGACGATATAGAGTTAATAAGTGCTCCAATGGCTCCTCCATGACCAGAGTGCCGAAGAAAGAGTGCCTGAAGGCAAGTAAGTGTAATTTACTAATTTCAAAATAGTAAAGAGAAAATGTACCTCTATATTCCCTTGAGAACGGAATTCCACTGCTACTGCCAAGAGTTGCATCACAAACTGCACCAGCACATGTTTTAGAAATCTCAACATATCGTCTGTGTATGTAAGACTTACTTGATATCCTTGGCAGAAGCCACCAGTAAACATGACCCGGGTCACCTTGGCTTTGTCCGCATAGACACTGGCCAAATGCCCAATCTCATTTGTCTCTGACAGCAAAAGTGATTTCAAGATGTTCTCCTTGGCAGATCCAGCTTTCCATTGCGGCCTAACAAGCTGCAAAGCACCCAAATAAGAGTTTAAGAGTTTCAAAGTTATATTTACTAAGTGATATTGACTTACTTTTCCTAATGAGCTTGCAATAGTAGTAGAAGCTAGTCCAACCTCGGCATAATTTCCACCTGCAATATAAACAAGAGAGAGACAATTTTTAAGTGTTAATGAACTCTCTAGTTTACCATAGATATCGCCCACCAGGAGATCAACTTTGGTAGAGTCCCCTTGGATGGCAAGCTGAATAGCCTCATCAAAACTAAACAAAAGAGTGCTCAACGTCAGAAAAGATCACGCATGCACACACACACACACAGGGGTAGTGTAGATTGATTATACGAGTTGTACCTCTTGCAATTAGCAACGAGTCGAGAGAGGGCCAGAAAGTGGCTGTGGCAGAACAGTTTACGAATTATGAAGCAGAAAAAAAATACAGAAGCTGACTACCTACCTGCCTCCTAAGCTTGTACCACCAACACGTTTGAACTCAGTGGAAGAATCAACTTTTAGAATACTTGTGCCCGATCCCATATTCACCTGCAACATACATACAGATATTCAATATAACCTGCTCAATGGAACCAAGAGCACTTACAATCAAATATGGATAAAGGTCGTTATTATTCGTGAGTGACACAGGGTCTTCAGCAAGAAATCCAATTTCCTTGGAACGGATTCGCTGCGTGAAAGGCCTTTGTATAACACCACCTTTGAACAATCCTGGATAAAAGAGCCGCTAAATTCACATGCATGCAACGCCCTCGTACATACACACCTGGGGGGAACTTGAATATCTCATTCTGAGCACGCCTGGATAAGAAGTCAATGCCTTTAACCAAGCTGGACAGAAAATGAAGATGAGTGTTGAAAGAAAAGAAAAAAAAATGATATCAATACACCTGCTGAGCTCATCAATCCTTTCGACTCTTAATCCTGCTGCTTCAAGCCTCTCTCCCAACTTGCGAGCTCCACCACTGAGAAACGAGATGAGTTACAACCACAGATATACGTTTAAAATGAAGCTGCGCACCCGGTGGCTCCAATTGTAATTTCTGTGCAAGGTGGAACTTGTCCTGAATTGAGCAGCTTTTCCAGCTTCCGAGTCGCTATAAAGAAACGCATGTGTAAAAATCAAAGTTTGAAAAACAACTGACCGAAGTGTTCGAGGTAGAGAGTGCCATGGCCACATAGGAGATGAGGACCCTTTGCATGAGTGTCATGATCCGCCTTAAAGAAAACCAATTTGGAGAGGGTACCGCCAATGTCCAGTCCCGTGTAGGAAGCTCCATGCAGCTTAGCAATGAGCTTGGATCTGCGCTTCATTATCCCCTTGGGTAGCAACAATTTCTTTACGATTTGGCTAATTCTGCTCATACACCCTTGCGTCTTCTTCATGCCCATGCTCCTCCTGTTGGAGTGCAAAATGATCCAAAACCTACCGTTGACCGGTTATTCCTAAGTTAACTTGTTTTGACCGGCTTTGGAGAGGAGAAGGAAGGGAGCTACACGGCGGGGATCAAGATGATGAACGTGGTGAGCTGCCCGAGCTGCACGCTCCACATCGCTATGAAACCTGCATGCCCCAAGCAGGGCTGTCCACGCGCTGGCACCTGGTTGCAAGGGCATTGAACCAATAAGTTCCTCTGCTTCTTTCACCCATCCAGCCCGAGACAACAAATCCACCATGCAACTGTAATGCGCAGCCGCGGCTTCGATGTTGTAATCCTCCACCATGCTCACAAACAGCTCCCTCCCTTTGTCCATCAATCCCAGATGACTGCACGCAAACAATATGCAAATGAACGTGACGGAGTCCGGCTGTGTGCCTTCGAGCTCCATGTACTCGTACAGATCCAACACCTCCCTAGTATGCCCGTGTTGGGCATAGGATCCCACCATTGAGTTCCAACTAACTACGTTTCTCCTCTCCATTCCTTCAAAAACCCTTCTGGCTTCCTCCAAGTTACCACATTTGCCATGCATGTTCACCACTGCTGTTGCAACAAACACGTCTCTCACCAACCCCATTTCCTCTGCCAAACCCTGGATCACCTTGCCTTCAGCTAGAGCGTCAATGCCGCTACAAGCATCCAGTGCACAGACAAATGCAACAGTGTCTGCCTTGACACCTTGAGCAGCCATCTCCCAGAAGAGGCGAAGGCCCTTGTCTCCAAATCCATGCTCCACGTACGCAGCAATCATGCACGTCCAACACACGACACTCACTTGACAATTGCGGATTCTCAAGAAGACCGACTCTGCATCATTCAGGCTGGAGCACTTGCTGTATGAAATGATCAATACGTTAGCAATGGGCTCCATCTCCTGGAATCCTCTGGAAGCAATCTCTCTGTGAACCTCCTTGAGCTGATCCAAGCTAGAGCATGCCGGAAGCAAGCCCATGAACGTGGCTAAGTCGGGTGCAAACCCAGCCTCCTTCATGGACCGGAAAAGATGCATAGCCTGGTGGGCATACCCATGTTGGGCATACATGGTAATTACAGCATTCCAAGTGACGCCACTCCTTAGCTCCATTTTCTCAAACACACCCTTTGCATCTTCAACACTTCCACACCTACCATACATGCTGAGGAGGGCGGTGTCAAGTACAACACTCTTGAGCCCACGAGCCTGTACTTGCGCGTGTACTGATCTCCCATTCTCTAGTTCCAGTGGGCAGTTAAATGCTCCCAGCACGATCGTCAAAGTGACTTCATCAGGCTCGACTTCCAGGTTGTTGAAAACTTGATAAGCCTCATTGTTTTGCCCCAATTGAACATACCCCATCAGGAGCGCATTCCATGAAACCACGTCTTTTACAGGTAGCTTGTCAAACACTTGCTTGGCATCCTCCATGCTTCTGCACTTAGCATACATGCTCACTAGAGCATTCCCCACAAACTTGTCCGTGTCAAGACTAGCATCTACAACCTGACAGTGAATCCGCCTGCCGTCTTCCAAATAAGCTGGACTGCAACAGGCAGCAAGTACATTCAGGAATGTGACCCTCTCTGGCCTCATGCCGGAAGCCTGCATCTTGTAGAAGACCTCAATGGCTTCCCGCATATGCCCATTCTGGGCGTATACTGCGATCATGGTGTTCCAGCAGATGACATTCCTAATGGGCATGCTTTCGAAGACTTTACATGCATCTCTAACACTTCCGCACCTACCATACATATTCACTAGTGCAGATTCAAGAACGAGGCTTGACTCCAGCCCGCTGGCTATGAATTGATCATGTAACGCTTTCCCCTCTTGCAGGCATCGCACTTGGCAACAAGCAGTGAGCGCATGAATGTATGTGACTCGATCAGGTTCCACGCCATGTGAACGAACCATCTGTGTGAACAAATCCAGAGCTTGTTGGCCGAAACCATTGCTGCAATAGGCACCGAGCATTAGATTCCACGGGAAAGCATTTTCCTCATTCTCGTGCGATCGCCCATCCTGTCAAAGATCGCTTTAGCCTCCGCTACGGAACCGCATTTGCCATACATCTCCAAGAGAAGGTGGAGCAGTGATTCCAAATGTCCGCTTCTCTCCAACTGCTGGTGCAATCTCCTGAGCTCTTGTAAGGATTTGGACTCTCCAGCTTTGCGCAATAGTGATGTAATGTGCTTGGTCGACTACCAAGTCTGCAACTGATCGCCAACTCCTCTTTACTAATGATCTTCTCGACATACATCAATTTCAAACTTGGTACAACATTATAACACAAACAAGACAAATGGAGAAAGCGATTGATTCAAGTAAGTAACACAAACAGTTTTATGCCTGAGCAGGCATGCTCTCCTCGGGTGTCGAAGCTGGCTTGGGTGGCAGTGGAGTAGGCGGCAATCCTCTACCTTTGCTGGGTTTCTTGGCCCACTAAGGACATGTATGTTTTCAATGCAAGGAACATCTTAACAAGGACGCTTACATTTCCAAATGAATGCCGGAACCTCTTCCCTTTGGCTGTTCGCTTGTCACCTCTTCCGCATACCACTGTTGTTAAATGGTTTCAGTTTGGAATTTAATGGCATTATATCCCGATTTACCTCTTGGGTAGGAGGTAGTCGCTGGCATGCAAACAAGCCGAGGAGCCTGCCGAACACTGGTTAACATCTCACATGGACGATTTGGAATCAAGAGTGTCGCTCTGCTCAACGCCATAGCCATCCCCAAACCCTTTGTC
This sequence comes from Selaginella tamariscina, assembly GCA_003024785.1. NCBI lineage: Eukaryota > Viridiplantae > Streptophyta > Lycopodiopsida > Selaginellales > Selaginellaceae > Selaginella > Selaginella tamariscina. Next base: position 36,319 of record PUQB01000222.1, on the reverse strand, counting down.
TTTGTGTCCAGACAAAGGCCATCATCAAAACTGAAACACCAAATAGAACTAAACTTGGTCGAAAATGTGCATCGGTCGTCAGGATGGCCGAGTGGTCTAAGGCGCCAGACTCAAGTTCTGGTCCTCTTACGAGGGCGTGGGTTCGAACCCCACTTCTGACAAATTATTAATGAAATGCTATTTTATTTCTTTTAAATTTTAAATTTTTCATTTGCTTTTATTTCTTTTAAATTTTTCATTTGCACAGTCTGGTCTCCCAGACGGATTGCCTTTTGTTCGTCTCTACTTTGCTTTGAGGAACAAGCAGTCCACCACACGCTGCTGTTCCTTGCAAAACAAGATGGTGTACGTGTTTTCAAAGCTTACATGATTGTTGCTCTTGCAGAAACCATGGGATTCATCAAACAGGACTCTGTTGGTGCTGATGAGCTTGTTACCTAGTCCATGGTTGTTCATATAAATGCTTAACTGCCAATAGCAGCACAAGACAGCCTCTGTCGCAAGAGGTGTGCGATAATGATGGGTAGATATGAAGAAATGCAGCGAAGGTGCTGGAAACAACAGCTCGTGTGGATGGCGCACACATTATTTATCTTCCTGGTTTATTTTATTAAAAGTGTTCTACATGAAAGGCACCCAATAGCCGTTGACGACACCACTACCTCGGACTCTTCTACCAGGAAGCTTTGTGGAGGCCGGGGAGGAGAGCCAGATGGGCCATTTCACGGAGGCAGAGGCGGGAGAGAACATGCGATAAACAGCTCTTGGTCTGCCTGTGATGAAGCACCTGTTGCGGAGCCGAGACGGGCAACTGTTCCTGGGCAAGGACTGTAGCTTGCAATCAAATTGCCGTCGCATCTTAAATGGTAAAGTTACATCGTCCCGCATTGCCTTGTATTCTTTCCTCTTCACCTCGTACTTGGCCACACACTGACGACGCTTGAAGTCCCTGATGGCCTTGTTGCTTGTCATCTTGCCGGGCGATACGTTCTTCACCTCCTCTTCTTCTTCTTCCCAAAACTCCAAATTAGATACCCCGTTTGCGATTCTTTCTTCACAGCACATGAAATAACCTTAATCACGCGCTTGCTCCACGACATCCATACCCTGCTTGCACGCGGGGGCGACACACACCTACCAGGCGACGAAACCCATTCCAATCCTCTGCTTCCCACTACCCTCATTTTCCTCAACCCTAAGCCCTAAACTTGAGCTTAAACTTGGTACATTCTATAATTTAATAATAATAATAGGGCCGTCCACCAACCTGTAAATTTTACGGCCCCATCAAAAGTTTATGTAAAGATGTTTAGAGGTGTGTCCGCACAACCCCGAAAAAGCTAATTATTAACATTAAGAATATACTTTTTTGGTTGAGTCTATGGGAGGAGAGTCCGCACCAAAGTACACCTTCTTTTTCCCATAAAATTTACGTAAAATTTAAGTTTTCTAAATTTACCAAATTGAAATTCCTTTAAATACAAGTTCCTTTATCATGTTGGAGTCCTTGGCCTGTTTTGCATACAAACCCACTGGGCCACCTGTCCTCAACCTAACACCACCTTCATCCATGGAGCTACTTAAGCCATCAGCAAATGCTGGGTTGCTTGGACCAGGATGTGCGGTAGATGTCGAGCTGTTGTCTGGCCATGCAGCAAATGCTAGGTTGTTGTCTGGCCATGCAGCAGATGCCGGGCTGTTGTCTGGCCATGCAGTAGATGCCGGGTTGCTTGGACTTGGTGTCGGGCTGGTTGGACGAGGACATGCAACAGATGCCGAGCTGCTTGGATGAGCACTTATAGTAGATGTCGGGCTACTTGGACGAGCACTTATAGCAAATGCCGGGCTGCTTGGACGAGGATATGCAACAGATGTTGGGCTACTGCCTGGCCATGCAACATATGCCAGGTTGCTGCTTGGCCATGTAGCAGATGCTTGCTACTTCCCCTTGGCCTTGCAGCAGATGCCGAGTGGTTGCTCCTTGGCCTTGCAGCAGATGCCGAGTGGTTGCCCCTTGGCCTTGCAGCAGATGTCGAGTGGTTGCCCCTTGTAGCAGATGCTGGGACACTAAGACCTAGATGCCACGGCCTAGTAGCTCCACGAATGAAGCCAGCTCCACGATTAAAAAGATGGTAAGCCACGGCCTTGCTCTGCTCTTGCTCTTATCCCCATGTTATTGCATGCCCTACCTTGCCCTATTTCCATGTTAATTCCATGTGGATCTCTTGACTTCTAGAGATGGAGAAGCCTCCAAATCCAATGGGCTGTCCTCTTGCATCACCCTCTCAAAGCCTCACCCTCCTTTCTTCCTCCATGATTTTTGTCTTAAACTCTATCACTAAAAACCCTAAAATTTTAAATGAGACAGTGCCATGTCATCCTCACATAAATCTTATGGGTCCTCAGGCCGTAAATCTTATGGGTCCTCCTGAGGACCCATAAGATTTATGTGAAAATAAAGTATATACCAAAAATATTCCCTATAAGCCCCATACTTTATGGGACGGTGCGGACTCACACTAAAAAATAAGATTCCAAAGTTTAAGGGCACCCGTAAATTTTATAGGGTTTATTGGTTGGTGCGGACTCGTTTTAAAAAAAAAAAATCTTATTTTATGGAGTTTACGGGTTGGTGTGGACAGCCCTAATACAACAAAATAGCTTGGATAACTAAATTAAGGAAACCATTTATTATTTCTCGAGGATTATTTTACCAGTAAAAGTCCAAAAATGTACTTTTCAGGTGGATTGACAAGTCTAATTATGAAATTTCAGTTGAAGGCTATTGACTTTATTGATGTGGATCTTGATGAAATATTTAAAAAGGCATGGAATATTGATATCTCTTTAGGCAAAAATCATTGTGAATATATAAGTTATGGATGTTCTTATTGTGATAAGGGATGGTTTAATCGTGGTCACCACCCTCATGATAAAAAGGGGGCTTTTGGGAGAAATAACCCATATTGTCAGAGTTTTAACCCAAAGGGCCAACACGTGGCAACACGTGGCTGCCATGTGGCCATTTGGCGTCATCACCCTGTGTGAGCAATGCTAAGTTTCCCAGAACAACCCCAACGACCCCTAGGGTTAGACTCTAATGCCCAAGTGGACAGGAGACTTAGGGTTTAGCCTAAGTCTCCCTAGAATGTCTGCCCCCAGAACCCTTGAGGATAACCCTAGTTGACTTAGGGTTTAGCCTAAGTCTCCCTAGAGTGTCTACCCCCAAAACCCTTGAGGGATAACCCTAGTTGACTTAGGGTCTTGCCCTAGAAGACCTAGACAGGCTCATGCCCTAACCCCCATCATGGAGACGTGTGTTCCACACATACCCCCGTGACAGAGCTAAGGCATCGTCACTTACCCATTGAGGAATCACCCTCATCCGGGAGTACAACCCCTTTAGGGCAACAAGGGGTACCCTGAACCATGACTAACCCCTAAGGGTTTGAGTGGCCAAGTCATACCCTAGACCTAGGGTTAGTACTTAGTGAGGACACGAGTGTGCGCCGTAGGCGGACATGAGTGTTCTACTAAGCAAACTCCCTAAGGCTAGGTTTGGAATAACCCTAAGCACATGACCTTGCGAGTGCCTCACGAAAGGGCTTCTGCTAACATGTTTAGGTTGTTCAACCCTTGAATTCCAAGGAGAACACTCCCCTAGCCAAATGTGCCAAAGCACACCTAGTTATGAGACCTAACCTCCCTTGAGCAGATGCCCAAGGCTTAACACCCTAGTGCGAGCACAAGCATGTCTATTTGCTAAAGTATCCAACCCTTGGCGACAAGCCCATGACATAACCCCAAAGGGCGTGCCTCAGGCGTTGTACCATGTGACGTTTAGCCTAGTGTCACATCTTCATGTGACATTGCCTTCCCCAATGTGAGCTATCATGCCATAGCCCTTAGATTCAAGAGTTGCACCAAGTGCCACAAACGTGGCTCCTAAATGCCGACTCTAGAACCCCTCAATGAACCCTCAGGAACCAAGTAACATGAACCTGTCAAACAAGATCCCACGCTCACAGTTGGACAAGGACACGGATGTGCCTTGCTTGGCCGTGAGTGCTACACCTAGCTTGACGTGGAGGAGGAGGCTGGAGACGAGCCTCAACCTCTGCCTCTTGGAACGTGCATTCCAACAAGACCTCCCAGGCACGGATTCGCCAACGTTAAGGGTAAGCTACCCCGAAGGTGGGACGTACCCTGGCATCTGGAAGTTAGGGCGGCACAACAGAGGGTTGTGCCTTGACGACACAAGCTAGAGCTTGCACCGGGAGAAGAGTAACGAGCTCAGTCATGAACCCAGGAACCCTCACTCCTATATACTACCTTATTTATGTGACAGAGGCCCCCCCCCTTTTTCCTGTTTACATAAGTGGGCTAGCACTGAAATCTCATTCCCAGAGGGAACATACTTGGTGAGTTATCCATCGACCCCTAAACCCTAACATGTCAAACCTAGGGGTATTTCTAAGCATATCCGACACGCCGAACTCACCGGAACTAACCATTAACCCAACCGGGACACAAAAAACGAGGGTAAGAGTTTTCTAGAAGGTAAGTGCTACCTTCGCTTAGAGTTTCTCGAGATATCTAAGGACAGCCGGCTGGACTACCCCTAAACACCTAAGTGCACTAAGCGGGGCTGTTTCTCACTACATCTAGGGCTTGTCAACATAGTACAGTAGGTAACAACAGTCAACGTCCAAAGTAAAGAGGAGTCATAGTAAAAACTATGACACATATGACCAAAAAGGAGAATTTGAGAAAAAATTAAATATACATGTCAAGGATGCTTTAAGTGTGGTGACACTACACATGTGGTCCCTTAAAAAGAGTGTATCCATTAAGGGTAGTCCTAAAAAGTTTTTTGATACATCTAAATAGGTGAGTTGTATTGTTGGGAAAACTCTTCATGTTGGTCCAGAAGAACCAATCATGGTACTTTTGCAAGTATATTATTAAACTATAATAGTTCTAATAATTGGGTTTCATAAAACTTTGTTAATCATTTGAAGTTACCAATGAAAATTACAAATCCATATTATATTAAAGGGGATGTTATAGATCCACATGAGCATCATGGTATAATTATTATACCATTAACTGTAGAGGGCACTAAATGGAGGACTTTTTTGTGGCTCGGTATGATATCATCTTTGACATGCCTTGGTTTAAGGAGATGACACCAGTAATTGATTGCAATACTTATGAAGTTTCTATGGAGCACAATAGTTCCACGATAATTTGGTATGGAAGGAAGTATACTTCTCCTAGTAAGTTACTTTTTACAACTTTCATGAAGTGAGCAATAAGGAATTCTATTGCAAGTTATTTGGTGTATGTGTGTGATATGGAGGATGCTTAAAAAATCTATAACAATCATGTTCATTTACGTCCTTTAATATTAGATGAACATGGTAATATAGCTATTAGATAGACATACTTTATTAAACTCAAAAACATGATTAAAGCTAATTGGGGTTTAGGTGTTAAACCTGTTCACATTAAGATTACTTGCAAGCCAAATTGTCATAAAGTTATAGCTAAAGAAAATTCCATAGCTGAAAATGTCAAATACAATAATGCTTGCTTAACTTCAAAGTTAAGTATTAAACTTATAACATGTGATAATAAGGACTTGTATAATGATCAATTGCAATATATATTAAAAGAATATACAGATGTATTTGTAATATTTTTTCTCATGGGCTTCCCCCATGGCGAGAAATTAAGCATGAAATTGATCTTGAGAGTGGGACTAAGCCTATCTCTTGAAGTCCTTATCGATTAACTCATTTAGAGGAACTTGAAGTTAATAAGCAAGTTTAAGAGCTTATATCTTAAGGTTTTATACGACCTAGTAAGTCTCCCTTTGGAGCACCTGTGTTGTTAGTTAAGAAAAAAGATGAGTCTATGTGACTGTGTATTGATTATTGTATACTTAATAAGATCACTATAAAAAATAAACATCCTATGCCACAAGCTGATGATATTTTTAATAAGTTGGTGGGTGCAACCTATTTTACAAAGATAGACCTAAGAAGTGGCTATCACCAAGTAACTGTTTGAGAACAAGATGTGATGAAAATAGCTTTTTGAATTCGACAAGGTCATTATAAATTTTTAGTAATGCCTTTTGGTTGACTAATGCACATGCTACTTTTATGACATTAATGAATAACATTTTTTCCACAATATATTGACCAATTTGTGCAAGTGGTTGACGGTGGCCCGTCATTGCAGCCATCCGGTAGATCGCCCACCGGCGCGAACGAGCGGCTGGACGAAACGTCGGATAACGGAGGTACTTCAGGTACGGACTGATGGCGACCGATGTTAGGCGGCGGCGTAAGCAGGCGAAGATCCGATCGTCCAGACCAACTACCAAGGTATGTAGGACAACACGCGTGGGGAGGCGCATAAATGTGACAGGCAGGACTCTATCACTAGGCGGCGGACCAGTGAGAGAGAGTCACCTGTAGCTAGGGACTAGTGGTAGGTACCCACTATATAAGCCGAAAGGCTGGTAGTGGTCAGGGTCTTTTTGGAGTCAAGTATGCATCTTATAGATTACTCCACTGTCGGAGATAGTTGTACTCAGACAAGCAATATATATCCATTTCCTTCTACTCTCCCCAGCAGCGTGTCTGTCCCCGCTTGCAGATTCCTGGGCCCCGCAATCTTCTCTGCCCAGTCATCTCAGTAGGACTCCCCTCTCACCCTGTACACGGACCCTCACGGCGTCCGGGTAGAGGCCAACCCAATACATTCCACCACTCATGAGGTAAGGTCCGGCATGCCGGCCGAACCCCCGGAGGTTGGACGCTCTCGACAGCGTCCTGGCGACCACTGCAGCTTCCTGAGAAGCACCACATCTGGCATGCGGAGTCCCCGATGACCAGCAAGTGTTCTTAGATAATATTTTAATATATAGTAAAATTCCTACCGAACATTTGTTACATTTAAAACAAGTGTTAGAAGTAAGCATAAATTATATGCGAAATGTCTAAGTGTGAAATTTTTAAACTCGAAGTAGAATATTTAGGCCATGTGGTTTCTTTTGAAGGATTAAAAGTTAATCCTAAAAAGGTGGCAGTTATAAAAAAACTGGCAAGTTCCACATGATATGAATGAACTACGTAGTTTTATGGGTTTAAATAATTATTATAGACGTTTTGTCCTTGGATTTTCAAGGGTGGCTTTGCCTTTAATAAACCTACTTAAGCACGATGTACCCTTTGTGTGGGAAGCTAGTCAGAATGATAGCTTTAAAATGCTTAAGTATTTGTTAATTCAAACACTTGTGCTTGTTATATTAAATAATGTAAAACCTTATATGGTTTATGCGGATGCTTGTGGGGCAGCACTCAGTGCTGTGCTGGCATGTAATTGCTTATGAAAGCAGAAAACTTAGTGATGTGGAAAAGCGTTATTCCACATACGAACAAGGATTATTAACTATAATTCATGCATTAAAGTTATGGGACATTATCTCCATAATGGCCAGCCATTTAAGGTGTATACTGATCATAAGCCACTACAGTATTGTAAAACACATAAAGATTTAAATGTTCACCATGCATGATGGAAATTATTTTTGGATGACTTTCCTTATATGGAAATAATATATAAGAAAGGTAAACATAATGTGGTGGCAAATGCATTATTATGTGTTAAATGCTTAAATACTGTATCTAAGTTGCATAGTCCCTTGGTGAAATACATTCTAGCTACTCAAACTAAAGATTAGGAAGCTAGAAAATTACTTTATGTGCATGTAGAGCCATATACCGTGCATAATGGCATGGGGGCGATTATATGTCCTTAAGAATAGAAATACTTTCTCATATTATGTTTGAGATGCATGATAGTGGCTGGACACTTGGGTGAAACGAAAACATATGATCTAGTTAAACAAAGGTTTTACTAAAAACATATAAAAAACGATATATGTAATGATATCAAAACATGTAATATTATGTGTCAGTCAATTAAGGCTGAACGAGTTGCATAGCCTAGTTTATTTCATTAGTTAAAAGTTCCACATGAATGTTGGAAAAGTATTTATATGGATTTTATTACTCATTTGCCAAAAACACAACAAAAGCATGAGCAAATATGGGTTATAGTTGATCGTCTAATTAAGTATGCTCATTTTTTACCACTCAAAAAAGATGCTAAAGCTGTGGACTTAGCACGTTTGTATATGTCAGAGGTATTTCTTACCATGGGCATGCCTTGTGATGTGGTTAGTGATCGAGATATTTTGGTTTAATTTTTTTTGAGGTTTGGGAATTAAGTTTAAATTTAGTAGTGGTGATCATCCACAAACAAATGGCCAAATTGAAAGAGTTAATTAAGTTCTCGAGGATATGTCACAGGCTACTATGGGTAATCACCCAGGTAAATGAGATAAATATATTTTCTTAATATAGTTTGTTTATAATAATAGTAAGCATGATTCTACCTTTATGAGTCCTTACTATATAATGTTTGGACGATATCTTCGTACTTCTTTAAATATTGGTATAAATTGGAAAGAACGTATGGTTGATAACAATTCGTCACTTTCACGTCAGTGATAAAGTTTATGTTCGAATGATATTTCCTTTGACTTATAAAAGATCTTTTATTGAATCACTATGTAAAGAGAAATGTGATAAATTGAATTATTGAGAAAGTTAATAATGTTGCATATAAATTATAGTTGCCTATTAAGGTGTGTATACACCCTATTTTTCATGTTAACCAATTGAAAAATTTAATGTTTTGATCTGAGGTGAATATTGAATTCATATCCTTAAAGATGCACTAATAGTTGATAACTCCCAAAGCAAGTTGATGGTGCTCCTTCAAAACATCCACGTGGTAATATATGAGGTAATGTGTCACATTGGGTTCTTTGATCTTTGAAGACAAAGATCTTGGAGGAATGTAAAGAAGATCTTTGAAGACAAAGATCTTGGAGGAATGTAAAGAAGTAAACTTATGCAATGGACTTGTAACTATTAGATGGAATATTCAAGAATATACTAATGACATGTGTATATAGATTTAGAAGTCTGATAAAGGTACATAATTCATAAATAGAAAGTCCATAAATAGAAGAATCCATAAAAGATCCGGATATAGTAGGATATAAAAGACAAAAAGTATTTAAAGGTGATCACGGTCCTAACTAGGTACTAGCCAAAAAATAATGTACTAGTGTGTTAAAAACAAGTTTGCATATTGAATACCACGTGTTTTTTGGTTGGAGGTTTGAGTTGGCAGATCTTGTGTATACACGTGTGTTAGGAGCGTTACATCTGGTGTCACGGCCTGGGACACCATCCGTTGGGAGCGCAATCCCTACGCCGTTCTGCACATAGGCCGAAATCTTTGAGTTCCAAGACACAATGTCCTTGTTCAGCATGGTGTTGAAGACACAATGTCCTTGTGCAGCATGGTGTTGAAGAAGGACTGCTTCCGCTCTAGCTACACTTCGCAGACATGTTAAACAGCGTTCTGGACATGCATGTCGGAGCACAACTCCCCAGCCATTACCATTGTGTTCATGGAGACGACAGCCTTCTTCCATGGCTTTGAGTTTCGTGGAGCCTCCGCTTACCCAATGTTACTTTCTCTAGCTCCATCTTTCTCTGAGGAGCCATGCTTGCGTGGACTAACGCACTCCATGCCAGCTCAGCTTTTGGTCGTACAGTTCTTCGCATCCACACGGAGTCTGCAAACACACAAACACAAAGCAAATTTCAGATCCCAATAGCAAGTTGCTCCGATCGGACGGCTGCCTTTGCTTGGACCAGTCAAATGATTGATGAAGCTACAAGATCGACTTGCCGATTTTCCAGCTCGAGATTTCGCAACTTTACAAAGAAGTTGTGCGCTTTTTCTTGTGCGACTCCAATGTACCACCCCGAAACAGACGGCCATGGAGCAGCTTACATTGAGGCGCGTCTATGCAACTGAGTTATCGGGCTCTTGGGACCGCTGGCTCCATTTCGCTGAATAATCACTCTGCTCACTCTTTCCAGCCGTATCACTTCCTCTATGGAGCAGCTTTCAACACTATCGAACTCAACATTGAGCCTGTTCACATACCGTCCGCCCGGGAGCAGCTTACAGCTATTTCGTGGATACATTCTGTCGTACGCTGGCTGACCGGCACCGTACCGAACCATCTTTTCAACAACACGACTTCGTTTACCTCAAGCTGCATCCTTCACGCCTAACTCGGCGTCACTCTCAGCTCAAGTCGCAGCCCCGCTACTGCGGGCCTTTCCAGGTGGTGGCAGTTCTCAGCCCCACCGCATATCGGTTACGCGACTCCCGTATCCACAACGTGTTCCATCTATCCCAGCTGAAGCGCTACTACGGTTGGCCTCCAGGACAAGTGGATCCCCTGGCACCGTTACATTCAGGCGAAGCTCGACGTCGGAGCCTCGTTATCTGGTGCGTTGGAAGAACCTCCCGGAAGATGAAGATTCGTGGATCTCTGAGGCAGAGTACCAGTATCTTCTCCCAGGAAAAACTTCGCGGGTCTCAGGAGAGAAAGATATTGCAATGACCAAGACCCATTGTCAGGGACGTATCTCCCGTCACTGACTTTTTTCCTTTTGCAGCCTTGCTATCGTCGTTTGTGTGTTTTTTTTTTCAGTTTTTTAAGGGATTGCGAAGCTGAGCATGAATTGAAGCTTTTGTTCATTACATCCCGAGCTCAATATCAAGGAGCTGTTGGTCATGCTCAGCCAACATAATCTCGCCCGCCTTGACTCCAGATGGCCACTGTACAAGCGGATTTACCCACAGTGGATATCGTTCTTGGCCATGAGTTCCAGCCCAATCAAAGTCGACGAAGCCCACCTGCGAAGTCCTCACATTGTAAAACATGTTTTGCTTCCTTAGATCGCCATGCACCCAGAGCGGGTAACGGGAGTGAAGCAGCTGATATGCATTCTTCACTGCCGTCTTGCACTGCTCCCACTCCGAAGGCGCCAACCTGTACTTGTTGGCCTCCTCCGCATCATTTACACCAACTACCGTGAGTCCTGGGTCGAGATCCAAAAGCGGCCTCCAGCCATCCTCTGCTCCATAGTACTCCATGGAAATTACCAGCCAGCCTCCATCAAGACCCTGGTGCTGGAAACGGGAGCATAACCATCCTGAGCCCATTGCTGATGCACCTGCAAGCCATATCTCTGGCAGAACTTGACGAGGCTTCGTTCACCTGCAGCATTCCGCATATAGAACACAAGCTGCTGCTCCCTTCCTATTTGCATTAGCCGGAGCGTGCTGCTTCCTGTACACTCACGTACATACCGAACAACCACCTGAGGCGACGCATCCCTGATAAAGTACGGGTAGTCGATGGACGGATCCCTCTGCTGCACCTGCAAGCCGCCGCTGAGAGCCATGTAGGACTGCACTAAAGAGCTGATTGTCGCTGGAATGGCAGCTAAGGCTCTGGAGAGGACTTGAAGATGGTCTTCATCTTGAAGGTACTTGAGCATGTGCAGGAACGGCGTAAACGGCTCGTGAGCTGGCTTGTCTGTGAAATGAGCGAAGCCACCAACTCTCAAAAGCGGTCCCACAAGTTCCACTGCTAGAACCGGGCAGCAAGACAGCTGAAAAGTCCAGTGCTGCATACGCCTCTTCTCAATCGTACCATCTGCATAGTACTTGGCCAATTCGACGCTAGGATCTCCGTTGAAGCCGTTCTCTGGCTTTACCTCAACAATAGCAATCAGCACCCATTCTCCCGCAACATATGCCTCCGCCAAAATATCTGGTTCCGAATCGCCAACACGAGATTCCTGGAATCGAAAGGGCATACCAGGAAAGCTGGAGATGATGTAACTCTCCAATAACAGGGCAAAGGCGTGCTGCCGAGCTCGTTCATCATCATAAAAAGCGCTCATTCCATCGATCATATCCTTCACGAACACCCAGTCCCTTGTATTTAGAGCATGGGCTCTGAAAAGCCTAGCGTAGCAGCCGAATGCCTTACTCACTAGCACCAGAGGTGTGGTGCTTCCAGAGGTCCGTCCAAGGTTGTAAATTGGATCATATGTTCCCAGATGCTGGCGCATTTCCGAAAGGGACTTTGCCATTTTAGATGCAGAACGCAGCTTCTTATGACGCTTGAGCCACTCGTCTTCGGGAGGCTCTGTCTGCAAACAAAGGCATCAACAACAGCAAATGCTGTATTAATAAAGCACGCAAAGACTCACCTCAATGAAGGTGCACTCAAATCCATCTGAAACTGGAGCCTTTCGAACGAATTTCATCCCTAAATCATTAACGCAATAGCCCTTCCATCCCTCAGACTCCAAGTCCTCCAGAATATCACCGACCAGCATGCCCGGAAAGACATGCATCTTCAAGATCTGGTGACGCATCTTCACTGTCGCGCCGACGCCGATCGCACTCGCACTCGCACTCGCGCTCGCCATCCCTAACAAAACAAAACCCTACGCCCCACAAGTTTAAAGCAGTTTAACTAGGTCCATATAATTAGCGTGATCATTAGCGTGTTTGGAAAATGTGCAAGCCTCGAGCACTCTAGGCGTGCCTTCGACAAGCTCCGGGTGAAGACCGTCATAGTTTGCAATGCCATGCTGGCTGCATATACCCAAAACGGGCATCTCGACGAGGCCATTGATCTGTACCACAGAATGGAATTGGAAGGCCTGCAACCTGATGCTGCTACCTTCGTGACAGTCCTGTCGGCGGCATCAGCCTTGAGCCTGGATCTTGGGATCTCCACTCACGCACATGCAATCTCCACTGGATTACATGCAACTACTCTGGTCGGGAACTGCCTGGTAAACTAAGTGCAAGAGTCTTGAGCGAGCGAGCCATCTGTTTGAGAATATGTACGACAAGAATGTCTTTTCATGGACTATCATGATGGCAGCGTGTGCAGAGGAAGGACATAGTGAACAAGCCGTTGAGCTGTTTCACCGTATGGAGCTGGAAGGCACGAGGCTTTTGCTTGCTCTAAGATGCTAGCCAAAGGCCGGTTGATTCACGATGTGATTCATGTACAGTCTGTTTTAGAGATGCCGTTTATTAAATATGCTATAGTTACTGAAGTGTAACAATTACAGGAAGAACTAGACGATATTATCAGGTACGGTGCAAAAAGCGTTTTTGCTGAATCCATTACATTGACAGGTTAGAAACGTATTATATGGATTATGTAGATACACGATAATCATGGTTCTTTATATTCAGATTACTTGATCGCTCTGGTCATGAAATGCCTGTTGATGACGAGGATAATGATCTACTGAAAGCGTTCAAGGTTAACTTCACACGGCAGACACCTACGCGCTCTATTATATTACATTGATCATGCTAATGTCTTTGCAGAAAAAAAATATACACGCAATTATAAGTTATAATAGGCTATAATCAGGGATATATCAATAACGAAATGGGGAAAAAGCAAAAGCTCAAGCCGAACTACACAACTCTCTCTAAAAACTTGCACGTGTTATTTTGCCAGGTTTGGACTTGGAGACTTTTCATGGATCCATACTTTAAGCGGAGGAGATTAGACTTTTTCTATCTCATATATCGGAAGATATGACACGATCGTATAAATATCGTTGTGTACATATACTAAAGAGTCTTATATATAAAAGAAGAAAAACATACAATAAACTATCCATTTGTTTGTCTTAGTCTTCTAGAAAAAGAAGATGTGGTGGTGGCCTGTTGAATTTTTGCACCCACTCATGAAAATGATCTAGTGCCCAAGATTGAAGTACTTGTTAATACTCATCCCTAGAGTTCTTCTCCTTGTTAACTTTGTAAATCTCATCTACATCAGCAATCGTCCACAATCGCGTTTTCCTTCCCATTCTTTGTGCAAATCCATGGGTTTTAATACATATACCTATGTATACACGACATTCATTCTTCATATGGAAGGTCTTTGTATTCGTGCTTGTTCGTGTTGCTGTACTCCATCTCATTACTAACAAGGTTAGCACCTCGCGCGTGCGTGTGAGAGAGAGAGACAGGTGCCTGTGGCCTTACTCGTCCTGAGCAGATAAAACAATATGTTCAATCTCCTACAAGGATGTTGTTTTCAAGTACGGTCTATGCCAAATATCCGGCACTGAGAAGTACCAGTGTGTGGAGGGAGGATCACGACAAGTTTCTACTGATCATCTCTGCCAATAGCATATTGCTGTCTAGATCTAGTTGGAGGCGCACTGCTAATCTCAGGGCTTCAATGTCAACCAGCCCGACATGTGCACTACATGTGCTGTAATTTATGACGCTGATGCCTCATAGCCAGGATAATCACATCTTCAGGTCTGTAAGGGTCTCGGCGATAAGGAGGCTCCGGCTCAGGAGGCTCCATATTATTCTAGTATATTCGCAGATATTCCAGGTATATTCTAGCATATTCTAGAATATACTTAAGAATATTCTAGAATATATAATTTTTTTAATATGCCGACTGGCTTAATAAAGCATTTTTATGAAACCATTTATCCTTGTAGCACCGGTGGGTCATGAACTCTATTGCAATTCACTAGCAAACGGTGGACCTCCATCTCACTGAGCGATCGCTTTTATAGAAAATATGTGACGTCCGGGTTCAAGCCAAGCACATGGCTATAGATGAAGTACATGTATACACATGGGCTCCAACTTTTGCTCTTCTGAAAGGTAGAACAACTGTATGTAGGATAAGTATTAATAGTCACCTTTGCAAAGTCATTTCCTCGACACAACGAAAGCCTCCTTCCGTCCTCTAACTGTCACTTCAAATTTCTCACACGACCTAAAAACGTCTTGGCCTTGTGGAAATTCTTCTCTTGTTCCTTAGACATTTTTGTTGGAGTCCGGACCATACGTCCTTCGAAAGGTGGAATTGTTGTAGATCCAGCTCCACGTGGTGGTGATGGTGTTTTGTCCTTCTGACCCTCATCTACTCTTCCTGCCGTCCCTGTAAACCTTCCAGAACAAAGCCTGCATCCTGTAGTTCTTGACCTCCTCACTTGTCAGCTTCGTTTCCTTGAGCACAGGCCAAACCGTTGGTGGTGTTGGAATTCGTGACTGAAGAATTTTGCCGTTTGGCCGCGTGAAACACCCTGAATATTTTGGGCAGAACCACATCATCTGTTGTACATACTCCTCATTCCCAAGGCATCAATGTACATTCATTTTCCATAGAATCCTGGTGCTGGCACTCTGCTTGGATAACCGATTGGTTTTCCACACAGAGCAGTTCCTTCCTGATTCATCCCCAAACACTTAACCTTACTAGATGCTCCATTCGTTGATGGCCCACTCTGTTTGAGCAATCTCTCTCTCCAAAACCTCTTCGAACCTTAACCTCTTTCTCCTGTTGTTTTGGACCACCCGCTCTGTGTACTCTACATCATGTCTGTGTGAACGTCGAGCATCAGATGTTCTGTTCCTGTGACTGTTCTCCTAACAGTTTGCACTCGAACGTTAGTGGTACTCGTGAACTCCGGCCTAGTCAAGTGTTCCTTGCCTTCCCCCAGATTGATAATTGTGGATGGAAATACAATTTTCCCCTCAGAGAGTTTGTGTTGCACTTGTTTCAACAGAGTTTCCTTCGAAGGCCCTGACCCTGTATACCTCCCTTCTATTGCCACTTTCACCTTCACACTTTGCATAATTGCATTGGTGAGGTCTAACATTGTCGCATCCAGCAGTGGTACTCTTTTGGCCAATCTTGCTCTTCTTGCTCTCGCATGAATCACTTCAGCATTGTTTGTAGTTGAACGCTCGTGAGTCCTTCTTCTGTCATGTCTCCCAGTTCCGCCATAGAAATGTGGTCCTCATGCCTGATCCACCAAGACAGCCATGTCTTCAAAGCTCGAATGTTTGATGCTTGTCCTTCCCAAAAAGACTTGAGAATTGCTAGTTGTTCTTTCTTAGATTGTTCATTTAGTGCTATAGGCCAGGCACGAAAGCTTCATGTGTTCTTCGCAATGTTCTTCTGCGATCCATTTCTTTGTCATATGATGCACGGATTACATAAAGTGAAACAGATAGCTTCTTTCCCTCCCTTTCATCTTTTCTCCGTTGTTGAATACTTGGCGCAAGGCTATCCATATCGCTCCAGCCTCATCCGACATGAAATTAGCAAAGTTGACATTCTCCAAACCCTGCTTCTTACAAACCTCTAGCATTGTGTTCAAGAACTTCAGCATGCAACATTATTTTGCGGCACATATCTGCATAAGCTATAGTCACCATGGATCTGACACTATAAGAGAGCATTAGATAACAAAGATTAGAAAGTGTTATGAAGAGTTCTACAACTTACAATGGGTCATAAAGGTGTATTCCAATTGTCGCCCAGTCTGGTATACGGTGCGTGTGGTCCAGAACAACCCATTGATCATGAAGGTCTCCTCCACTTTGACACCTTCTGATGTAGTCAACTCTGAACCCGGTCCCTCAACTGTCATTTTGAAGATCAGAGGCTGCTCCTCAGCACCATGCAGTTCCATCCCTGGAACATGTATGACGTGAATGAAAGGTATTGGCAACTTTGTCTTCAGCTCCAGAAGACCCTCGTAACCCTCTCTAAAGTGTGTCTTTCTGTCTTGATTGTGTAATCCAGTCCCGAGTCCTAAAGGAAAGGTCACGTCAGTGTGTAGAGATCTAAAGAAAAATACCTTCGATGGTTTGTAAGAGGTTCAAGTTTTGAGAGTAAACCAGTGTACGAGACTTCTCCTTCTTCCTTGAAAAGTTCTTCAAAGATGAGCTCACGTGCAACTTGAAACTCAATCACTCGTTGATTGGTTCGCGGACTGCTCTTTACCACGTTGATGACACTAGATCTGGCACGCTGAACGTTTGAAGCTGACACTGAGGGGCTGACTGGATGCTGATGAACACCTCTGTGAATGAACAACCTTGTAAAAGAAATGTCGTCTGGTAGAATGTAGTACATAAGCCGACAAGTGTGCACTAGCAATGGCTCCTCTCCACAATGCTTACATTTCATGCCTATTACTTTGCATGTCTCAGTTGTCTTTGCCTTCTCCACAACACCCTTGAAGTGACATTCATTTGCTTTTTTCAAAAGCCAAGTAGGGGCAGGTAGGATTGATGCATTTGAGATGTCCGACACATGAACTTCGACTGACTCGCGGGAACATGCCAGTGTGTTGTGCTTGGGTGTGTCCAATGGTAGCAGCCATCCTTGCGATTCATCCCCAAGTACTTCTCTGTGCTTTCTTTCTTTGGGGAAGTTCGTAAATGACATTTCCATTGTATATCTGCGGTAGTTCAGAGACTCGTTTAACTTCAGATGAACCAATGAGATCCTTCCCTATCCTACATTTGTCTGCTCTTAGAAGACACACCAGCATGGATTCCTCACGCTCCTTTGTCCGCAACCTGAACAACGGGCCCTTTACCGGGCACAATGTGTAAAAGACAAACTGGTTTGATGCATTGCCTTCTGGTAACAACTCCACATCTTCTCCAGAACTCGCAGAAATGACATCAATTGAACCACATGTATACTGAACCAACAAGGAATGTTAAAGCAAAGTGAAGATCATGTTCAAACACAAAAGCATTTCCATCTTCATCGACTGGGAAATCTTTGTCAATGCCTTCATAGGTAACTCTGGCCATGACAACGCAAGGAGAAAGCTCGGTGGTTTAGGAAAGCAAAGCAAAAGATTAAACACACTCTTGTTCGCCAAAAAAAATTATAATCGTTGATAATAAACGTGAATACACTTTTGTATATAATTAATTCTACCTGCCCAGCTCACAGTGTTCTTAATGCTGTCCTCTCTAGTATCACCGATTTAATTTAATTACTACCTTTTATGATTTGAAATATCTTCACCTTTACCAATTATTCACATATTTTAATATTAACCCTAAATATTAATGTCACATTTATTCTGTAGGGTTCATTGTTTTCATTGCGGCTAGGGTTTTTTGGTAGATAGGGTTTACTGTTTCCACTGCGGCTAGGGTTTTTTCAATCTCAGATCTGAGTTCTGAAATCTCCTCCAAGGGGCTTGAGAGGAGCGGCGCCATCCATTTCGAGTCGATTCGTGCAGTGCCCAAGTAAATCAATCGAGATTTCTGTGCCGATTTAGATTGTCGGCACCATCCTGCTCAGTCGGCGCCACAAGGTATGTGCAATTTCTTTATTTTATGATTTGCGGCTCAAATAATTTATTTTTCAGAGATAAAGGGTCTTCTCATTTGTGCCGACTGAGAGCGACGGCACCATCCTGGTTCAGTCGGCAGCCACAAGGTATTTTCGATTTGTTTATTTTTTTCTTTGCGGCTCAAGTATCCGTATCACAATGTTTTTTTTTTCAAGTTAATGTGTCTTCCCATTTGTGTCGGAATCCCAGAGATAAAGGTCTTCCCATTTGTGCCGACTGAGAGTGACAGCACCATCCTGGTTCAGTCGGCAACCACAAGGTATTTTGAATTTGTTTATTTTTTGCTTTGCGGCTCAAGTATTTCTTTTTTCAGAGTTAATGGGTCTTCCCGTCTGAGAGGGACGGCACCATTATCTCTTCAGTGCCGTCTGAGAGGGTCAGCACCAACCTGTCTCAGTCGGCGGATATGCTCTTCTACATCTCTGTGCCGACTGAGAGGGTCGCACCAGCTAGCTTGAGTCGGCAGCCACAAGGTTAGTCATCTTTGTTTTTTTTTTTTTTTGTCTCCTAATCAATTGACTTGTGTGTTTGCTTTCCAGAGTTTACAAAATGGTGAGAGCTTCAAAACGTCTACTAGAGACTGCGCCTGATGAAGAGCCACGGGAAGAGAAGAGGATATCGAAGCACAAGCGAGAAAGAGAGGAGAACCATCTAATGTAGCAAAGGAGGATCCTCCAGTGACTCAGTCTGAAGTAGTACCAGTTGAGCAAGCAGCCTCCATCAACCATCACAGATTTCCCGAGAGCTCGTCGCAGTTGCCTCCTTCATCCATGAGGTTGCAGTCCTGAACGAGCAAGTGCAGATGACAGAGGCAGTTGAAGCTACTTGGAGGAGGCAGTCAGCAAAAAGAGAGGCCACGGGAAAGCTGATCCAAAAGGCAAGAAGGCGAAGAGCGATAAGGAGCCAAAGGAGTTATACAGCATACCGGCTAGCCTGCATTTGGAGAGCTCAGCGAACCTGCTCGACAAAATTACTGTCAAGGGACTTGGTGATCCTCCTGATGTGCCCATCTGTAGAATGCATTCGAACGAGGTGGTTCAACGAGTGAACCCAGGGGACTTGGACAGGCTGGTGTCATCGTTGAAGAAGGCTGGTTATTTACGCAACACGGCCTTGTTCATTCTGTCCATCGGAGATCGACTCACTACTGAGGAGCTATCGGAGTTGTCGAAGGACACGATTCAGTACGAGCAGCACCGGTCTTTTGAGCAAGCTCTTACTTAGCCGGAGTACAACAGTGGGCTTCGAGGCTCTCAAACCGGAAGTTCAACTGCTGGGACGGGAACCATAGGCTACAGGCTTTGCAGAAGCTCTACTGGGAGGATGCAGAGGACAACCAGCGATGGGCTATTCGCTTTCGATCGAGTTTCATCTCCATAGAGAACCTCGACAATCTTCAATGGTTTCGATGTTCCAATCGATAAACATGTGAGTATTTCTTTTCTTTTCGTTAAGGGTCTAGACTTACAGTTTCATTGAACAGATCTTCAGCAACATCTGTGGAAACAACGCTACCACATATTCTCCTCGCTGTAAAGGCGGTCTGCACTAGTACCGAAAGGAACTCAAAAATCCTCGAGTCACTCACGGAGGTTGATCGTCTTGAGGTGCGGAAGTGGAAGGAGAGTTCAACAGGAAAGATGGCTTGGCATCCTCTTCCAAATGATCTGCGCAAAGATCCTTTTCAAGGTAACCTCCGATTTGATTGATAGAAAGAAGTTTTTAACTTATTCTATGTGCAGAACGAGATCGACGATGATCTCGACAGAGCAATCACTAGTGCTAAGGGCAATCCACATTGAGCTGAACCTGAAGCAGCTAGTGTACAAGAAGCATGACAAGCGTATGCACAAGTTCTCTCTATCATAGACCCAGACTTGGGGGAGGAGTGGTTCCAGAAGGTGACGAACATCTCTCATAAGCAATGTCGCTAGATGGGCATTGAGAAGCTATATGCGATGTCAAAGGCAAAGATTTCAAACATGCTGCGACTCCATACTTGAACAAGCTCACTCATCTCGAATCCAAGGCAGAACAACAGACACTTGGGCTACCAGGCATGCAGGACAAAGAGTGGATCAAGTGGTTCACCTTGGACTTATATTGAAGGCTGTGCGCGACGAAGCATTCAGATCCTTAAGGGGTTGCGAGAGGATGGTGAAGAAGTTGGAACGGATATCGACTTCATGAGCTGGTTTGACGAGATGCGAACTCGGAGCAAGTGCCTGGTCTTTCAGCCCTTCCATGACTGCATACGATTCACTTATTCGATGGAGCCGAATGAGTTTCTGGAGCGTGAGGAGTCTGTGCGTCGGATGATATGGAGGTAAGCTTTCATTCTAGCATTGCTACTGTCTGACTTTGTGTTACAGGTTCATATGGCGAAGAAAATGGCACCGTCTCAGACGATGAAGCTGTGGACAGATCATAGCGAGCCTCACATGTGGTCGAAGAGCAGAGGAGCTCTAACACTGTTCGAACGGAGCATGTTCCATTTTGGCTCGACTGTCCGTCGCAACAGCCACCAACTTGGGAGAGCTCACTATTTGACGTGCATGGCAATGATCTACCAGCAATTGTTTGGGAGCCGGACGAAGTATAGGCTATTAAGAAGAGCAAGATGAAGAAGACGGTGCGAAGACAACTACACCTGCAAAGGGATCGGGATCGGGACCAAGCTCTTCTACAGCACCTCCGTCGGCAATCGACTTTACAATCAATGAGGTGCAGCCACTTGTAGCTGGTTTGGACATCAAGGATGACCTGATGACCTTCATCTCGACCCTGGCTGCATCCGTGGATCCTACGACCTGGTTGTGTGCGATATGGAGGAGATGAGCAGGTCTTTCTTCGAGCCGGGTGCTTCCCAGATAGAGGTGTACACCAAGCTCCAACAACAGGTTGATAGACTACATACGGCTGAGTCACAAACGGTGTTCCAGGAAGTGGTAGGTGAATACGGCTTCAACCTCATCATCCTCGACTTGCCCAATGAGCTTGTATATGGAGGTGCTAGCATCAACAAGGACATTGTGCAGCTAGATCGGTGAAGTTTGAGGAGGCCTTGCAGTTCAGTGGAATGCACTTGACAATGAGTGGTTTCATGGTCGTCTTCGCGAGTTCTCCTTCTGTATCGGCGGTGATTCAGGCGGTTGCGGTAATCAACTTGGAGGTTGCAGGGACTTACAGCGTCTACCTGGGGATACCGTGACAAAATTAAGGTAAGCTAGCTATTCAAGTTCAAGTTTAACTTGGTCTATGTGGCAGATAACTTGTTAGTTCTCTTGGTGCTACAAAGCTTGAGAAGAAGTCGAAGAGGCCAAACCCTCTGGCGTTGACAAACACGATCCTCGTCAACATCACCGACCGTTTTCAGGAGGCTTGGTAAGGAAGTACTTTGCTTTGTTTATCCTAACGAAAGTTTGTGCAGGATGATGATTCAATCGAAGAGTGTTCGACTCATGCAACTTTTGATCGAGCGTCTCAGTAGACCTGGCGACCTAGTCTGGGATATTGGTTCCGGAACCGGATCATCATTGTTAGCTTCCATCGAGCTCGAAAGGAATATTATAGGAACTGAGAAGAGTTTCGAACTCTCTAGGTTGGCAACAAATAAGCTCACAAAGAACATTAGAACAGAGGAATTACCCACTCAAAACACCTTCACGTCCAAGCCTAGCTGGTGGTTCGAGAACTACAGCTTTACTTAAGATGAAGAAGAAACTTTAGCTAATGTATATTGAATAATAAATTAAGCTAATATAAAAAAGAATAAGAAGAAATACAACAGTTTTACTAGAATTCTTTTTTGCGGACTGAGGCCAATACTGCGACTAGAAAGAATATTCTAAAATATTCTAGAATATTCTAGAATATTTCAAGCCAGGCCTCCTGGAGAGATACCGATTTTGCTTGCGCCTCAGAATTGCTGACTGGTGTCATTGCGGATTCTATGCGTGGGCTTGTTCGAGCAAAAGCTGTGGCCTTATCAGGCGTTCCACAATGCTTTTCCCTTCGCAAGTCGGTAGTACGTCAGATCTCGCATCAGCTGCCACAGACAATGCTTCACGCTCTATTAGATCTTTGTATGCCATGAAGACCAGGTGCGCCTTGGTTGCTTCCTGGGATCCATCCTGTCGCCAGAGATTGGATTCCGGGCTGTTTGTATTTGCGGTCTGCATTATGTGCCATACGAGGAGTCCCTGGCGAATTGTCGAGAATATTCTTTTGTTTATTTAAATATTTTAAAGCATACTTCAAAGTTATCAATAATGCTGACTAATATACGATATATTTATCCATATGTGCTGCCTGAGGTTTAGATCTAGAGAAAAAATTGATATATATCATATCATTGTTCCCCGGTCGATTTCAAATAGATGGAGCAATATCCGGAATGATGACGTGCCATGTAGAAATTACGTGTCACTAGTGCGCTGTGCAGACCTGGGACAAAAGGACCACAAGGCCAGACGAAGACGAGCAGTATCAAATGCCTGTAGTGCGGCTCTTGTCCTCGCTCAGCATCCTTGTGGTTCCTACATGCACCCAATAAAGCCATCCATCCCAGCTCCTCCCCTCTCTCGGTACGTATTTCATCAAGTCCTCGGCTTCAAACACTTGGCCAGCCCGTCCCAACAGATCTACCATGCACACATAATGCTCCGCTTCCGCTTTCACACCGTAGTCCCGCCATCGAGGTTAGACAGCTCCAAGCTTGCTCCACCATGCCCCCGTAGCTGCATGCCATCAGAATGCACCCGAAAGTGATAGAGTTGGGCAGCACACCATTCAGTTCCATCTCCCTGGACAGATCCAGGGCTTCCATGAAGTAGCCCTTGTGTGCATAAGCAGCTACCATCGTGGTCCATGTCACCACGCTCCTCGCTTTCATCGTCTCGAAAACTCTCCTCGCTTCCTCCACCGCCCCGCATTTCCCGTACAGGTTTAGCAGCGTGTTCTGCAGGATAGAGTCTGGATTGTGTGATCCTCGATGTATGGCCCTCCCCATCGCAAGCATTCCCTCGCTTGGAGCAGGCAGTGATGACTGCGGCAAAGGTCACGTTGTTGGGCTGCGGTGCACCTTCCAAGTCCATCTTCCTGAACAACAACACAGCTTCCTTGCCCTGCTCCTGTTGCGTGTAAGCGGCGATCATGGCCGTCCAGGAGATCACGTTCCTGCGCTCCATCTTGTCGAAAACCATCTTGGCTCCTCCAGCTACCGCACCGCAGGTACATGCTTATCAGTGCATTCTGTATAGGAATGTTATTGGAATGCGTACCTGCGGACATCACATGCGAATGGATGACCTTGCCTTGTTCATAATTAGAACACGCACTGACTATGGTCGACAAGGTGTACTCGTCTGGTGTCACAGCCTGGGACACCATCCTTGGTACAAGTCCAGAGCGCAATCCCTACGCCCGTTCTGCACATAGGCCGAAATCATTGAGTTCCAAGACACAATGTCCTTGTGCAGCATGGTGTTGAAGAAGACTGCTTCCGCTCTAGCTAGCTGCCCACACTTCGCATACATGTTAATCAGGGCGTTCTGGACATGCATGTCAGAGCACAACTCCCCAGCCATTACCATGTGTTCATGGAGACGACAGCCTTCTTCCATGGCTTTGAGTTCGGAGCAAACGCCAAGAATGTTGAGGCACATGTACCTGTCCAACCTAATGTCCATATCCATGGATTTGAAAAGTGCAAGTGCCTCTTTGTAATGCCCTTTCTTGGGCATATGTTGCAATAATGACAGTCCATGAAAAGGTGGTCCTTCTCTGCAGGCTGTCGAAGCAAACCTCGACTTCTCGAGCCTCCCATACTTTCCATACATCTGGACTAACACATCCCCAATAAATGGACTGCTTGCATTGCCTGCTCTAATGATGCGAGAGTGAACTTCGTGCGCTGCCTCCAAGCTACAGCCTGAGCAAGGAGCAGTATGCCTTCTTGAATTCTGTTTTCCACAACTTTTGGCTGCTTAATCTTGTTTCTGCAGCCTGCTGCTGACTAGCCGCATGATCATGCTTCTTCCTCATTAACAGTCTTTTATAAGGCTTCGTTGGAACAAGTACATCAGTCAGGAGCAAAGTTTTGGCACAGGCTTCATCTGGTTAAGGAGGGAAAAAGTGGCGGCATTTGGTGCAACTCTGTCAGTAGCCATCCGCTGGAGGAAGCGATAAGCATGCTTGCCAGAGTTCAAGTAAGTCTGAAGGAGAGTGTTGTACGGGTCGATGTTGTTAGTGTATGAGTGTCTTCTCATCTCCTGGAATAAAAGCTCTGCACTGTTCACGTCCCCAGTTTTGCAATGGTTTACCAGTACCAGCATCATGGTGTCAAACACGGCCTCACTCCCTCGTCCAGCAGTTTGTTCAGCACTTGGACGGCCATCTTAGGGTTTCCGGATTTAATGTAACCGGCAACATGTGGTGATAGCCCATACTGTTGACTCGCAAGTTCATGTTGCTCATTCTCTCCACCAACTTCTCGGCCTTGCGCATGTGTCCCACTCGGAGTATGCCTGAACATAGATACGAAATGTATTGGCCTCAAACGCGTCCTTTTTCTCCAGTAGCTCCTCAAACACCTTCTCGGCTTTGTCCACTTGTGCCACCTTCGCATAGGCCGAGATGGTCGCCGTGTAGTGTCTGCCGATATTACAGGAAATCTTTTGGAAAATCTCCATATCCTGTCCACCATACTGATTTACCTAGAGCCGCATACAGTG
Source organism: Selaginella tamariscina (assembly GCA_003024785.1). Classification (NCBI taxonomy): domain Eukaryota; kingdom Viridiplantae; phylum Streptophyta; class Lycopodiopsida; order Selaginellales; family Selaginellaceae; genus Selaginella; species Selaginella tamariscina. The sequence goes on along the minus strand of PUQB01000222.1, from coordinate 11,379 downwards.
CTATCACCTGAACACGTGGTTTGGAAATATATATATACAAGGTAACTTGCGTGATAATATGTCTAACGCACATTTTTTTAGTCTCTCTCTCTCTCTCTCTCTCATATATATATATATATAACTAAATAAGCACATGAACTATAGGTGAACTCACCTTATCGTGAACAGTACGCCTTTGGTTGAACTCCTTGTTTTCCACAGCTTGTTTTAAATAAGCAAGTGCTTTCTCTGGCATGCCGGCGTTGGCATAACCAGACGCGAGAGAACAAAGTATTTCCCATTGACGTATCCATCTCCATCACTCTTCATCTTGCTTAAGAGACGCTCCATGCGTCTGTATCGCCCTTTTTTGCCTTGAAACTAATCAAGATAACGTAGGTTTCCATGTCGGGCGACACTTGCAGATCTTCTGTCGCGTAGTAATGCAGGAATTCGGTCTGAAGAGTTAGTTTTAGCGTGTGCGTATATGAACAAGGAAGGAGCCGCACACACGTACCTTCTTTTTCTTCTTCTCTAAGAGGAGAAACAATTTGTTGAAGAGTCTGGGCGAAGTGAGGAGCCCTCGACTTCTCATGGCCTTGAGCACGACTTTGACCTTGGACAAAGCCTCATGAATGACATAGTTCTCAAACATCGTTAATAAGCCGACTCGCTGCTCGCGTAAGGATCTGGCATGGTCAACCGGAAGGCCTCCGCTTCCTTCATACTCTTCACCCGACCAATCAACTCCAAGTGGTTTATGAAGTGAAACTTCTGTAGTTCCAACTGCCTCTCCCTCATAAACCCACTCCGATATCTACCATCGTTTTCTCATCACAATTGCGCACAAAGTACGATGAACACTTACCTCGTATGCCTGCTTGTATCTTCCAAGCCATTTCAGCCTCTTCATTGCATTGATGACGCCTTCGTGAGTCTCCTTGCCTTCTCCATCCATTGATGCAGGATGGAGAGTACAGGCTTGCCCTTGTGATCTTCTAACCGGGCAGCCAACGAATTGGCATCGTGATCATCCTCGCCCTCGCTGGCTATAACTTGGCTTGCATCCAATTCTAAGTCGCCTTCTTCCAAAAGGAAATGCTGATAGCTGTTCCTTACCAATTCTCTTTAGGTCTTCCTTTTGGCGTTTCTTGAATAGCTTCTGCAGTATTTGCCATTATTGGGCATTTTCATTTTTCCAATGGAGCGTCAATTTCGCCAAGACAGGACAGTCCTCCTACCACACAGAGATCATTCACACGGAAAACCTAAACAATTCTTTTTTTCTTATTAAGAATTTTATCGTTTTTCGTGTTTACGTATGACTGGCCGCGAGGATTAACTGCTCCATAGAACTCCACCCGTAGTCTTTAGGGGAGATTTATACGTTTGATGCAGCCTTGGATGCAGGAAAAAAAAGTTGCCTTTCAGATTTTGTGTCCGATCGACACACTTGATCGAATCCCAGCCATTCGCCACAGCTTCCACCGTCACAACGCCCGAGCGTACCTCCCCGTCACGCCCCCACTCAGCGCCGGCTCCTCACCACAGATCACACGCAAATGCGCCATTAAGGTACGGCCTGTATTAGATTTCCCTAAGTTTTGTTTTAATAATAATCAGTTTGTTTCGACGGTCCAGATTCCGAGAACGCGGCGGAGCTAAATAATCTGCGTCGATTTTTTATAAATTTTGAAGTCGACGAAGGGTCTCACTTGTTAAATTTGATAGAAGAATGTAAAAATTTTAAAATTCTATTCAAGATGTAAACTGGATTGTAATCTTGACTAATTCAGGGAAGAGTATTGTCTATAATAAGTACATTTAAAGGTCGATGTGATTATGGATTTTCTGAAATTAAAAATTTCACAAACCAAATTGATCATGTCTTCATTTGTTGAAACAATGTATTGGCCCTTAATTGGGGAGTACGAACAATGTCTTGGTCCTTAATTGGGGAGTACGAAAATTGCTCGAAGAAACACTTGTCGATTTGTTATATCGACATGAGTGATTTCTATATTTCTAAATTGTTGTCAAGCATTACTTAACAAATGAAGACATTGGAATTCAGAAAATTCACAAACCACATTTTATCTGTGAAGTTTAGGGTCGAGAGCGTCAGAATGGATTCTCTGGGTTACTCAGCTTATTCGCGACCTGGCTTTTGTGATGACCTGGCTCAATGAACTGGCATTTAACAATCCGTGCTTCAGTCATCATAGACAGCAGAAGCTTTGGCGAGAGGAGGAAGGTGCAGACATTGATGGGTAACCTGATTGCCATGACTAAACAGGAGATAAAGCAGCGGTGTTCATGTCGACCTGGGGCGATTTGTTTAGATTTTGGTTCAAGAAGCATGTCAATGCACCGGAGTGGAAAGCCATTGGTGTTGGGCATTTCAGTGAAGAGAATGCCAAAGTGTTTCTGAGGAGGCTACTGAAGAGGCATTATGATGCTACGGGCAAGGTTCCGGACAACTGGCCAGAGCAGAAAATCTAGAGGTGTGTGGTGGTTGTCCTTTGCTGCTGCAGAATTGCGTTAAGGAGACAGGCGAAAATATTAAGGTCGTTTTACAGGGAGTGGTGAAGGCTGGAACAAGTTCAAGCAGATTATTGAGCTCATCGTGAGCCATGTTGCTGTTGGGTTGCAAACAGTCCTCAGCACGTGTTTTGCACGTGTTTTGAAGGTAATAGGTCCGAATGCCACAGGCAGATCACCAGCATGCTTGCTAATAATCTCATCCATATTCGGTATGCATGCTCATGTTAAGTAGAGTGCCGCCATTTTGGAGGCTTGGGCCCAGGAGGCCTGGGCTCGAATATTCTAGATTATTTTAGAATATTTTAGAATATTTTTTCTGGTCGGCAGTATTGGCCTCAGTCGGCAAAAAGAATTCTAGTAAAACTGTTGTATTTCTATCTTATTCTTTTTTATATTAGCTTAATTTATTATTCAATATACATTAGCTAAAGTTTCTTCTTCATCTTAAGTAAAAGCTGCATTTCTTGAACCACAGCTAGGCTTGGACGTGGAGGTGTTTGAGTAGGTAATTCCTCTGGTTTAATATTCTCTGCGAGCTTGTTTGTTGCCAACCTAGAGAGTTCGAAACTCTTCTCAGTTCCTATAATATTCCTTCCGAGCTCGACGGCAACTATCCGGTTCCAGAATCAATATCCCAAACTAGGTCGCCAGGTCTATTGAGACGCTCGATCAAAAGCTGCATGAGTCGAACACTTTTCGGTTGAATCATCATCTTGCACAAACTTCCATTAGGATAAACAAAGCAAAGTACTTCCTTACCAAGCCTCCTGAAAATGGTCGGCAGTGTCGACGAGGATCGTGTTCGTCAACGCCAGAGGGTTTGGCCTCTTCGACTTCTTCTCAGAGCTTTGCAGCACCAAGAGAACTAACAAGTTATCCTACCATATAGACCAAGTTAAACTTGAACTTGAATAGCTAGCTTACCTTAATTTTGTCACGGTATCCCCATCCTCATGCACAATAGACGCTATAAGTCCCTGCAACCTCCAAGTTGATTACCGCAGCCGCCTGAATCACCGCCGAAACAGAAGGAGAACTCGCGAAGATGACATGAAACCACTCGCTGCCAAGTGCATTCCACTGAACTGCAAGGCCTACTCAAAACTTCACCAGATCTAGCTGCACAATGTCCTTGTTGATGCTAGCACCTCCATATACAAGTCATTGGGCAAGTCGAGGATGATGAGGTTGAAGCCGTATTCACCTACCACTTCTTGGAACACCGTTTGTGACTCACCTGTATGTAGTTTGTCAACCTGTTGTCAGAGCTTGGTGTACACCTCTGTCTGGGAAGCACCCGGCTCGAAGAAAGACCTGCTCATATCCTCCATATCGCAACAGCCAGGTCGTAGGATCCATGGGATGCAGCCAGGGTCGGGATGAAGGTCCTTGATGTCCAACTAGCTACAAGTGGCTGCACCTCATTGATTGTAAAGTCGATTGCCGGCGAAAGTGCTGTAGAAGAGCTTGGTCCCTCCCGATCCCTTTGCAGGTGTAGTTGTCTTCCACACCGTCTCTTCATCTTGCTCTTCTTGATAGCCTCTACTTCGTCGGCTCCCAAACAATCGCTGGTAGATCATTGCCATGCACGTCAAATAGTGAGCTCTTCCCAAGCTGGTGGCTGTTGCGACGGACAGTCGAGCCAGAATGGAACATGCTCCCGTTCGAACGGTGTTAGAGCTCCTCTGCTCTTCGACCACATGTGAGGCTTGCTTGTATGATCTGTCCACAGCTTCATCGTTTGAGATGGTGCCATTTTCTTCGCCAATATGAACCTGTAACACAAAGTCAGACAGTAGCAATGCTAGAATGAAAGCTTACCTCCATATCATCTGACGCACAGACTCCTCACGCTCTAGAAACTCATTCGGCTTCATCGAATAAGTGAACCGTATGCAGTCATGGAAGGGCTGAAAGACCAGGCACTTGCTCCGAGTTTGCATCTCGTCAAACCAGCTCATGAAGTCGACATCCGTTCCAACTTCTTCACCATCCTCTCGCAACCCCTTAAGGATCTGAATGGCTTCCTCACGCACAGCCTTCCAATATAAGTCCAAGGTGAACCACTTGATCCACTATTTGTCCTGCATGCTTGGTAGCCCAAGTGTCTGTTGTTCTGCCTTGGATTCGAGACGGGTGAGCTTGTTCAAGTATCGGAGTAGCAGCATGTTTGGAATCTTCGCCTTTGACATCGCGTACAGCTTCTCAATGCCCATCCAGCGACACTGCTTATGAGAGATGTTCATCACCTTCTGGAACCACTCTCCCCCAAGTCTGGGTCTATGATGGAGAGGAACTTGTGCATACGCTTGTCATGCTTCTTGTACACTAGCTGCTTCAAGTTCAGCTCAACTTGTGGATTGCCCTTAGCACTGGTGACTGCTCTGTCGAGATCATCATTGATCTCGTTCTGCACATAGAATAAGTTAAAAACTTCTTTCCTATCAATCAAATCGGAGGTTACCTTGAAAAGGATCTTTGCATAGATCAGGTTCAGAAGAGGATGCGAAGCCGTCTTCCTGTTGAACTCTCCTTCCACTTCCGCACCTCAAGACGATCAACCTCCGTGAGTGACTCGAGGATTTTCTGAGTTCCTTCGGTACTAGTGCAGATCGCCTTTACAGCGAGGAGAAATGTGGTAGCGTTGTTTCCATAGATGTTGCTGAAGATCTGTTCAATGAAACTATAAGTCTAGACTCTTAACAAAAAGAAAAGAAAATACTCACATGTTTATCGATTGGAACATCGAAACCAGTTGAAGATTGTTGAGGTTCTTCATAGAGATGAAACTCGATCGAACATGAATAGTCCATCATTGGTTGTCCTTTGCATCCTCTCGGTACAGCTTCTGCAAAGCCTGTAGCCTATGGTTCCCGTCCCAGCAGCTGAACTTTCGGTTTGAGAGCCTCGAAGCCCACTGTTTGTACTCAGGCTGAGTAAGAGCTTGCTCAAAAGACCGGTGCTGCTCATACTGAACCATGTCCTTCGACAGCTCCGATAGCTCCTTAGCAGTGAGTCGATCTCCGATGGAAAGAATGAACAAGGCCGTGTTGCGTAGATAACCAGCCTTCTTCAACGATGACACCAGCCTGTCCAAGTCCCTTGGGTTCACTCGTTGAACCACCTCGTTTGAATGCATTCTACAGATGGGCACATCAGGAGGATCACCAAGTCCCTTGACAATAATTTTGTCGAGCAAGTTCGCTGAGCTCTCCAAATGCATGCTAGCCGGTATGCTGTATAACTCTTTCGGCTCCTTATTACTCTTCGCCTTCTTGCCTTTTGGATCAGCTTTCCCGCGGCCTCTCTTTTTGCTAACTGCCTCTTTCAAGTCGTCCTCGCTAGCTTCAACTACCTCTGTCATCTGCACTTGCTCATTCAGGGCTGCAACCTCAGCGGATGAAGGAGGCAACTGCGACAAGCTCTCCGGGAAATCTGTGATGGTTGATGGAGGCTGCTCCTGCTCAATTGGTACTACTCCAGACTAAGTCACTAGAGGATCCTCCTTTGCTACATTAGATGGTTCTCCTCTCTTGCCTCGCTTCTGCTTCGATATCCTCTTCTCTTCCCGTGGCTCTTCATCAGGCGCAGTCTTTAGTAGACGTTTTAAAGCTCTCACCATTTTGTAAACTCTGGAAAGCAAACACACAAGTCAATTGATTAGGAGACAAAATTAAAAAAAAAACAAAGATGACTAACTTTGTGGCTGCTGACTCAAGCTAGCTGGTGCCGACCCTCTCAGTCAGCACAAAGATGTAGAAGAGCATATCCTGCCGACTGAGACAGGTTGGTGCCGACCCTCTCAGACGGCACTGAAGAGATAATGGTGCCGACTGAGCTAGGATGGTGCCATCCCTCTCAGACGGCACAAATGGGAAGACCCATTGACTCTGAAAAAAGAAATACTTGAGTCGCAAAGCAAAAAATAAACAAATTCAAAATACCTTGTGGTTGCCGACTAAACCAGGATGGTGCCGTCAATCTCAGTCGGCACAAATGGGAAGACACATTAACTCTGGAAAAAAAAACATTGTGATACGGATACTTGAGCCGCAAAGAAAAAATAAACAAATCGAAAATACCTTATGGCTGCCGACTGAACCAGGATGGTGCCGCCACTCTTAGTCGGCACAAATGGGAAGACCCTTTATCTCTGAAAAATAAATTATTTGAGCCGCAAATCAGAAAATACAGAAATTGCACATACCTTGTGGCCGCCGACTGAGCAGGATGATGCCGACAATCTAAATCGGCATAGAAATCTCGATTGATATACTTGGGCGCTACACGAATCGACTCGAAATGGATGGTGCCGCTCCTCTCAAGCCCCTTGGAGGAGATTTCAGAACTCAGATCTGAGATTGAAAAAACCCTAGCCGCAGTGGAAACAGTAAACCTTATTTACCAAAAAACCCTAGCCGCAATTAAAACAGTGAACCCTATGGAATAAATGTGACATTAATATTTAGGGTTAATATTAAAATATGTGAATAATTGGTAAAGGTGAAGGTAGTAATTAAATTAAATAGGTGATACTAAAGAGGACAGCATTAAGAACACTGTGAGCTTGGCAGCATAGAATTAATTATATACAAAAGTGTATTCATGTTTATTATCAACGATTATAATTTTTTTGAGGGAACAAGAGTGTGTTTAATCTTTTGCTTTGCTTTCCTAAACCATCGAGCTTTCACCTTGGCCAGAGTTACCTATGAAGGCATTGACAAAGATTTCCCAGTCGATGAAGATGGAAATGCTTTTGTGTTTGAACACGATCTTCACTTTGCTTTCAACATTCCTTGTTGGTTCAATATACATGTGCTTTAATTGATGTCAGTTTCTGCGAGTTCTGGAGAGGATGTGGAGTTGTTACCGGAAGGCAATGCATCAAACCAGTTTGTCTTTTACACATTGTGCCCGGCTAAGGGACCGTTGCTCAGGTTGGCGACAGAGGAGTGTGAGGAATCCATACTGGTGTGTCTTCTAAGAGCAAACAAATGTAGGATAGGGAAGGATCTCATTGGTTCGTCTGAAGTTAAACGAGTCTCTGAATTACCGCAGATATACAATGGAAATGTCATTTACGAACTTCCCCCAAAGAAAGAAAGCATAGAGAAGTACTTGGGGATGAATCGCAGGGATGGCTGCTACCATTGGACACACCCAAGCACAACACACTGGCATGTTCCGGCACGAGTCAGTCGAAGTTCATGTGTCAGACATCTCAAATGTATCAATCCTACCTGCCCCTACTTGGCTTTTGAGAAGAAAGCAAATTAATGTCACTTCAAGGGTGTTGTGGAGAAGGCAAAGACAACTGAGACATGCAAAGTAATAGGCATGAAATGTAAGCATTATGGAGAGGAGCCATTGCTAGTGCACACTTGTCCGGCTTATGTGTACTACATTCTGCCAGACGACATTTCTTTTACAAGGTTGTTCATTCACAGAGGTGTTCATCAACATCCAGTCAGCCCCTCAGTGTTAGCTTCAAATGTTCAGCGTGCCAGATCTAGTGTCAGCAACATGGTAAAGAGCAGTCCACAAACCAATCAACGAGTGATTGAGTTTCAAGATGCGCGTGAGCTCATCTTTAAAGAACTTTTCAAGGAAGAAGGAGAAGTCTCGTACATTGGTTTACTCTCAAAACTTGAACCTCTTACAAACCATTGAAGGTATTTTTCTTTAGATCTCTACACACTGACGTGACCCTTCCTTTAGGACTCGAGACTGGATTACACAATCAAGACAGAAGGAGACACACTTTAGAGAGGGTTATGAGGGTCTTCTGGAGCTGAAGACAAAGTTGCCAATACTTTTCATTCACGTCATACATGTTCCAGGATGGAACTACATGGTGCTAAGGAGCAGCCTCTAATCTTCAAAATGACAGTTGAGGGACCGGGTTCAGGAGTTGACTACATCAGAAGGTGTTAAAGTGGAGGAGACCTTCATGATCAATGGGTTGTTCTGGACCACACGCACCGCATACTAGACTGGGCGACAATTGGAATACACCTTTATGACCCATTATGCAAGTTGTAACTAAAATGGGCATGGCTATAGTCCCATTTCTTAATAATTAGCAATTTTAGCTATTTAATTAGCATTTTCTAATATTAAAGGAATATTCTTTAGAATAATATTTGAAAAGAGAATATTCTTTAAAATATTCTATTTTGTATTCTACCCTTTAATAAATTATAGCATTCATTGAACAAAAATTAATAACATTATAAAAGTAGAAGGTATTAAATTATATAATATATTGCCTAATATAACAATTAAGGAAGAGCATAAGAGGTACATTATATAAATATTAATGTTATTAAAATATTAATATTTAAATATAACATTATTAATTAAAATTTGTAGTAGTAATAATATATATATAAAATCCTATAATAATATAGTCAATCTTCCATATCATTTTTTAAATTTATATAGTTAAGTATACAATTTGGTACTATTATTAAAGAGTTTATAATAATTATGAATATTAAATATATGATATTTTATAATTTTGTAATTGCTTTAAGCTTCAGAAAACATACATTCCCTTGCAGTTTTGTTAATCGTGACTTTATCAACGCTTCTTGACATCCACCCATATCGAATGGATTTAACATTTATAAAACATGCTGGGTTTTTGATTGGGAGACCATGTTTTCTCTAGGCATCCATTATATCTTTCGCTCTCCTTCTCGTGTCGCCTTTTTGTGGTTTGAACCATGCAACCTTAACAATACTATTTTTTGTGATTACTTCAAGTGTGTCGATAATTTGACCCATCCAAATAGGCTGATTATATGACGCATCTGGAGTAATGAGAACCATCATTAGTTTTTGAAGATCCTGGCAACAATCAAAGTATGCTTTAGGTTTTTGGTTCCTTTGTCCAACAAAGTGTGGGGTTTGCACTTCCACATCACTACTGGCTTCTATGTCGTCTATGCTCAGTGATGTCATTTCAATCTTGTCAGAGTTTTTACCTGGTCCACAAAGGCGGCTTGCCAGGTGCCAACCCTGGAATCCCCTCTCTGGAAACCCCACGGAATCTGGTAAAGTAACCCGTATTAGGAACCCAACCCTTAGGAACTTAAACCCTAACTGACCAAGTCCACGAACGAGACTCACCTTGTGAATCAGGATGCACGGACTGGCCGAGTTATAGGTGTTGTTCCTAGCTTGGCGTGGTTGAGGCGGCCGGAGCAAGGCCTCAACCACTAGTTCTGCGGAACGTGAACTCGGGCAATACCTTTGAGCTTGCGAGCAGGTTTTCGGACCAAGGAATCTGGCTAACTCCTTGGAAGTGACGTGCCCTTGTCTCAAAGGCAAGATCCTGCCAACGATAAGGATAGTCTAACCCTAGGGTGGGTTGTACCCCTGTCGTGTGGAAGTTTGGGCGGCACAACAGAGGGTTGCACCTTGACGACACAAGCTTAGCTTGCACCGGTAGGAGGTTAACGAGCTCTCTTTTGAACCCAGGAAGCCTCACTACATATACTCTACCTTATTTATGTGACGGACCCCCCCCCCCCTGTTTACCTAAATGAGTAAGTGGGCTGGCACGGAAATGCCAGCCCTTAGAGAAAATGGTTGTCCTAACCTAATCCTAAACCTAACCCCTAGGGGGGGGTTTAGGACGTGGGGTTAGGGCAACCCTAGGGTTAGGTCAACCCTAGGGGTGTCCCTAACCCTTATTTTGACAAGCTATAATGCGAAGAACCCTAACCTGGAACGTCAAAATGGGGGAGGGTTCTCTAAATGGAAGTGCTAGCTTCGCCTAGAGTTTCTTGCAAATACCTAACGACACCCGGCCGGACCATCACTAGATACCCAAGTGCACTATGCGGGCCTGTTTCTTCTACATCTAGGGTTCGTCACATAATCCAGTAGGTAACAACAGTCAAACCCCAAAGTAAAGGGTCGAGTCATAGTAAAAACTATGACACACTCCCCGCCTTTGAAAATGTCAACGTCCTCGTTGACGTCTAACTCCAAGACTAGACTAGGTTAGGAAAAATTAACTGAAAACTAACGACTCTATGCGGAGTCAGCAAAAAGTTCACAAGTTTTATTACCCCCCTTGCATTACGCGAAGCCAAATACTTCAGAACCGTCGTTCACTGAGTGAGAACTCAGCTGCCGGAGGTACCACCTGCGACAAGAAGTCATTTGGAGACCTTTTGCACGTCTGCAAAGTCTGTCACCCGACACAGACAACAAGTTAGTTAATTTTTTTAGTTAACTAGAATTTATATCGGAGGCCTCTAGTTAATGTTGTCTGTCGGCCCCTAGGTTAAGAAGAAATAACTTTATTCCTTAATTAGTTTGAGACCTTGCCTCAAACTCATTCACCAACTCCATCGCGTTTTGTAGATTCTCCAATGGTTCCCATGTCGATTCGCACGCTGGATAGCCTTTCCATTTGACGAGATACTCAAACTTACGTTTTCGCGGTCCATAAACCTTCCTTTTGCCCAATATGGATTCGACTTCGTACGTACCTTCATGAACCAGCTCAGGGGGCGGACGTAAGTTTTCATATCTTTGCGGATGTTTCTCATCTTTGTGGAATGGCTCGAGCAAATTGACATGAAACACATTGTGTATTGTTCCCAACTCCGGAGGAAGATCCAACTCATAAGCCACTTTCCCTACTTGCTTCACCACCTATGTAGTGCGATAGAAACTTCCTCGAAAGAGTCATTGGAACCTTCAGGTTTTTGGTACTCAACAATACCATATCCCCAACCTGATACTCTACATCCCGCCGATGCTTATCGTACTGCTGACGATACCTTTCCTGTGCTGCAGCCATCGCTTGACGAGCAGCTTCCCATGTTCGATACA